>OZ010582.1:94039659-94059659 GCA_963932145.1 Acanthosepion lycidas | reverse complement strand
GAACATAGTTCTTTAGTTTTATTTTTCTTGCATTAAAAAAAACAAAAAACAAACAAAAAAAAACAGTATCTTCTCTTTCTTTCGCGTCAAATTACTTTAATATCTAACTCTCATTAATGAAGACTTTTTCCCCTACTTCATTAATACACAATTGCATTATTTGGAATATTTCTATGTTTATTGTGAATTATCTGCCGGTTTGTTACTCAGATATCAGGATCCATTTGCAGTCTTTTGGGCAATGGTGGTGCAATGGTTAGCAAACTTGACTCGCCAGATGAGTTGTCACTAAGCAGTGAGTTCGATCTTGACTTGTTGCTTTATACTTACTGTCACGTGAAAATTATACGTTTAGTAAATCGCCACATTTAATTTACCATAATATTCACATTCTTCCAGCCATTTCTCTTTTTAAATTAATTTTTTTTTATTAACTTTATCTTCAAAATTTATATATATATGTATATTAAAACGTTATTTTTATGCATAATCGTGTTTGAAATAGACACATTTTTTGCTTTAAATTTGCAACAGCTTAAATTACTTCTGTCAATTTGTGCACTTTCGAAATATATTTGTGTAAGAATCTATTTATCTTTGTGAATCTATTTATCTTTGTGTGTGTCAGGTGATATCAATATGTGTTAATATATAGGGGTTACTTTAGTTTAACGTTGTAAAACTTCGTAAACGTTGTAAGTCTTCTGGATTAAATTCCGGTTTTAAATTTACAAGTAATCTTAGTCTATTTTCTTCACGTTTTCCTCCAATTTTCTTTCCTTCTTTCTTTTTACTTCTCTTCCTTATTTTTTTCTTTCTTTTCATCCTTCTCCTCCAGTCTTTCGTTCTTTTCATATTTCTCTTTCTCTGTATTCTTTCTTTGTTTCTTTGTTTCTTTCTTTCTTTGTTTCTTTTCTCCACTAAACTTCTAGTTCCTTCTGCTCCATTATTCATTTCTTTTCATCTTTTTCTCTATTTTCTTTCTTTCTTTCTTTCTTTCTTTCTTTCTGTCTTTCTTTCTTCTTTTCTTTCTTTCTTCCTTTATTTATTTATTTATTTATTTACTTTTATGTGCTTGTTCATTCTTTGTTTCATTTGTTTCTTTGGTTTCTTCTCCGCCATAGGAAATATATGCACTGATAAGGTAGAATTAGCAGCAAAACAAAGAACGAAAGATTTTGAAAATTGGAAGTCAAAAATGAAAATACATCACTAAATTTGACTGAATATTTTCAGAAATTTAAAATTTATTCAAACGTACTCGAGTCATTTCCACTAAAATAAGAATTTTTTTTTTTTTCATTTTGTTTGGGAAAAAATCATAAATTTTCTATAGAGTAAACAGAGACAAATTCCCACAAAAATGCAGCAAACATGCGTCGAAATAAGATCACAATAAGAGAATTAATATAAGAAAATGCAGATTCCAATAGTTCTTTGCTAGCTCAACATGGCGGAGAAATCCCGAAATGCTTATTAATAATACAAAGTTGACTAAGATACCTTCTAGTCAGAGAACATCGGTGAAACAGTCATGTTTGTTTTTGATTTAAAGAGAATTAACAGAAATCAAAATATTCTTCTGAATATTTTTATAAAACAGATGGTTAATAATTTAAATATATTGGATTTTTAGTTTTAGAGGGAATGGAAATAAAAAGGAAAGTTTATAGCTAACATCAAGAGTAAACATTTGAAATTTATAAGGCACACAATCTGGAAAAGTGGCTTGGAAAATGCGATCCTCAAAGAACAGATTGAAGACAAGAGTGGCAGAGGAAAATAAGACATAGCGAGCTTGAATAAGGTTTAAGAGAAATCGCAAAATGACAAAATTTATTAAGTGTTAAAAAATACAGAATATTGTGGAGAGTCATGATCACCTACACTAGGAAAGGACATGACGCATGAAGAAGAAAAAGAAGCATTCTTTTAGCAGGCTAAATATTACATTTGTCTGCCTCGTACTGCCTTATTTTTTATGGCCGTAAAATTAATTAAATTTTTGCTCATAAACTTAATAATATTTCATTTTCCTTCGAGTATCATTGCTTTCTAAATTTATTTCTTACAGTATATTCTTATTAAATATACGTATCGTCCAAAATTAAATTACATCCATGATGGAAAGTAATGTGTGAAAATTTTTTTTATAGCCGACGGTACAATTGTTGAAATGTTAAATTCGTGTTTATAGGTTGTAGAATAATTAGGTTAGAATGAACTTAAAGATGCGTCCTCGCTCGCGCTCACTTCGGGATTTTCTTCACGCTGCTACTGAAGGATGCATCCGGCACATCAAGAGAAGAGATTTACCTGAGTTCGAGATCAGATGGCTGGCTGTTCAATCTCGTCCGTTTCAGAGCCTGGAACAAAATACTTGAATCCCTTGTCAGAAATATGCTTTTTTCCCGACGATGCGGTGGTAGTTACTCACACCCAGGTTAAAATTCATTTCACGGTTTGACAGTAATTGATGTATTAAGTCAAATAATGGTCCTGTAATACTGTACCCTGAAACTTACGAAGAAGACCGGCATGCCAAACCCCATCAAACGGCTTAGAGATATCTATAGCCACAGCACGAGCTTCGCTGTTTTTATCAAGTTCTTGGTATACAAATTCAGTTATGGCCGTAAGCACGTCAGTGGTATAACGGGCAGATCGGAAACTATAATCATATGTCTGAGAGATCATGGGAGGTAAGATGCTTAACAACTTTGGCATTGATTAAAGCCTTGAAGACTTTGCCGAAGAGTGGTAGGAGACTGATAGTACGGTAGTTAGATGGGTCAGAAGTGTCTCCAGAGTTCTTAAAATCAGGTACAACAGATAAGGACTTCCAACAGGCTTGAAAGCAAGAGTCAGTGAGGCAATAATTATATAGTTAGGATAGAACTAGAGCAAGCCCAGTAGCACATTTCTTTAGGACTACGGCTATTATCCCGTCCCCAACACATGCATTATGGGAGTCTAATTTAGAGATGATGTCCAATATAATCGATGTTGGTTATGCTCATCTCACTCAATTGAACTTCAGTTCTCTGGGCGAAAATCAAGTGTGGCTAGTCTGGATGAATCGAGTGTTGAATTGGAAGAGAATTTCTGAGCAAAGCATCGAGTCTTATCAACTGAGGAAGTCAGTGTTTGAATCTTTGGGTACCCTGGTGTACTAGTGAGCCAACCAAAATGAGCTGACTCATTTCATAAATACGAATAGACGGGTTAACCAATCAGAAGGCTCAAAATATTCAATGCGACGTGTATAGGGGCGGCCATGTTTTTCCCGAATATTCACTGCCATCCTTTGATAACCCGGACGAGGCTTCGCCGAAGGGCAGAATCTCTTTCGGGGAGGTTGACTGCTCCTGAACCCGTTTATACGCGTTCGAATTTTGGCTGGGCCTACGGGCTCGGAGATCCCACGTTAATCCCGGCCATATGCCAAATGTAACACTCGTTGTGGGGGGTGTTTAAATATCACTGCCAGCTTTTGATATCGTAGACTGAAGAGTTACGGAACAGCTGCTGGTGGTATTGGCGATATAGTCAGATTCAGTAAAATATCTGACTCGAGAGTATTAATCTTTAACATTGTTTCATTGAACAGATTTACGTGCTGCGCTCTATTCTATATTTATAGACTATGGTGAACCTCAAATTGATTCAATAGAGAAGGTATTGTAGATTTGCAGTAGTTCAGCACACATTTTCAGAGCCGCCAATAATCTTTAGAAAAAAAACTTACGAGCTGGTTTACGTTGTTATATTCTTTCAGCAAATAGTAACTTTGCTTCAGTGAGAAGACGCTTACACGCATTACGGGTAGAGACAAAGAGATATCTGTTGCAATCAGACATGTCGCTTCGGTACAGACGGAAGAAGTGATTCCTATGGGCTATAGCATGTGAGCTAGCAGATGAGAACCAAAGAGATGAGCACGATTAAACTTTATATCTTCTTGCACGGATGAAAGCCTCGATGCCAGGTTTTGCCCGGGAGAAGACCTCAGACGCACATTTTTGAATGGGGTGATTAAAAACCATATTCCAGGGGACGTCGCGAACGAGTTCCAGTCTGCTCTTTGATAAAAGAAAGATATTCTGTCAGTAGGAGGTCCTTTGATTGGTGGTTTAAGGTACGGTATGATCAGAGTTGACAAGAGGGCAGAGCTGCGTAACGGGACAAGATTAGATTCAGGGATGGAGGTAAAGCAGAGATCGAGATGGGAAGCGTTACCGTCAGGATTACTGGGGAAACGTGTAGGAAAATCAACCACCTGTATGAGGAATTGCGAGACTGAAATGTTAAGATTTTGTATGGCAGCCAGATAAGTTACAGAGTGTTTAAGCCATGTGATATAGCGAGCGTTAAAGTCACCGAACATGAATATGTGTGCAGAGGTATGTAGAGATATTGTCTATATTATCGGAAATGCTATCGAGTTGACCTCTGTCTTGGAAAGAAGGGGAATGATAGCGATAGAAGAGATAGCTTACTGAATTGAGGAGAGGTATACGGGAAACGAATATGAATAGCCTGGATATCCAAGAGATAGATCCCTAGCGAGCAGGAGCTGATCCAGGAAATAAACTCCCAGCGAATATATATATATATATATATATATATATGAAGAAATATAGGTGTGCTAGATAAAGTGGATAAAGTGCTTAATATCAGAAACTGAGCGAATGTAAATATAAAAATGAAAATTGAAGTCACAACTCGGAGGCGACAGGCTGTTTCATGCTAGATACAGTACTCAGACCGTAGATGCAATCGGCGTTCTGACAATTGCGTCTAGCACGAAACACCATGTCGCCTCTGAGTTGTGACTTCAATATATATATATATATATATATATATATATATATATATATATATATATATATATATATATCATAAACTTATAATCATATATATGTGTGTATGCATGTATGTGTGTATGCATATGGAGGCTATCTCAATCTTAATATATATGCATACGCACACCTACATACACACGCGCAGTCACACACAAACACGCATACATACATGCATACATAAATATATATATATGCGTGTGTGTGTATCTATGTGAGTGTGCGTCTGTGTATTAAACGTGTTTGAGTATAAATGCGGAACTAATATTATTCATATACTGAGACATGAACCAAATCTGGCATCATTTTGGCAGAGTAAGATTTCGTTCCGGAACATGATCACTGAGGAAGAAGGCCAGTACATGAATTAGAGTAATAACAGAGATTTTTAGTGTATGTATATATATATATATATATATATATATATATATATATATATATATATGGATGCTCGTGGAAGGAATCCGATCTTGAAAGACACTCAAATATTTTCGTCTCTATTAATGTATATCGATAACTCATTTAATATATATTATATAGATACAGAATGAAGATAATCGATATATATATATATATATATATAATATATATATATACAAAATTGCCATTTTACGATATGGTAGTTATATCTGAATTACATATATATATATATATATATATATATATATATATATATATATATATATATATATATATTATGTATCGTGGATACTCATATTTATTCATTAAACAATATACTTATTTATTTTCGTCTAGCGGTCTAAATATTCGAGAAATGTCAAGATCTTAGCATTTCTACAATGTTTATTCCGGCATACGAAAATAGATAAATATATATTAAAAAAAACCCCAAAAAACTATAATAATAATAATAATAATAATAATAATAATAATAATAATAATAGGATAAGGCTTTGGAAATGTACAAAATCTCATCGGGCATAATAAATTTTCGTAAATAAAGCATGGGGATATGAAAAACGAATTGAACCTAAATCATATCAAAGGTACAGTCACTTATAATCTCCTGAATATCCGAAAAGGAATCTTTCAAGGAGACTCTCTGCCATTTCTTTCGTTATTTCTATCCTTAATCCCCCTTACGCTCGGACTAAAAATTAATAGCTATAGATGCAAAGTAAACAGGAAATTATTTGATCTCTATACTGATGATTTCAAACTATTTGCTTGTAACGCCAATGAGTTGAAGCATCTTATCAGTATTATAAAATGTTTCAGTTAGGAATGAATATTCTGCAATTGTTGAGCGGAACACTTCTTAATTAACTCACTACTACACATATTAAACGTTGAAGACATCCCAGGCGCAAATAGGGCTCTCCAGAAAAATAATATGAAAATGTTAAAATCTATCTTTATATAGGTCTGAGCAAACACACACACACACACACACACACACACACACACACACACACACACACACACACACACACACACACACACGGTGTTTCAAAAATAATTGTATAGAATTTTAGGGGCGGGTTCCTCACACAAAAGTCCATATAAACGTATGTCTGCAAATCCTTCCGTTTTCAGTTATTAAATTTAAAGACATTTACAGTAGATGGTGCTGTGTTTCAATTTAGACTAGGTTACATTTGTTATTCGTGTACATTTGTGGCTAGTCTGTCTTCAAACAATAATGTTGCCAGCTATACTTTTTTGAAACCATAATGTTGCCAGATATATTTTTTGGAACGTCCTGGGTATGACGATAAACTACATCCAATAGCAAGGCCATAGATAATTTTTTCGGAAAAATAATGTTGCCAGCTATGCGTTTTTGAAACAATAATGTTGCCAGCTATGCGTTTTTGAAACAATAATGTTGCCAGCTATGCGTTTTTTGAAACAATAATGTTGCCAGCTATACGTTTTTTATTCCATACAAAATAGGCATTTAAAATACATATAAACTGGATTTGGCATTAAATAACCCACAGTGGTTGATATGCCATAAAACCCAAACAAACAAACAAACCAGCATTTGTTGGCGGATCGAAATCTTCATGGTACAATATGGGCTAGATACCAGCATCGGTTTACGATTAATGTGTGGGCAGGAATTGTAGGTGACTGCCTGTTAGGGGTCCATATGTTCTCTCAGCTCGTCTTACAGGAACTGTTTACAGGTTCACACGCACTTCAAGATTTTTTACAGGATGTATACTTGCTATTACGTAGATGCGTGTGTTTCAGGCATAATGCGGATACAGAACATTTTAATCACATTGTTTGCGATGGAATGGCTGATATCTATCATGAAAGATGAGTAGTTAAGGGAAGGTCAGCCTCAAACCTTTGGATTTTTATAGGTGGGGACACATTGATAATCCAGTTAACTTCATCAATATGTCATGGTGTTCTTCGAAAGCATTGGACACCGTGTGGGAGTATTTCAAAGGTTTCGCTATTCAACCGGTGTCATGCGTGTGTAGAAGTAAACGGAACAGCATTTTGAAAATTTTTTTATGTGTTGCTGTGTTGCGGTACAACGACGGAATTTTGAACTTATATTTATATGGATATTTTACCTTGTTTGGTGTCAGGAACCGGACCCTAAAGTTTTTAAAAGCCATTTTGGATTGTATCTTTGTATCTTAGTTTGTACATTTAACAGCATCTACCGTAAACTTTAAACTAAGGACTCAAGAACGAAGGTTTTATATATATATATATATATATATATATATATATATATATATATATATATATATATATATATATATATGTGTGTGTGTGTGTGTGTGTGCTAGCGCGCGCGTGTGTGGACTTTTTTCTCCTGTTTTGGAGTGATGAACCTACTAACAAAGTCTGTAAAAGTATTTTTGATGCACCCTTTATATCAGAATATATATATATATATATATATATATATATATATATATATATATATATATATATATATATATATATTATATATATGTATATTGTTCTGTCAGGTAATAATATATATATGCGTGTGTGTGTGCGTGTATATATGTATATATATATGTATATATATATATATATATATATATATATATATATATATATATATATATATATATATGAAGAAAGAGAACAGAGAAGCCAGACGCAAACGGTTTTGGTTGTAATGAGGATGTTTTAAATTATATATACTACTTTAATTTCCACATTTTTGCTACACGTGTTTCGCGTGTTGTGACCTCATCAGGCGAAGAATGTTTATTTCCACATATTATCTAAAGGAAGTAATTTTTCCTGATGTTATTTCATCCTTAATAATTGTCTTTTGTTTGTAGTAGCAATCCAATTTCTCCTTGAGTATCCATATTCATCTACACACACACACACACACACACACACACACATATATATATATATATATATATATATATATATGTTTCATTAAATAATATAGACAAGTGTTGTCTATTTATATTATGTAAATTTTTTTCGTAACGTCTGATAAGTTTAATAACATTATCGTTGCACGAAGAAAGAAATTCACAATATTTATCAATATTTTTTTAATACAATCTAAGCTTTCGGCTTACTTAAGCTATTATCAAAGATGTCAATTACAACATATTAAGCAATATACGGACAAGACAGTGATGATAGTCTGTCATTGTTTACATAGATGATTTCTAAAACGATGAACACGCGCATATAAGACGCTAGAAGCGAAAATCGCACCGCATCTCATGACGTCACAAATGCGACTCGAGAGTGAATTGGAGAAGTATGAAGTATGGAATGCCGTTGGTATAAAACAATGGCTTCTGTTACCAATTATAGACATTTAAGAATATTTGTAGAGATGCCATAATTGATTTTGTTTAGGTTGGGTTTCAACTGTTTGATGTATAATGCTTCAAGGATTTTTAGTTTTTGTCCATTGTTTTCATGTTGAAGTATAGTTCGGTTTTCGACAAATATTTTACGGAATTGTGTGTACGAGCAGTCATGTTGTTTTAAATGCATATATATATATATATATACATATATACATATATGGTGAGAGATGTTGAAATTTTGTTTATACTCAATTTCAGAAATAAAAATCATTATCATTGGCGATTTGTCGAAAAACTTAATATCCACTTAATATTAATGAAATATCATTGTTATATTATATCATGAATATTATCCCTCTTGTTACCACCCGCATTCAGTCTAGCCTTTCTTGCTTCAATTTTTGAAAAAAAAGACTGCTATCATTCTTATCTACGGTCAGAAAAACGCTGCTATTCTGCAATATATTTTAGTTTCGGATCAATTCCGATGAAGCTGAGTGGCAAATCTGGAGATTGGATATTTTTTTTTTGGGGGGGGGCTCTAAGCGAAGTGTTATCTTTACAAAAAATCATAGGCACAAGAGAAATGTTAGATTTGTCAGTCCGTAAAATCCACATATTTTTGTTGCCTGTTATTTATTATTAGTTAAAAAAAGTTTCTCCATGACTGTTTTTTTATTTTTTTTATTTCTCTATTTTTTTTTTATCAAACTTCATAGAAAAATACCGAAGTAACGATTATTGGAACCAGCATGCTTATTTTATAAGTACAACAAAATCAGTCGGCATTTTTACTCCAGATCGAATTTGAATTTGTTACAATGGAGAGCTCAGCGAACATTTCCGCTTCGTGCACCACTCACTTTGAATGTAAATGTGAACCTGGGTAGATATTAATATTATCATAGACAGTATCAAAATAAGTAATCCCCTAAAAAATTCAAGAGATAAATATTCAAAGATTGAGGAATATTCCTAAAGATCGGAATTAGATTACGAATGGATTTATAATGATGGTTAAAACAATAATGAGACAGTCCCAAATATCTTCAATCAGTATATATATATATATATATATATATATATATATATGGAGAGAGAGAGAGAGAGAGAGAGAGAGAGAAAGAGAAATAAAGAAGAGAGAAAGAGAGGGATCCAACATGCCAATCCGGTGTTCGGGGTTGTAACTTTTCTTTCAAGTATAAAGCTGCTTACGTATGGAAAAGAATAAATAGTATAGCATTAAAATTGAAAATATGAAATTCGTCAATACCAATGAAAGAACGAGACCAAAAATAAATAAAATAAAAAACAAAACAAAATGGCGCTGGCTTAACTCCACGGATAATCCGCTTGGCTTCAAGCAATTAAGCTTCTTAAATATTTCGGATTACATTTCTTTATTCGTTCCGTTCAACTGACCGACTTCGGTTATTTTTTAAGTTCTTAACTTCTTGGTTTTTTATTTAATGATTTTTTACGATTTGTGTCATTTTTCTATCATTTATTATTTTTTTTTCTTCCAGTATTTATTTAAATTAAGATATTTTGTTCTTTTTTTTTCTTTTTAAATATGATTTCGCTCAACCGGAAGGAAGGTTATTTATGGACTTGGAGACAACCAAACCTGCAGATTTGAAATCAAGCATTTGCAAGACAGATTTACTCTTTTACAAATGACAAATATTCGATTTTTCACAATTTAATTCCAGTTATGGACGCAGTGTAATATTAGATAATGATTCGGAAAAGCATTTGTATTCGATTAGATCCAGTAATGTTCAAACTTCCATTTTCTTGAGATGAAGCAGAGGTCGGTGTTCACTGCCGAGCAGTAGAGGAAGTTTTACATGTTCACGCTATAGCATCAGAGGAAGGAATCTGAACCAGTATATTATCAATTTTGCTTAAAAGTGGTAAACGTGTTAGGAAATGTTTAGCCCTATTAAAATGTCTTACGGTTAATATGTTGTGAGATACGTTTTAGGAGATCAAAAGCTCTTCAGGATCGAATGAGAATGCAGATATTTTAAAATAGAGAAAATAATAATCTCTTTTCATGACAACATTGTAGAAATCTAGCATGAAAAAAATGATCTTCCGATATGGAAATGTTTCTTTGCGTTAACGCTTCAACCACATTGACTTATCAACCTGTAACTTTTAGCTATTTCTCAAACTGAAAAATGTTTGGAAAAGGCAAACGTTTGCTGGCATCCTACATATCCAGCAACACATGGATTCATTACTGAAAATTGATTTCCGAAAACGAATTTCATAACATCAGCAAGTAGAACTTCGAAGTATCCAAACTTTACTGAAATTGTCCGCAGTAACTACTGATAAATATGAGCTTTTCTTACAACCGCTGGTTTCTATTAAAAAATGAATAAACTGTATTTATTTTACAATTGTGATAGTAATTAAATATACATTAATTTTAAAATCGTGATGGAAAGCAGAAATTATTCCGATGACTTTAAAGGCTAATTGAGTGATTATTATCTCTCTGGAGAAAATTATTATCTCTCTGGAGAAATATATTTCAGTTGTAGTCATTTATCAATCGTAATTTTTTTCTCATGTAATCCTAAGAGAGGCGACGAATCCACTAATATCTTAAAGCCACTAAGATGAAAAACGTTACTGAGAGTGAAAGACAGTAGAAATAGTTTGCTGAGGAGAAAAGTCACCACAAAGAACACGATTCCACGAGACAGTAGATGACGATCGACTTTGCCTTTAAATTTTTGAAGATCGTAATTGACAGCAAATCAATACGCCAGAAGAAACTTCCACGGGTAAAAAATGCGTGAGAAGAAAGTATTAACATAGAACTTTCGGTTAGGTCTAGCGATTTCAACGGCAAAATATAGGGGACTAGTTACCAATCTAGTAGTACGCTGCATAGATTGATGAAGAAAAGTTACTAAAGAGGAATATTCATAGAGAAATTGCGATTACGTAATTCTAAGATATGTACAGGGGAGATATGTTATGGCGGTAGAAATGTTATTGCAGGCAAGATGAATTAACAGGACCAATAAAACTGCAAATTCGAATGTGAAGATTGTAAAGAAAAATTGGTACCCTATCTACGATAACTATATTCGGTCTACCCAAAAGAATTTAAAACAAGAGGAGCCTGAAAAGACAAATTAAGTTTTATTTAATTGGAATTAGATATTAAAGGATATTTTTAACAGAAAGTTTCGCCCTGTACAAAACCCGGTTACATTTGAAGTTAGTTTTCTCCGATCGAATAGGGAGGTATTCTGTGTGGTTTGCTACAATGTAATTGACATGACAAGTCCTAGACGGGTAAAGTTAGGCCTGGCAGCAGAAGGGATGTAGTTCACTCAAGCACTTAAAATATTAGGTTGGTGCAAAAATAATGACGTAATAATGTCGTTTTTTGACGTTAAAAATAGGTAAAAAAACGACATTATTACGTCATTATTTTTGCACCAACCTAATAGAAGTAGCTACATCTCGCCTGTGAGAGAGAGGTTGGAGGTTGAAAAATTATTCGTCACTCACAAGTACTCTGAGACGAAGTTGAACTCTATCGACACTGCAAACTGAGGACTGAGCACCTCCCGGCCAAATATATTTTTGGTCTTGACTTGGCTGCATCGTTATCAAAAGATGCAGGTAAAATGGGATCGTATGTCTGAGTTCATCTTGAGGTCAGGTGTGAGTTTGAGGCCCGATATTCTCTCAGGGTGCAGGGACGTCCTTTCCTCGTGACAGGCGGTAAGCTAGCGTCCGATCGACGGAGATAGAATGTAACTAGATTAGTTTTTGAGTCATTAAATGTAACAAGTTAGTGCTAGATCGAAAGAGATAACAGTTGCCAATCTCTGATCGTCAAGTGATTTAGAGGTGCGCCTGTATACGGTCGTGACAACAACATAGATTTTAACAAATCATGTGAGATCTAAATAGCTTTAGCTAGCGTTCGAAGAGATACATAGGTCACTTAAATTTATATAGCACTGGACATACATGTTGGAATTTTTGGGGTGCTAGTAATATTTACCCCCCCACTAAGGGTACATATCGCACAAGGCTGGGTTTAACGTGGGATTTCCGAGCCCGTAGGCTCGGCCAAAAATA
Organism: Acanthosepion lycidas; assembly: GCA_963932145.1. Taxonomy (NCBI): domain Eukaryota; kingdom Metazoa; phylum Mollusca; class Cephalopoda; order Sepiida; family Sepiidae; genus Acanthosepion; species Acanthosepion lycidas. The sequence continues at coordinate 94,046,893 of OZ010582.1, read as the reverse complement.
TTCCCTCTTTGACCCCGCATAAACGAGTTCAGGGGCAGTCAACCACCCCGAACGAGACTCTGCCCTTCGGCGGAGCCTCGTCCGGGTTCCTTTCCGCCCCATGGCAGAGAGTACGACTGTTACTTAGCCCGGAGGTGTAGTGATTTTCCAAGTGTAGCTTAGATGTGGCACAAGGCCGAAATTAAGGGGCACCCAGTGAGGATCGAACTCACTACTCAGTCGTAATTGTCCTAGCGAGCCAAGCTTGTGGACCATTACACCACATCGAGGTGCCCATAGCTAGGATGTGTAGTGAGTCAGACAAAATGAGCTGACTGACTTTATAGTTCACCAATATAAGGGTTAACCAATCAGAAGGCTCAAAATATTCAATGCGACGTGTGCAAAGGCAGCCATGTTTTTCTCGAATATTCACTGATAGCCTTTGATATCGAAGGGTGAAGAATTAAGGAACAGCTGCTGGTGGTATTGGCGATATAGTCAGATTCAGTAGAGTGTCTGACTCGTGGGTGTTAATCTTTAACGTTGTTTTATTGAACAGATTACGTACTGCGCTGTGTTCTATATTCATAGACTATGGTGAATATGGTTAACATGCTATACAGTATCTCGGTAGAGGGCCATGATATCAAATGTGCTATAATAAATTGTTTTGACCTCAGACCGCTCTGCCTAGAAGGCAGCCTTCGTCTGGAGGTTTAACGAAGAAACAACGAAGTTAATGTTATATTATTTAAACAAGGTTCCTTATTTTACTTCTGGAATAACAGGACAACAACTAATATAATCAACATAAAATGCACATTTCTTACTACAAAGGAAATACACAGTGAAAAATAGCAAATTATTTAATAAGACACTTGTTTCGGCGTATTGTTCGATAACTTTTTTTTCCTGAGAACGCACCTTAGCTGGACATCTGTGATTTTTGCTCACTAAAGTAAATATTTAAATCACTAAGGGTCATATCCAGCAGTAATCATCATTGGAAAACTAATGTCTCATCTGGTCCCCATATTTTAAAGTATAGACCGTTTCTTTTCTAGGGATAGTAGGTCATACACATCAATATTTTCCCTCGTGCTCTACACGCTATAAAATACCTTTTGAGCGAACGAGACATTCAATCAGGAAGTGCTTCATCGTATATTGTGCTTTACATGCTGCACATTTCGGCCGCTCCTCCTGTATAAATCATACCATTTTTTTTTATATGGCCAATGCGTAGACAGTCCAAGGCAGCTTCTTCTTTTCCTGTCTATCCGAATTCTAGTTTCCACTTTCTTACGGCAAGGCTCACTTTAAAGATCGTCTTTTTTATGTTGCTACTCCTCTGACATTTTCATTTGTGAAAGAATATGTTAATTCTGGTCGGTATAAGCCAGGGGTCGGCAAACTTTTAGAGAGCGCGGGTCAGAAAGCTATGTTGGAATTTTTGGGTTGTACTAGTGAGCCGGCCAAAATGAGCTGACTCATTTTATAGTTCACCAATAGAAGGTTTAACCAATCAGAAGGCTCAAAATATTCAATGCGACGTGTGCAAAGGCAGCCATGTTTTTCTCGAATATTCACTGATAGCCTTTGATATCGAAGACTGAAGAATTAAAGAACAGCTGCTGGTGGTATTGGCGATATAGTCAGATTCAGTAGAGTGTCTGACTCGTGGGTGTTAATCTTTAACGTTGTTTTATTGAACAGATTACGTACTGCGCTGTATTCTACATTCATAGACTATGGTGTACATGCTTAACAATACAAGTATTTCGTAGACTCGTTACTGGGGAAAATGTAATTATCGGTGAAAACAGGAAAAATCCCACGGGGTCAGTCATTTATATGCCATGTTAGATACATGTCTAGGCGATCATGTATCTTTCGATATATGACTGAAGATATAGATTTTTGGCCGCAGTAGGTTGCGATTTCTTTCTGCGGTAAACCAATTGCCATCCAAGGCTATACAACCCGGTTTGTTCTGCTATTTAGCCATAGCTGGAGGGAGAAGAAGGGAATTCATAGCTTTCACAAGGGCATTAGCACATAAGTGAATGTAATGGATTCGACTGGAAATCGAACTCGGCTCTCTGATTCCTCAGTCCGAGGCGCTATCCATTATTCCACCGGGGTAGTTGAACACCGAAATACACAACCTTTGTTTTCAAAGGGAAATGACAGGAATTACATTGTCACACTTCTTTGTAAATAAATATAGTAATGTCAGTTTTTATTAGTAAAGATGTGTGTGATGAGACCTAATTACGTAGAATGAAAGGCCGTTAAAAATCTAATTATCACTATATATTGGCAGTATATATATTTCCTCGAACTTTACTTTATATTGGAAGACACCTACAGTATGTTCAAATTATCTTATATGAAGCATTTCTAGTAAAGGATGAACATAAAATAGTTGTTGTTTGTATAATCTATAGAATATATTAATACTTATAAAAAATATATATATTGTGACAGTTTCAGTATATAATATTTCTTCTAATGCATTTTCAAACAATTATATTAATCTAATTCTTCATCTCTAATTATATATATATATATATATATATATATATAAATATATATATATAATTAAAGATGAAGAATTACATATATATATATATATATATATATATATATATATATATATATATATATATATATATATATGTGTGTGTGTAATGCTAAAAAGAAAATAGCAGGCAAGTCAGGCCAATGCTTGGATAGATTTTTAAAAGTTCTCAGTACCCATTTCAGATAAAAATAAATTTGGAGAACAGAGAAAAGTATAAAATAAACAAAATCCACCAGAAAGGCACTAGCAGGGTTTCGACCTTACATTGTCGTCAGGCAGTTACCTGTGGATGGTATTCTGTATCACTATTCATGCCTGCTTGAATAAATTAACAAATCGCCACACATCAGATACATCAGAAGGGCTTGAGCAAGGAAGATTGGGAAACAAAAAAATGTTCATCGGGTCTCGTACTGGCTCAGTTTATATTTATCGATATATCTCCCTTTCCCCATTCCCTCAGACCGTTGGTTTAAGAGGTTGGTCTTGTCTGGGTACGTCACGATGGCCAGCATTTCTTTCTGACAGAGCTTACAAACATTATCAATACATCTGTAAGGCTTAACTCCCCTTAATACAATTCATTTTATGCTGGGGCCTTTATTGTAATTCTTTTTAAATTCCTACACATGGTTTGTCAGTTGAGTACAGCTGCTGTGGCTCTCTAGTTTGATGGTATGTTTATACCACCTCTTCTTGAACACGGCTTCTGTACATCCTATGTATAATTTGATCTGTCCGCCTTATATACTACGCTCACGACATTACATCTACCTTACAATGGGCACTTGTTTTAGTTCCTGCGGTTGTAGGGGATTGTTACAGTGGTGTTGCCTTTAGTTGTTCTCTTGAATTCCTCGTGTTGTTTTGTTTTTTTATAATGATGTTTAAGTTATTTGTACAACAGTAGTTTAGTTTTAAAATATTTTTATTTTACTTATATTTGTTTTCATTTCCAAATTGAAAGTGTTGGTTGAAACAAGTAATATTTCTCTTCCTGTATTTGATTCTGACTTGTTGGTTCTGTTGTGGGTTAAAGATCAACATATTTTGTGCTCTTCCTATTTCAATACCGTTCATATTCTTTCTTTTTATACATTTATACATGCTTTTCATAGATACAAATATTTCAGTAAATGCTCTGTTTATAATAAACAGTATTAATAACATTTACCGTCCTGAATGTCCGAGAAATTTTCATTGAAAACCCTATTTTACTGTTTTAAATAATTGTCAGACTTTGTCCATTTCATTATGTGCGATGCCATTTGTTTAAATTTAGATACGCCATGAGAAGATATGAATGTACGTGAGAGATTCATGGACAATTGTAGATTAAACGCAGTAAAATCGATCTTGCTAACCGAACGATCCTCTGTGGCTCAATCGTCAGACTATATGACGGTTCCGTATATCTTGTCGGAGGACGAATATTTTCTATGAAAATTTCTAAGACATTCAGGTTGGTAAATGTTATTAATAATGTTTATTATAAACAGATCATTTACTTGAATATTTGTATCTATAAAAAGAATGTATAAACATAAAAATGTCTTTAAATAAGTGTCGGACTTTGTCCATTTCATAATGTGTGACGTCATTTGTTTATATTTGATACGCCATGAGCAGATATGAATGTACACGTGCGATTCATAGAAGACTGAAGTTCAAATACAGTAAATTCGACATTGCCAACCCAAAGCTCATCTGTGGCCAAATCGGTTACGGCACGTCAAGCTAAATGACGGTTCCGTTTAGGATACAGGTTCGTAATCCTATCAGAGGACGAATATTTTCTGTGAAAATTTCTCGGACATTCAGGCCGGTAAATGTTGTTTAATATTGTTTATTATAAACAGAGCATTTACTCAAATATTTATATCTATAATGTATTAAAATCTCTGTTTTTGTCCATTTCATTTTTTTATTTATTTATTTATATATATATATATATATATATATATATATATATATATATATATATATATATATATATATATATTTTTCATATATGTGTTCACCCTGAAGCGCGGTGTTAGCACCTGTTATAGTCCCAGCTATGGGTAAATAGTGAACCCTAAAAAAAAAACACAATGGAAATATAACAATACATTTTGACATGAAAAAGACACCAATGCATTTTTATATAAAAAAATGAGCAGTAATACATTTTAGCTCTAGTAGAAGGTATAAAACTGCGTTCAAATTCTTAAAATTTCTGCATTATATAATCCATAGACGTTGATATGCCACTAAACAAAATCAACCAAACAACTTAAGATAAAAGAACTCTTTCACGACATTAATACATATAATACTCTACAATTTATTAATGAAACCAGACTGTATTCCAAAATATAACTTCAAAAAACCACAACAAAAAAACACACATATCACTGCGAATATTAAATATGTCCACACAAACATGTATATCCATAAAAGCTGAGTATCATCTACCATTTACTCAATTGTGAATACAGAACAACATATTTTTAGTCAAAGCACCCAAGATAATTAAATTTCGGCACTAAGATACTCCTAATCTGTTGATATGTCGTTAAACGAATGAAACTAACTCAAAATAATCTTACAAATAAAGGTGAGAATGACAGGTGGGATAAAACAAACAAAACAATTAAAAAAAAACATTATTGTGTTATTCTTAATCTATGGGATATTGCTTTGCAATGAAAAGGGAGAAAATTTCTTTATTATGGACGAGAGGGGAGACGCTTTCCCTACAAACGGTTATGAAAACTTTGCAGCTGGATGTCGTATAAATCAACGATTGCAACGATTCTACCTAAACCCCAAAATATAAACGTTCTTCCATAGAGAGATCAGTCCTGCGACTGGGTGTGGCGACTTATCCCTGTCAATCCATTTTCCTTGAAGTTTGAGATATTAGGTTGGTGCAAAAATAATGACGTAATAATGTCGTTTTTTGACATTAAAAATACGTCAAAAAACGACATTATTAAGTCATTATTTTTGCACCAACCTAATATGTTAGAGTATTTCAAATTTATTAACTGACACGTAGGATTATTACTTACGACGTTATATTCATCATTATACTTGATTGCCAGCACTAGAATTTGCATATGATTCAAGCTAATTGTATATTAGATTGAATATGCTACAAAAATGTATTTTATTAACAAACTATCTTTTATATCTGAAGAAATTACTATTTGAGGTATTTTTCTTAATATATGTTCTTTGCTATTTGATAGATAATTAGCTGTTGATTTTTACTGTACGAATTTCAACGTTACATGCTGCATTTTTATTAAACTCAAGGGGTTCTGTTTGATTGAATACGGTTTCTTTCCTTTTGTGCACCCATTTCTCGGTTGCACAAATTGTCTGATGGATTAACATCTGTAAAGGATGTAAGACTTTCCATTAGATTGCTATCATTGAAAGAATTTTTGTAAGCTAGTCAAAAGACAGCTTTTGCCGGTAACAATGCATTGCCTTTCATGAATATACATTTTTGCTCAAAGCTTCTTCATTGTGAGTTGTACAAGTAAAATTAAATCTTACCCAATAAGTTACAGTAATTTTCTGCATTTATTCTGGCCCCTGCATAAGATTGGAATGGATTTATGTTTGTACTGTCTACAATATTAACCGAAAAACTGTACTCCATCGTTTACGTTATCATCTCACTCACGGTGTCTGAATATTTATATTAACGTCTCAAAATATAACCCACCAATCAGGACCATATTATACATCTACCTTCATCACTTAGAATTATTATTGGGAAATCAATTTCTATGTATTTCTACACTCAATACACAAATTTCTATTTCTGTTATTTACAGTGTTCGGCCCGTTTCGCTAGTTTTACGCGCCGGTCTTCTTGAGATGATTGGAATTTCGATCGAACCCTTTTTATCTTTCACCGGACACAATGCCGTGGGTAAAAACGTTGGTTAAATTAATCTACTGATTCGACCCAAGGAGTTGTGAGTTCTACACCTAGCCACGTAAAAACGTTGGATGAAATAATCCAATGACTCGACCCAAGGAGTTGTGAATTCTACACCTAGCCAGAACAGAGGTGAAGAAAAACTAGGACTGGACACAAAGAGTGGATAAAGATAAAATCTACCGTTTTGGAGTTATCGACAGTAAAAGTTCGGATTCATTCGCGTCGTGGGCGATCTTTACTGCGGCTGTTTGCATACATTCGCCGCGGAACGCTAATGGCGGACGAATGTAGTTGACAGCCTATTTGTTCTGATCTTACTCATCTCAAGTTGTCTGAATTACTGCACAAGAGGACTATATTGTAAGCGCAATAATTAAGACAAGTGTACATTCTATTCATAGCTATTTCGAAGCGAATGTATGGAAACAACGACAGTAACTGTTACCGCCAACGACGCGAATGAATCTGAAATTTTACTGTCGATAACTCCAAAACGGTAGATTTTTATCAAATTTATCATGTTAAATTCGAATGAAGCATGTACAATTGCACGTAAATGTAAGTATTCTGGAAAATTTTAATGCGAAATGAGCACGGATGCTAAACTGCAAATTAAACGTAATTTCCTTTTTAATAAAAAAAAAATGTTATTATTCTCATTAGGTTGGTGCAAAAATAATGACGTAATAATGTCGTTTTTTGACGTTAAAAATACGTCAAAA
>OZ010582.1:93982159-94034659 GCA_963932145.1 Acanthosepion lycidas | reverse complement strand
ACCTGTTCGCCATCTTTTTTGTTAGATACAATTTTTGTTATTGCTATATATAGATGAATACGAGAGAATAAATATTTCCTGCTATATATATATATATATATATATATATATATATATATATATATATGTGTGTGTGTGTGTGTGTGTGTGTATGTGGGTGCACGCGTGCATTTGTAGATTATTTATTCCTTGTTATGACGAGATAAACTACATGCGGCAACAAGGCCACAGATCGGGATTTGGGATATTTCAAGGAACGTGGAACAAAACAATTTAATTGCTATTGCCCCCCGGTCCATTATAACCCGGAGTGGTAGGACCTGTCAGAATCTCAGCTATGCGCAAATAGTGAACACTCAAAAACAAGCAAAACACTATGAATTTATAAAAATACAGTTTTGTTGTACATATTTATAGCAAAATACGTATTTATAATAAACCTACCAAGAATACAAATTTAAAGAAAAATGACAAGCAGTATATACATTAATAGAATTACCACCAATACTTTTTGTAGCAAAATGTCTAAGTCATTAAATTGTGTTCAAAATATTTCAATTATATTTCAGCATTAAATGCCGCAAAAGGAGTTGATACACCGTTAAAGAAACAAAGCAATCAACCAATATAGATAATTAAACATATTTTTTGTCCTGAAACGGACAAAAACTTCGTAAATTCAGAACATTAAAAAAATACTCACTATACAGCGTTCAGAATTCATTGCATGTGCGTTATTCACCAGTGGTTTAATACACTAATTATTCCCTTCACCGGAATAGGAAAAGTTCAATAAGAATCATCACTAGACAAAAAAAAGGAAATAAATAATAAAAATAGTATGCCAATATATGCAAAACATTATGATGTGATACTGTGGAAATTTTGCTTAGAAAGGACATTTACAGATACACGTCGAACATATTCGTATTTTTATGTATTATTTATATATAGACAGCTTTTTTTTTTAATTTTTTATGTAGGCTTGGTTGCAAACCCACATAATTATTTTGTCTAATATCTCATAATTCTTATTTCCGGAAGAAATTTAAGCATAAACCAACTAGTGTCTCCTAATCGCTTTTCCAGTCTCAGATTCATTAGATATTTCACGGCTTACCAAACCTTTGTTGGTTATTCCATAATATAATAACTAGATAGAAAATATACATTTACCAGGAGCTAAAATTGGCAATTAAAACAAGTATGTTTTTTTTTGTTATGTTTTGCGTCGTTACATGACTGGTTCGCACACGTCTTAACTTGAAACGCATTAAATTCTATCCTTCCTCTATTTCATTGAATCTTTCACAGAAATTCTGTTTCCTTCGATGATTTCTGCCATGTTTAAATCTTATAGTAACTAAATAATGTAATATCAATTATATATAAGAGTGAACACAGTGGCCAACACCGAGCGGTGACAGTCTGTTTTATCCTTGAATGCAATCTTCATGCCTGGCATAGAAACAGAATGTCACCGCTCAGAGTTGAACTCAGTGTCCACTTATATAACTATATACACTCTATACCCGACATCTACCCATAACTTAAAAAAAATTTTAAAACACACACACACACACACATATATATATATATATATATATATATATATATATATATATATATATATATATATATATATATATATATATATATATATATATATATATATATATATATATATGGAACCGTCATATATAGGAGCGTTTCGGTTAGCAACGTCAATTTTATTATTAAAAAAATTAATAAACATAAAAATGTCTTAAAATAATTGTTGGACTTTGTCCACTTCGTAATGTGTGACGTCAGTTGTTTACATCTGGATATGCATCGAGCAATTATGAATGTACGTGAGAAAATCATGGAAAACAGTAAAATCAACCTTGATAACCGAAACGCTCCTCTGTGGCACGTCAGACTCTATGACGGTTCCGTATATGATACAGGTTCGATTCTTGTCGGAGGACGCATATTTTCTATGACAATTTCTCAGACATTCAGGCCGGTAAATGTTGTTAATACTGTTTATTATAAACAGTGCATTTACTTAAACATGTGTATCTATAAAAAAGAATGTATAAACATAAAAATGTCTTAAAATATATATAACAGATTTTTTAATTTGACATAGTTTATTACGTTAAGCTTTAATTTTAGTGCATACCCGTATTTGAGTAGAAAATACTTTTATTTTAAACAATATTTTATTTCGGCTACTAACCAGAGCATTGGAGAATACAAGGCGCATTTTCTTTAAGAGCCTCTCGTAATCTCCAGAACCAACATTTCAATAAGTTATACGCTGTTTCATTCTATCAGCTAGCAGTTCACTTCTTTGAGGACAAGCTTTCACACATTACGAGCAGTAACCCCTGTTACAATAATACTTGTCGCCCTTTTAAAACCGGAAGAAGTGATTGCTGTGGGTTATATCTTTTGAGCAGGTGCGAACCACTGATATAATCGTGGTTTCACTTGGTATTTCCGCGTTGGAGCTGACGTCATTGGCAGCTTTTCGTAGAGCATGATGCAAAACATCATTCCAAGTGACATCACGAGACGAATCCCAACTAGGGCGTTGACAACATAAATATATTCTGTTGGTAGGAGGTTCGTTAGGGAAAGCGGAAAGAGATATCTACAGACACCACAGCATGATCGTAGTTGCCAAGGGGACAGAGCTGCAGAGCACAGCATGGGCCAGAGGTAGAGTAAAGAAGAGATCAAGCAGAGAAGCGTGTCCGTCAGGATTACTGGGGAATCGCGTCAGTCAGGATACTACTTGTGTGATCGGTTCTGTGATAGAGAATTTCAAAATCAGAATTTCAACGAAGTCAGTCAAAGAGTGATTAAGCCACGTCTTTTGGCAAATTTATGTTATAACGCTGTTTGCATGATGTGACGTGTCTAGTGAAATGTAACTTTTATGTAACGTTGGCGAATTGTTATAGCAACATTTTGTTAGCTGGAATTTCACAAATTTATTTTTTATAAACTAAGTAACTATTAACACATAGCCATCTCTACTTGTTCTTTTTCTGTCACCCACTAACTGAAAACTGTTTACCAGGTCTCTCTCTCTCTCTCCCAATCTCCCTGTATCTCTTACACTTTCTCTCTCTGTCAGCCTGTCTCTCTCTTTCTGTTTCTTCAATATATCCTCTAATTTTTAAATTCTCCAGGGACACTTTCCTCATTGTGTTAAGTATTAACACATAACCATCTCTCTTTGTTCATGTTCTGTCATCCACTAACTGAAAACTGTTAAATAGATTACAAGCTCTCTCTCCCACTCTCTCTGTCTCTTTCACTCTCTCTGTCTGTCTGTCACTCTCTCTCTCTCTGTGCGTCTGTGTGTCTCTGTGTCCGTTTCTTCAGTATATCCTTTAGATTTTAAATTCTCCAGGGACGCTTTCCTCATTGTGTTAACTATTAACACATAACCATCTCTCCTTGTTCTTGATCTGTCATCCACTAACTGAAAACCGTTAAACAGATTGCCATCTCTCTCTCCCTCCCACTCTTCCTGTCTCTGTCACGCCTTCTGTCTCTGTCTGCCTGTCTTTCTCTCTCTTTCTCTCTTTCTTCAGTATATCCTCTAAATTTTAAATTCTCCAGGGACACTTTCCTCATTGTGTACCACAGAGACATTATTTCATTTTCTGATTGTAAGTATATGTTTGTAAGTATTCTATTTCCCTGAGCTTACGGGCATATAACGTTGAAACATTGTTTCTAGTACGGTCATAGAAATTACGTCTTGTCGAGCCTGGTCAGTTCATAGATTGTTTCAAGCTTGGGGATATCTGGAGCTCTAAGACTGAATGTGTGGAAGATGTAATGGATAACGGCTTAGAATTGGAAATCGGAGAGCCGAGTTCCAATTGCCATAAGATTTGTAATATTCACTTACGCACACATACCCTTGGGGAAAGTATAACTTCACCTCTAGCCCCTAACCAAAACATGCATTAATTAGTAGCACTTTTATCATTTTAACATCGAAAATGTTCTTATCATTATAAATCAAAATATATTTTCTAGCTTTAAAGAAACAGCAACAGGTTTCCTGATGTCATCAGTTCCCAAGTAGGCGGACGACACTACTATTTACTCCTGCCTCAATGATAAATCTGGTATCGTTGATAAAACTTACCTGGCTGTTGATCTCGAAAAGGACCTTCAATCTGTTGGTGTCTGGAGCAGAGAATGCCTTGTAAACTTTAATGCCTCCAAAACGAAACTGCTCCCCTTACCCACCACAGAGAACCCTCCCTGACTCCCGTTAGAATGGTTGATTCAAAACTACTCGAGAGCGCCTCGTTACGCCTGCTTGGTCTCACGCTATCCAATGACATGAAGTAGAATAAATACATTGAATCAATAGCTTCATCGACCGCAAGGAAAGTTCCTTCTCTGTATCGTACCAGAAAGTTTTTTCTCGTTTCAGGCCATCCTGAAAATCTAAAAATCAACCATCCGTCTTTGCATGGAATATTGCTAACATATATGGTCTGGTGTTCACACTGTACGTCTTGAGGCCCTCAACAAAATCCAGAGACGAACATGCGATATGATAGGTCCTGATCTGGCATCTCGTCTACAATCGCTTTCCCATAGACGTTCCGTGGCTTCCCTCTATCTCTTCTACAAATATTTTCATGATATCTGTTCCGACGAGCTACTTTCGCTGGTTTCCGGACTACGTGAATTTAAGCGATCTACCAGGCTAGCAACTCGCTCCTACCCTTTCAATGTCAAAACGGTTAAATGCAACTATCTCTTCTACTCAAAAATCTTCTTCTGTCGCACTTCTCGTTTGCGGAACTCGCTTCCTCTTATTTCATTCCCCGATGACTATAATCTTTAAATATTTAAGTGTAATGTCAATGGACATCTGACAATCTGAGATTGTTCCCCGTCCTGCTCTGTATCCTTTTCTCAAACATGACTCTTTACTCTTGTTCTCCATCCTCTGTGACCCCTTGCGTGTTAATGACACTCCCGTCTTGCTTTGGATGAATTGCTTTAAGCAAAAAATAAAAAAAAGAAGGATTGAAAAGCCGCAAAAAACAAATCAATCCATTCTTTTTTCTTTTCTTTTTTTCCAGATATCCTCCAGTCATAGTATTCTGAGAAATCTTCCGTGTAATAAAATTTCTGTTACGTCAAATTTATTCTTACAGTTGTAACAATTTGTCCCTCGTCCATTGCTATATATGATTTTTTTAAAAATCGGTATCAACCTAAGCAAGGCAGTAAAGCTTCATTGACGCAAGGTGCTATATGGTGTGGAAGAATTAGGAACAGAAACATTGATAATGCGTGGTGAGAGAGTAATCAGTAGGATAACAGATATCGAATCACGACTCATTTAAATGTTTGCAAATTAAAGTTGGCTGGAAAGCATGGAGCTGGAAGGGAGTCCCACGTGCGTGAAGTGCGTGAAAAGAAATCGGTAACATAAAATTTGCGGCTACATCTAGCCAACCAAACTGTAAATTGATGAAATCACGACGCCAGTCAAGTACTGCGCTTAAATTCAAAAAGTTTATGTACCATAGATATCACAATGATATTACAACCCAGTTCCGCACTCTTGTCTTTGTGTCAAAAGATATTTTCCCATCGCTTAATACTGTGCATAGATTCTGGAAGTCTTATTTTGCTAACCTTCTGTACGTTCAAATTTGTTCAGTCCCTTTGTGTTTGTTAGCAACAGTTTATTCGTAGTTGTTATTCTCCTAAAAAATTGTTGTTCTTACTATGTTCCCCAACTCTGATATGTGTAGATCACTTCAAATAGAACGAGCTCAATATCATTGCCTCTTCTTCAATTTATTAGCAAAATTTTTATCATTTACTGCCATATAGAATTTTACATCATTAAGTTTCCAAGAAATTTCAATTGCCTATTTTGACGCTATATATAAGTCTCCGTATACTTTCCATTTTCTCTAAAACTTTCTCGTTGCTCATGGTACTCTTCGCATTCGTCTGTAGGGCCATATTTTTATTGCGTCAGCTCTCTTATCTTTCTATGATGAGATGGTCCAACATTCACTGCCATATTGGAGAAGGATATTTCATTACACTTTCTGGTTTCTTAATACTTTGCTTAGTTTTTGGAAGGCATATTTCCCAATCCATCTGCGCCTTCGGATTTCGATATCTAATTTTCTCTTCTCTGTTAAAATACTACCGAGATATTAAATATTTAATTTTGTTTAATTTTGGTATCTCCAATTCGCAATTCGCACTTTGAAATGTTTCTTTTTCTCACATGCATACATTATGTCTTCTTACGACTGATGTCTAATCCTTTTTCTCGATTTGCTTTCCTACACAATGTATGCGAAATTTTGTTGCTTCTCTGCTTCATCAGTTAGGAGATATTCTAGCAACTACATAAAAATAACGAAGGCGTGATTTGACTACGTGCTACGACGCCGTAAATATAAAAAAAAACAATGTCGAGAACAAGGAAAATTAGTTTTTCGAAAGATCTGATTTCTTCTCGTTATTAAATTATTCAAATAAATTCCTCTTAATGTCTTTATTGGCTGTTTAGTTCCCTTGATAAGCCGCCTAACACATCATTCTGTGATGTCTTTATCGATAAAAAAAAACTGTGATCTTAAATGATTTATAAATAATTTATAATGTACATGTTTATATAAATATACTTGAACTGAGACATGAGCCTGTGTCTGCTTGTATAGACGAGCTGACCAAAAAAAAAATAAAATAAAAAATAAATAAAGAAGACACGAGGAAAGGATAAATCCGTCTCTATTCGCTTTTTCCTAAGCTATTGGTAAAATAGCAGGAGAGAATGAGCCCTATAGATTTGACTGGCAACCAGTCTAGCGCAGAAAGGAACTGCAACCACTACGGGGAAATATTCTGCCTAGTCAGTCATGAAAAAGACATGATCGCCCCAGCGTTTATCACGTATGGAACTTAAGTAACTGATAATAAACAAAGAAAGCACTATAGCGTAGTGTAATGGTGAGAAAACTTTCCACTCTATATCAATTACGACAGAATTGCAGCCTTGTGTCACATCTAAGAAAGACTAAGATTAACGGCTAGCCAGTTTATAACGCTAGACCAATAGTGAGTTTGATCCTCACTGGATGCTCCATAATTTCGTCCTTGCGCCACACCTAAGCTACGCTTATGAAAATCATTATAGTTACCTGATTCATTTGGCGGGAAAGTTAATATATATATATATATATATATATATATATATATATATATATATATAGTGTTCAAATGTCATGCCCCACATACATTACCTACGGGAGGTGGCTGGGTTTATTGCCTGGTGACTAAGGCGTCCCCAATAGCAGAAGTACCAAGAGTGCTTTAGCAATTTATTCACGGTATTGTCGTTAAGCCTACTTTAAACTAACCTTGTGTCACATTCGGCAGCGACGCAGGTGCACTGAAAATTACACATATAATAGATGTAACAGCAAAATTCTTCAAATCGTGTTGCAGCATAATTGTGCATCACACAAAATATTTTATATCTTAAAAAAAGACTAAACAAATTGAGTTTTTTTTTTCCAGGTTTTCACATAAGACGTTTAGCAAACTTGACAAATTTGGCGTAAGAGTCACTGAAGAACCCTTTGAGTTATTAAACTAGAAAGAGAACAGGTTAAAATCGTTTTGTGTTGGCCACACTGTCTTCTCATCTGAGGCCTTCAGTGATAGTACCAACATTCATACTCTGGCTACCATTTTCAAAGTCCATTCAAGAACCATCAAGAGAATAATGAATATGTTTAAAAAAAAGCGTGAACAGTATAGAGGAAAACTGGATCATGAGGTCACAACAGAAAGAGGGGTCATCATTTGAATTTAGAGCTAACGACATCGGTTAGAAAATATCTAACTTAAAACGTTTGGCACGTGAGAATCGAAAGAGCAGTGAAAAAAGACTTGAGAATGAAATATTACGTGAAAAGTGTGAGGTACATTGTTATCTTAGGACAGAAGATTTAGAGAGTGCGAAGATCATATTGAATAAGTTAGAAAACAATCCTGAAATTATATATATATATATATATATATATATATATATATATATATATATATAATATCAATTGATAATTAGTAGGGATAATACCAAGGACGTTAATCCAAGGAGAGCTCAATGTAACTAACAGAGCAATATAATAATAAAGACAGACGTCATTAGAAATCCATTCGGTTATTATTTATTTCATGGATATACAAATTTGTGTATTCATGAAATAAATTATTACCGAATGGATTATGAAGGATCGCCTGTACACATTATCTATCTATCTATCTATCTATCTATCTATCTGTTTATTGATGCATGTTTCATTACATAATATAGACAATTTTTCTCTATTTATTTTAAGTAAATTCCCTTTATATTGTCTGATAGGCTTAATAACATTATCATTGAAAGATGAAAGAAAAACACCATATTGATACATGTTTTTTTAACCTAACTAAGCTTTCGGCTTACTTAAGCCATTATCAAAGTCGACAATTATATTTCAATATATTAAACAATACACGGACAAAACTATATTGATAGTCTGTTTTTGTTGCATGAAAGATTTCCAAGCAACGGCAAACTCGTGCATACGAGATGCGGAAGCGAAAATCGCACCGCAGCTTGTGAGGTCACACATGACCACGCGAGAGTGAAAACGAGAAGTTAAGTGTATATATATATATATATATATATATATATATATATATATATATATATATATATATATATATATATGTGTGTGTGTGTGTGTGTGTGTCTGTTTGTGTATATGTGCGCGCGTGTGTGTGTGTGTGTGTGTGTTTAAACTTTATTTCAATCCTTCATGAGCTTCCGATCCTTCGTTATGATTAATTAATGATGAACATCTGATTTACGTTTGTAATCGATTTCACCACGATCTTCTTTTAAGCCTGGAGAGTAATTACACATTCTTATTGCTTAAATTATAGTGCAATAGCGTTATAAAAACCTTGGAGAAAACCAGTAAGATATCTTTAATCAATTCTAAGATAAAACGGTTCAAATCTTAACATAAGGATTAGACAATTTTGCTGTTACACGATTTGGACAATTTTGTTTTTACACCCGGTATATAAGCAAGTAACAAAGGCACTTTATGTGTAATGTTTAGCAATACTTCCACGCTAGATCCATTTCGACTGAGTAGCGATTTTGGTCTTCACTGGGTGCTCTATAATTTCAGCCTTGTGCCGCATTTAAGAAATTCTTAGTAGATCATGGTAATATAGAAACAATGATTAGCAATTTTTTCTCGCTAGATTCGATACGACTGAGCTGTGAGATCGATCCTGACTGTGTGCTCCATACTGTAGATATCAGTAAACTGCTATAATAAAGAAACATTTCGATGAGTTGTAATTACTTGCAAGCGTATCTTGCTAGATTACGAGGGAGGAATATGTTCGATCGCCTCGGACTTGGGCTACATCTAATCTACACTCAGTAAATCGATACAATTTGATGTCGTGTACTGATTAGTAACATTGTTTTTGTTGTGGATTCCGGGATGAAATCCGGTACCAATCAATAACAAACGCCAGGAATTAATATATGAAAATAATGTATCAACGTAATAATACAAACTGGTAACGCAGGTTAGTAGTTCCAGGAATACGGGCTGGTAGCAAAATATCTATACAGTCTTTGGTATTTAAGTATCGCTGTATGACTTCTTACTGAGTCTACGTGCTCGCTCACTAGGACTCTTGCTCGCTACGTTCGTTTTATCTGCCTGTTACTTTCACCCTCTGTTTCTCTCGTCGGTATTTATCAATCCACCCACGAGGATCGAATGTAGCACAAGGCCGTTTTAATGTGGGTATTAAAAAAATATGGCCTTTCTGAACCCGCCTAGACGGGTTCAGGCCCTGTCAACCTCCCCGGAAGAAACCTTGCTCTTCGGCAAATCCTCGTCCGGGTTCCTCTCTGCTAATGCAGAGAGTTCGACAGTCGCCGAGTTCGACAGTTCCCGTAGCAGTAGTATATGTGTATACTGGGTGAGTTAATTTGTGTAAAAAGGGGAGACCCCTCAATAGTCTTGCAAGATCAATTAAAACAGAGTAGTGAGTTCGACCCTCATTTGGTGAATCATGCTTTCCGCATCGTGTCACATTTAAGGTTCGCTTAGAAAATCTCTATAACAAAGAAACAAGCACCCTTCGACGAGGTATCATTGTTACCAAACTTGCCTTGCTAGATCAATCACGTCTTAGTACTCTTCGATCATCACAAAGTGATCGATATTTTCGGCGTTATGTCATACCTAAGCACAACGGTTTTAATAGAGAAAACAATATCTGAGGAAAGATGTATTAATGTATAACCTCCTTATTATCATAAACTTAATTTTTGTCAAAATCTTGTTTTGGTGTTTTTTGTTTGTTTGTTTTTGTGGGGGGGTTATTTTATTTTTTTTTAAAGATAGTTGAATTAATGTCAGGTCATATAGAGGCCTATGTGAAAATGCTATTATCAGCCCGTATCTACATTGAATAATCTTATCCGGAAAATAAACAACACATTTCTTTACCTTGGCGTGCACTATCTAAGCATACATAAGTGTTTCTCCAGCAAAGCAAGTTTCAGTTAGCATACTATTTTTTAAAGAAATGTGCATCTGTTTTTAAATCTATCAACTAGATATAATTCTGTAGCAGAAAATTAAATAAAGTCATTTAAGCGTAATAAGAAAAGAGTATTTGGAGAATTTGATACTCAAAGGCAAACGAGAGAGAGAGAGGAAAACAATGCATAACCTACCAAGAGAGCTTGATTAAGCGGATGGGGAAGCAAGTTTTAGGAGTGGTAGCAAAAAGACATTCTGAAGGGACATGGTACCTAGAAGAAAAAGAAGAAGAAGACACCACCACTATCACCAACAAAAAGAATGCTGATGAGTACAACAGAAAAGAAGGGCAATAAGAAAGAGGAACAGGAGCAATTACGAATAGACAAATAATTAGAGAAAGAAGAAGGAATGCTTAAGGACATGAAGGTTGCAAAAAGAAGAACGAAAGCAAGCAATAAATAAATAAATAAAGAAAGAAAGAAAGAAAGAAAGAAAGAAAGAAAGACAGAAAGAAAAAGAACAACGGAGATCTCTGGTAGTAAACAAAAATACCAATGAGCATATAAAAACGACGAATGAAAGAATAATGAAGACGTCTGAAGAAGAAAGAAAGAAAGAAAGAAAGAAAGAAATAAAGAATGAGAATCTCTGATGGAGAACAACAATGACAATGAACATGTGAAAATTAAGAATGAAAGAATAATGAAGACGTCTGAAGAAGAAATAAAGAAAGAAAGAAAGAAAGAAAGAAAGAAAGAAAGAAAGAAAGAAAGAAAGAAAGAAAGAGAATCTCTGATGGAGAACAACAATGACAATTAACATGTGAAAATGAAGAAAGAAAGAATAATGGAGACGCCTGAAGAAAGAAAGAAAGAAAGAAAGAAAGAGAGAAAGACAGAAGCAAAAGGAAGAAATAGAGAGAAAATACATAAGAAAGTACTACGAAGATTTCTGATGTAGAACGTCAATAAAAATGAACATGTGAAAAAGTAGAATGAAAGAATAAGAAGATGTCTGAAGACGACGACGACGGCGAAAAAAACGAATGAAGAGAAAGAAGACGGCGATGACAAAGGAGAATCATTTGTGTAATGAAGTTTTGTTCACGGACACAAATATGGCAGATCATCTTAGCATTTAATTATATTCTTGGAAACGGGATGAAAAACATATCACGACTTCTTCTATATGACGAAGGAGATGAGCGATCAGGAGTAGGAGGAAGAAGAAGAAGAAAGAGGAGGAAGAAGAGGAATAAGCATAAGAATAATAATAAGAAGAAGAATAAGAAGAATGAATTTTATTCCGATATTGTATTTTATAATTGTAATCGTGATATTCTTGCATGCAATGGTTTGATTAGAAATTCTGTGAAATTAACATAGACATAATATGACATATTAACCAAAAATATTCCTCTAGGCAAAATCGAGTGTGTCTTCCTTTTTTCAAGAAAAAAAACCTTTAAGCAATGTGTGTCCTCATCGGAATTCCCCGGATGTCTCTACAGTAGAACAATGCTAAATTGCCATATTTTCATAAATATATTTCGGGTGTATGTTTTGTGGCTGTTTTGTAAGTAGTCTCCATCAAACTGATCATAATTTGCAGTGGACACCATCGGAACTTAAGTAAATATTATTCCAATGTCTTCTTTGTTTGAGATAATAATAATAATAATAATAATAATAATAATAATAATAATAATATATATATATAATAAAATTTCCGTTTTTTATATTTTCAAACGCTATTCATCGGAAATTGGATTATATGGCAGTGAAAGCTAGATATTATACAAGAGATCAAGTGGATACTTGTGTTGAGAGATATATGGGTCTATAGAAGGATACTGAGAATAACATAAGCCAGGATTATATGCTAGCAGGAATTCTTAATAATAATGGAAACAAAAGGACAATTTTACATAAAATCAGAAACAGAAAAATTGGAATTTCTAAGATAAATTAATTAATTAAAAATAGGCTTTCAAAATTGGACACCAGCAAGAGGTACTTAAGACGAGAAGGTCGGAATAATGCATATATATATATATATATATATATATATATATATATATATATATATATATATATAATTATTTATTTAAAAATATGATTCCAACTCGCTACATAAGAGGTCTCATGTTTCAAAACAAGAGCCGAAAACTTCAAAATAATATTTTAATTAACTTGAGTTAAATTAGGCTCTGTTCCATCTTCAAGCGAAATTTTTTGGGAATGACTTATTTCTGAAATTTACGAGTTTTAATAGTATGGACAGATTTGAAATCAAAAATTTCCATGGTAACATCAAGGGCGGATTGTTTAGAATCGGCAGGGGTGGTGTGTTAATAATTTGTATCAGTATAGAGTTACTTTCATAGATGCCGGGTCACGGTAAGGTGGGGGTGGCTAAATTTACGACGGAGGAAGTTTTCGCATAGTCTGGCTTGAGCGTCTATGGAGATTTATTTATTTATTTTTATTTTATTCTTTTATTATATCTCTTTATGAAAGGGATTTGTGCATATAAAAAGGCCGTAACGTTTGTTATTTGACGACTTCATAAAGGGTTATCAATTTTTGTAGGTTATTAAAACTATGTATATGGGCTATGGATTTTAAAATATTTATATATATATATATATATATATATATATATATATATATATATATATATATATATATATATATATATTCATGGCAACTATTAGGTTGGTGCAAAAATAATGTCGTTTTATCACATATGTTACTATGTGAGAAAACGATATTATTTTTGCACCAACCTAATATTCTGACCAGCCTATTTCCCTGGTACTTTGACTACATGAATTTAAGCGTGGTAATAGAATGGCATCTAAAAACTTTAAATAATTTAAAAAGAAAAGTTTATTAGTAAAGGCAAAAAGAAGAGAATTGTTATATTAACCGCAACAATTAAATATCCGTAAATTTTGTTCGTACATTATTCTATAATATATCTTGCAATTACGTTGTTATGAATGTTTCTTCCTTAACTTTCCTAAAAAAAGTGATGTTGACTTTTTTTTTTAAATATTTTGAAGGAATATAATCGTCGTTTATAGCTGAAAAATTGTTCTTTTTTCTAAGAAATAAATATTATGAGAAAATGAATGAAATTTCCATTTGATCTTTGATTATGAGTTTTAATCTCACTAAGATATCGGAAAATAGTGATTTTTTTTTCCCCAAATTTCAAGTGAAGTGATTTTTTAATAAATGAAACCGACTATCGACACTCTGTATCAATTAATTTAACAATATCGTCCCCAAAGGAGTCGGTGATTAAAAATTAAGAAAAAAAATGAAATATTAGTAAAATTGCTGGTAGAAAAAACATGTTTTTCAAGATTGTATTTTTTCACTAACTTTTTCATTCAATAAATCATTTTTTCGTCAATGATCCCCACCCTCCCTCTCTCTCTCCCTTTCGACTTCTCCATGTTGTAAAGAAATACTTGATTTTAGCTTCGCTTTTTATGCTATCATTAATTTTTATTAGTCCCTCAAGAATAATACATAAGCGAAAAAAAAAATAGAAGTGCTTAATATTTTTTTATTTTTTTTGTTACTTTCTCTGAAGTTCATAAACATTCTACTGCTACAAAAAGTCATTATTTGGAGAGTATTTCTAGTCAGTCCTAAAGGTGAATTAATGTGTTAATAATGTCCTTATTTTTTCTTCAATTGTATGTCTGTAGGAGCGTTTATTTTAGAAGATTACTGCATGTTTTAAATGTCATAGTTTTTGTCTTTCGTATTTAACCTCGGGATGTACATGATCGAATCGACAGATTACGAGGATGTGACATCCTCAGCAGTTTTCATAGTCCATTAAAATAATCCTGATTTTAAAAACGTTCCGTCTATCTGACTGCCAATTTTACTGCTTCTCTCTTCGACTCTCTCTCGCTATTTGTTTCTCTGACACTACATATATATATATATATATATATATATATATATATATTATATATATATATATATATATGTGTGTGTGTGTGTGTGTGTGTGTGTGTGTATGATTGTGTGTACATATATGCATATGTGTGTGTGAGTATATATATGATTATTTTTATTATAAGACATTATGAAAAACATGTTGAACTCGCCTCACAAAATTTTCCTGTTTCAATATAAATATCATGATTGCACCTCTTCAGACGATGGTAAGTATCCGGAGATTAAAAGAAATGTTTTCTTTTAACTCATTTAATCAGCTGTTCTTTCTCACATTTTATATATATACAAACATACATACATATATATATATATATAATATATATATATATATATATATATATATATATATATATATATATACATATATATATATATATAAAATATGTGTGTGTGTGTGTGAGTATATATATATTATTACTTTTATTATAATAGATTATACAAAATATATTGAAATCTTTACACAAAAATTTCAGGTTTCAGTATGAATATCATGATTGCACTTCTTCAGACGATGGAAAGTATCTGGAGTATCACTTGTTCATTCTCCCATTTGAATATATATATATATATATGTATGTATATAAATAAATAAATATATATATATATATATATATATATATATGTGTGTGTGTGTATGTATATACATATATGTGTGTGTGTTTGTGTATGAGTGTATGTATAAGCAGGATATATCTTCAGTTGAATGTGTTATATTGAACAATATAGATATGCACTATCTACTTTACAAATACAAAATTATTGCAACTGAGATAAAATCTGCAATTCCATTGTTTTAAAAATATCTATAACGAGCGTTTGCACGAGTTTTTAAACGTAGAAAATATATCTATGTTATTTAATGCAACATATATATACATATATATATATAATATATATATATATATATATATATATATATATATATATGTTGCATATAGACAAGCACTTAGACTCAGAAGGATATGTTCAAACAATGAAGAATTAAATAAACACATTGAAAATCTGGAGCATCAATTCACAACAAGTGGCTATAAACAACACCTAATCAGGGAACAAATAAATAAAGCAATTTCCACACCTAGAGAAGACACCCTAATGTACAAGATTAAAAATAAATCTAGCCGCATCCCTCTAGTAACCACTTTCAACCCCATTCCGCCTCCACTATCCCAAATAATCAAACGTCGCTGGGAAATACTACATCTCAAACCAGACCTAAAAAAACTGTTTAAGGAACCTGGCCTTCTTGCATATCGTAGACCTAAGAACCTAAAAGAAATCATAGGTAGTAACCACATTTCAGGGGACAAGGTAATCCGTAATAAACTAAGAACAAAAACAACAGGATTTTCCCAACCATGCAACAACAAAAGAAGTTTATGTTGCAACCATGTTGAAAACACGAATTCATTCACTAGCTCAGTCACTAAATCTACTTTCAAAATCTACCACGATTCTAACTGTAGAAGTCATAACATAATTTACCTCCTAGAATGCACACTATGCCAGAAACAATATGTAGGAAAATCTGAATGGCCCTTTCACTACAGAATTAACAATTATCGTAAACGAATTAAGTCGACTCCCCATGAAAAATTGTTACCTGTAGAACAACATTTCAGCCTGGAAAAACACGATTTCAGAACCCATGCCAAATTCACTATAATTGAGAGAATAGAAAAGTTCAGAGCAGATAACATTAGAAAGATTTTAGAGTCGCATGAAAATAAGTGGATACAACGTCTAAAAACAAAATATCCAGCCGGGCTAAATCACAAATTTAACAATATATAGATATAACTCAACAAATAAAAAAAACTACCCACATTTCTCACCCACACAAGACAGACAGGCTTACGGAGGTGTGGAGGCCTCACACTTATACACTCACCCACACGAATATACACACTTACACACATCATACGCACTAACTCCCTAATGAGCCAAATGATAACACACCCCACAGCAATACACACGCTTACACATATCATACTCACTCACTCCCTAAGAACCAAATAACACACACACAAACACTAAACAGAGACACATCCCCTCACCAAGTCCAATAAAACTGTCCAACTGACCAGAGAATTCATAGCAGCATGTATCTATCCAGCTCTTATCTCAAATAACAACTGAAAAGAGACTGTTTGATCAACACAAGGAATGTTAAAAGATTCATGTTAAAAAGATAAAAATATAAAAAAACAAATGAAAACTACAGACAAAAGTTCATTTTCTCCATCAAGACATTCATTTAAGTAGTTTAGTGCTAGCAGCAAGCAGAAATATTTCTCCTCCCGATGATGGCCATTTCGGCCGAAACTAGTCGAGGAATCTAAATGGAATAATAATAAAAAAAACGAAAGAATATTAATCTACAACCCAGTGTGTCTGAGGATTTTAATTTTTTGTTCAATATATATATATATATATATATATATATATATATATATATATATATATATATATATATATATATATATGAACGCGCTTGTATGTATTTTTGCTAAATATGATTGACGTTCCGACGACAAGTTTTCCTCTCACAGCCATAAAAAACACCGATAGACGCAACCATATATAAATCCAAAATTTAAACATTTGCAAGTTTGTCTAATAATCGCAAATATCGTTAAATCCAGAGTCACAAACTCACATCAATCCAAGTAAATATGTTAGATCTGTCATTGATAGTGACCGCTTTCTAATCGCGCATATAATATATATATATATATATATATATATATATATATATATATATATATATATATAGTAGGTGCAAAAATAATGTCGTTTTCTCGCATAGTAACATGTGAGAAAACGACATTATTTTTCACCAACCTAATATATATATCTTTATATATATATATATATATATATATATATATATATATATATATATATATATTGTGTACATATATATATATATATATATATATATATATATATATATATATATATATATATATATAGGAGATAAAATATTTTTAAGATTTAATATATTTATGGGTGTAAGTGTTTTATATATATATGTGTGTGTGTGTGTGTGTATGTGCGTGCGTGTGTTTGTATATGTTTCTCAGTTTGTGTGTGTGTGCTTGTGTGTGGAAAGCAAATAATTTCGAAATAAAAAAATTCTGCGTTGCGCGCTAAAAGTTTCGTCATCTAGAAGGATGAAAAATTTGTCACAGTAATTTTGATGTTCCTAACACTATTCTGATATATAGAAATGTGTATATCATATTCTCATATATATATATATATATATATATATATATATATATATATAATTATGAAAAAAACTGTTTTTAAAGTAAGATATATTTATAGGTAAAATACAATATATCAGAGACAGAGCCTGTGTAAATATGAAAGTGGACACTGATTTCAACCCCTAGCGTCGATGGTCTGTTTCATTCTTGAATACAATCTTGGGCGCTGATGATTGCTATTGTCTGAAGTTTGGTATAGACCTCATTTTAAACACGCACACATACGCGTATAGTGAATATATATATATATATATATATATATATATATATATATATATATATATATATATATATATATATATATATATATTAGGAAACATCAATATTTAAAAAAATTACATTGGAAGTAATATGAATACATTGAAAGAACATTGGCGTGGGCAGGTGTAATCTTTCAATAGCAATAATCATAAACACCAAATATCATTGTCCAGGTATTTTTGCTGATGAAAGGAGAAAAACAAGAAACATTAAGAAAGCCCGAACATGTAATTCCGTATATGCCCCTTGTTATTTATGTCTTAATGAAAATTTGAAATCATTAGATTTAAACAAAAGGTGCATTTCTTATATCAGAGGAATGAACCTACTGTTAACAGTAAACATAGCACAAAATCCAACTTGCTATTGGGGTAGTAATATTTTTCGCGATAATGCAATGTTATTGCAAGTTTAGTACGTTATTACTTATATTATCTGCTACTACACTTATCTATGTATATATAATTATTATTATGTTTGCTTGCATGTGCAAATATGTATGTATTTTATAGACAGATGTTTATATGGGTATGTGAATTTATATATATATATATATATATATATATATATGTATGTATATATATATATATATATACACACACATATATATATATTCATGTACATTTATAAAGAATATATATACATATATTTAATGTACGTATGTAAATATATATATATATATATATATATATATATATATATATATATATATATATATATATATATATGCAAATATAGATAACTAGACTCGTTTCGAAAAACCCTCGAATTTTTGATTTGCCAATAATCAAATCAATCTCGAGGGAAAAAAAGGTTTTAAAAAAAAAGAAAGAGCTACAAACATGAACTACTGCCGAAAAAAATCGCACAGATGCAGGTCTGAAGCCCAAAGAAAAAAAACCGATAAGAGTAAACAACAAATGAGCTCAATACAACCGTAGAGCAGACCTTTTTGCCCTCGAGATTGATTTGATTATTGGCAAATAAAAAATTCGAGGGTTTTTCGAAACGAGTCTAGTTATCTGTATTTGTATGTATAAAGCTCTAGATTATTCTATCGAGTACTGTTTTAAATCGACTAATATGGAACGTGTAGACATAGGTTATTCACTTAAAAACATACCTATACCTAACCGTCACTCATACGAGTAATGTTTACTAAGAAAAATAGAAAAGTTTATAATAAATATGAGGTGGCGTGCATATTTTTGTCTAAATAATAAACCTAATTGTAAAACCAACGAGAGCTGTGGATTTAAGACTAATGCCCATCCCTCGTATGTAAAGAAACTCGATAACATCGATTCGGAGTTAATTGGCATTATTAAAAAATTAAAATATAGGAAGATAAGGAATAATAACGTGCAACAACAAATTACTGATATAAAACATAAAGGAAGACAAGAATATCTACGTAAAAGCTGATAAATCTAAATTCTTGTATAAAATGAGCCCCAATAATTACAAAAAAATATTACATACAGAGGTAATAAAACATTATATAAAAGCTCTTAATGACATAGAGACTAAAATTAACAACGAGGCTAGTATCTTAATTAATAAATTTGGATTAGGTAATCGGGTTGAGAAAATAAACCTAAACTCTTGCTTTATCACCATAAAAGATCATTAAAGTAATTTTATTAATAATCCTGAATATAGACTTATAAACCCTACCAAGACAGAATTAGGTAAAATAAGTAAAATAATTCTGCAGGATATATGTAAATCCCTTAGGACTTTCCTTAATATTAACCAATGGCAATCTACTAAGGATTGCATTAAATAGTTTGAAAATTACAACAAAAATAAAAAGTGCTCATTCATTAGGTATGATATTAAGGAATATTATCCGTCTATTTCAGAGAAAACCCTAAATGAATCCCTCAGCTTAGCCGAAAAATACATCCAAATTTCTAATGACAAAATAAACCTAATTAGAAATTGTAGAAAAACATTGCTATTCCACGATAATACTTTATAGACAAGGAAAGATAATATTAACGGTTTTGACAACCCCATGGGAGCGTATGATGGAGCAGGGGTGTGCTTAATGAATATATAGACTTTAATAACCATGGGTTGTAACGCGACGACGGTTTAATCATAGTGGACAATAGTAATCCTCAAAAATGTGACACTATCCGCAAAAAACTGCACTGTGAGTGGAAGGGGGAAAAAGACTGTTGTCGGATGTCTAAAACAGTATAAGGATACACATCGAGGTGACAATACACACACCATGGCCGATCAAATCTTAAAGAAGGAGGGAGAGGTAAGGAAAGAAGTGGTGGGGAAGAAAGATGGGGCGGGAGAAATTAAAATTGCAAGGAACGCTGTGTAATTGAGAAAATTTGACAAAAATAATATCGACTGCAGGTTACAAATCAAATATTATAAACAATAAATATGACGATTATCTAATCTGGCGAGGACCTATATTTTTATGTTCAAAACGCATGCAAAACCACACATATATATGTAGGTGTACTGTTTTAGACATCCGACAACAGTCTTTTTCCCCCTTCCACTCACACCTAATTTTAAATAAAACTCTCTCTGTTAAACCCCTCTCTTATAAACTAACATTCGTCCCACACTCTCATAATTACACTCTAAATTCTATTTTTATTTCCAGAGTGGGTTTTTTTCTGTTTTCTTTTTGAATTTGTAGGTCTGATGAATTGGATCGTATTTACGATTCCAATGGAATAAATTATGACCATGGAATATTAGTGTTTAAGCCTTTTTATTATATATATATATATATATATATATATATATATATATATATATATATATATATATATATATATATATATATATATATATATTACAGTATATCTTAGTATTTTTGAATGCATTATCTACTCTATAATCTAATTTCGTTTGATGGTGATTTTAAAATTTCTTGTGGACTTAATAATCAACAGTTGTGTTTTGTTACAAGTTAGTCTTTTATGGGCTCTGAATACTTTATAGTCATCTGGATAATATTGCTAGCATATATACATATACATACACACACACATATATATATATATATATATATATATATATATATATATATATATTTCTTTTTAGGTTGATATGTTTATATTTATTTCTATATTTGTGTATATATACATATGCTTATGTGTATGTATGTATATGTGTATGTATGTATATTTGTGCATATATGTACATGTATGCATATATATCTGTATGTATATTTATGTATATATCTATTTGTATGGATGAATCTCTGTACTCATTTATGTGTACTCTTGTGTATATAAGTATAAATTTTTTTTGCGTTGTTCATTCCCAAATATGTTTTTTTCTATCCTACCCCTCTTACATTTTATCTATTGACCCCTTCTTTATATATATATATATATATATATATATATATATATATATATATATATATATATATATATATATATGCCCATGTAAGTACTTCTTTAATAGTCTGTTTTAATTCGTTTACTAACACTTTCAAACTTGAATTTTTGTAGGTGCGTATGTGTATATCTTTATTACTGTATGTGTGTAGGATCGATTATATATGCCTTTCAATGTATGTGATGTTGTCTGATTATTTTAAGGGCCGTGTACATTTATTTTCTCTTTCGATTGTGTTTTTGCTTGTATATCCAAATATGTCTCCGTGTTTATATATTATAATGTGATTGTGTATATATTTTTCTTTTGCAAGATATCATCCTCGCCTGCCCATATCACCCCTTGAAATGTATCTAAGTTGTAACGCAGTTTTGCATCCCCATTAAAGTAACGTTTATTCTGGGATTTTTCCTTTCAGTTAAAGCAAAATAAATAATAAAATATATCTACTTTCCTCACATTCTTTTTTAAATAATTCTTTAATATTTTAAACGTTATACAGATTACATTTAAAATTTAAAATTCGCAGTTTTAATTTGCAAAAATGTTAAATTTAATATTAATTGGTTAGAATTATTTCTAGTTTATTCTCCCCGTAACATTAAGTCATTAATTATTATAACCAAGGTTCGTTGTCAATTCTTTTGAATTTTCATATACTTGTATTTTTATTGGTCATTGGAGCTTATGTAACAGAGTTAAGCCTATCGAGGTGTGTGCAGTCGATTTAAACATTTTAAACATGTTTATACTACATTCAACACCATCACTCGATAAACACAATAAGCGTTGTAATAAAATGGCTATTTTTTAGTGGTTTCGTAATATATTTATGTATAATTTTCGAATAAATTGTATTTGCTCTACTCTCTATTGGGTACTCTTTTAAGAATAGTATTTTTAGGTTACTGGAATTTATTCCGTATAAAACAATCCTAAACTTGTATATATATATATATATATATATATATATATATATATATATATTATATATATATATATATATATATATATATATATATATATAGATGGATAGATAGATATCGGGGCAGCAGCATTATTTAAACATGTAATATTTAATATAAAAGACAATGCATGTCTGTTATCTCTGATCCTTTCGACGTTAGCACAATTTCTCCATTAGGCTCTTTTATTTCTTATAAGACAAACAATTGTGTGTCCATCATTTTATGTCTTATAAGACACTCAATTGTGTGTCCATCATTTTTCTTAGACAATATTGTATGGTTTATCTGAAAACTATTGTTTAGCGTGTGAAGTGAAAACCCCTAAGCTTATGTACTGAACATGTAGTGACGCGTGCATACCTCAAGGGCGGTATCTAATTCATTGTAATATTTAAATACTTTAAAAAAGAAAAGAAAAACAACTATTAGTTAAACCTAGATGTAAACTATCTACTGTAAACATAAATCATTTATGTAATATTCATAGTTAATTTGTTTAAGTGTTGCTTCAATATTTTTAATAGATAGCTTCAAAAAAAGTATAGAAGCATTTTCAACAAGATTTTTTGTAAATTGCGAATATGGACAGGCACATGCTATTATAAATATATTTATACATCCATATATATATAATTATTTATAAATTATATGCGCGGTACTTATTAGAATGCGCTCAATATCAGATAGAACTAACATATTTGGTTGGATTGATGTGAATTTGTGACCTTGGGTTTCACGCTTTTGCGATCGTCATCGTGAAACCCAGGGTCACAAACTGAAATCAATCCAACCATATATATATATATATATATATATATATATATATATATATATATATATATATATATATGTGTGTGTGTGTGTGTCTGTGTGTGTTATTAGATCAAAGTATGGCGACATTGTTCTAGCCATATAATTCGTCTTCCTTTTCCGTTAGTTAGAAGCTTACAATTTGCGTTACGCCCCATTATTACCTCAGTTATATAAAAGATCATTTCATTTTGATTGAGATGATAGGCTATTTCAGAGATTCTGTTTTCTTTTACCAAGAAAGAGAAGCTGGACATCACTATAAAACTATATTAGATTACAAGTTTATGTTAGATTATCATTCCACTGGTAAATTTGCCGGTAGCAATAATGGCTTCGATTTATAATTAGGAACCTGCTAAATGAACTACTGGAGTTTGAATGGAAACAAAAAAATATCAGGATTTATATTTACATTTCTGGGAATATATATATATATATATATATATATATATATATATATATATATATATATATATATATATATATATTACTGAAAAACAAATATTAGGTTGGTGCAAAAATAATGACGTAATGATGTCGTTTTTTGACGTATTTTTAACGTCAAAAAACGATATTATTCCGTCATTATTTTTGCACCAACCTAATATATACATACAGTGTTGCTCAGAGAATTCATGTTATTATATACACATTTTTTCTAGCTTTCTTAAGAGCAAAAAGTGGTGTTGCTGGTCTTATAGAAAGGTTAACTATATTTAAAAATATCTTCGTAAGTATGCTAAAAAGTTTAGTTTTGTAATACATCTATCAGTTCTGTCTGGTTCATCTTCCGAATTAAGACGTTTACGACATCGACGCAATTAAGTGGATCATTAGTAGCCTTTACATCATAATCTGTTACTGGGATTTATACCAGAAGTAATGCTTTGGTACACCATTAATTTTGACCAGGATTCCTAGTGCAGTAGCACAAAACTACACAGACACATAGAGACACGCAGGTAGGCACAAACATGCACAGAGACTTTCGACCACCTTGGCAGGAGAAACACTGATAAAAATATGTCTTATTAATATATATATATATATATATAAATATATATATATATATATATATATATATATATATATATATATATATATACGTATGCATGTATGTATGTATGTATGTAAATTTTGCCCTAAAGATAACAGTTTAAAATTGTCGAAAGTACTTGGTAAGTGTCTTCCAAGTGTATGAATGAAAAGATGCTGCATAAATACACACAATATATATATATATATATATATATATATATATATATATATATATATATATATATATATATATATGAAAATATGCTGCATAAATACACACTATATATATATATATATATATATATATATATATATATATATATATATATATATATATATATATATATTGCGTGTATTTAAGCAGCATCTTTTCATTCATACACTTGGAAGACACTTACCAAGTACTTTCGACAATTATATATATATATATATATATATATATATATATATATATATATATATATATATATATAAGCATTACGCCCCGAGAAAGGCAGGAAACCCACTAGGATGCAGGTGTTTGCAGAAGATTTGAAGCGAGAGCACTTAGGGGTGACAGAAGAAAGGATGAGGTGAAGGATAGTGGATAGATCAATGTAACTGGAGGTGTCGATTGACATTACATTTGAATAGTTGTAGATTATAGCTCTCAGGGAAACGCTAATAAGGAAGGGTGTTCCGGAGTGAGAGGTGCGAAATATGAAGCTATTGGAGTAGAAGAGACGGCTTCATTTAAAAGTTTCTACAGTGAAAGGGTGAGAGCGGGATGCCAGCCTCGTAGGACGCTTGAATTCATGAGGTCTGGGAAAAAATGAAAGCAGATCATCGGAGCAATTACCATGAAAGTATTTGTATAAAAGACAGAGAGAGGCGACGGCGCGTCTGGGAGAGAGTAACTGTAGACGAGATGCCAGATCAGGGACAATCATATTACATATACGCCTCTGGATCTTGTCAAGAACTCCGAGGTAAACAGAAGGTGCACCAGACCATATATGGCAGCAATACTCCATGCAAGGGCGAATGGTTGATTTGTATATTTGAAGTATCGATTCCGGGGAGAAAAATTTCCTGGCGCGGCACAGAGAGACAACTTTCCTCGCTGTGGACGAAGGAATTGACTCAATGTATTTGTTCCATCTCAGGTCAGCAGTCAACATGAGACCGAGCAGACGCAGAGAGTTGCTCTCAAGAAGTTGTGTATCAGGCATTCTAACGGGGGTGCATGGAAGGATCTCTATGGTGATTAATATAGAGCAGTTTAGTTTTTAAGGCTTTAAAGTTGACCAGCCAATTCTTGCCCCAATTAACAACCGATTGGAGGTCCATTTCAAGACGAGCGGCCACGTTAGTTTTGTTAGCGACACTAGATTTATTTTTGAGGCAGGAGTAAATTGTAGTGTCATCCGCGTAAATACCAACTCGGGAATCTATGACGTCAGGAAGCTCGTTGATGAAAATAAGGAATAGAGTGGGGCCAAGAATGGAGTCTTGGGGAACAACTTTGTTCGTGGGATAGGAACTGGAGGAGAATCCGTTGAGAACGACCTTCAATTCACGGTTTGACAGGAATGATTGTATGAGGTCAAACTTGCGAAGAAGGCCGGCATGCCAAAACCTATCAAACGCTTTGGAGATGTCTAGGACAAGGGCACGAGCCTCACCGTTATTTTGAATGGCTTGATAGACGTTTTCAGTGATGGCCGTAAGCACATTAACTGTATTTCGGGCGTAGCGGAAACCATATTACATGTCCGAGAGCAGGTCATGTGAGATAAGTTAGTTAACCACTTCAGCGTTGATTAGGGCTCCGAAGACTTTGACGAAGAGGGGTAGAAGACTGATAGGACGGTAATTAGAGGGGTCAGAGGGGTCAACAGAGTTCGTAAAAACATGAGCAATGGATGAGCACTTCCAGCAGTCAGGAAAACAGGATTCCTTGAGGCAGTAGTTATATACTTTAGAGAGGGCGGGCGCTTGTTCAGGTGCGCATTTCTTCAAGAAAATGGCTGGTATGTCATCTCCACCACTAGCCTTGTGGGGGTCTAAATTTGAGATAATGCCCAGTACCAATGACGGGGTTATGTGTAACCCGCTAAATAGGGCCTCAGTTCTTTGAGGGAAGTCTGGTATGTGTACACCGGAGGAGTCAAGCGTTGAATTAAATGAGAATTTCCGAGCAAAGTATTCAGCCTTGTCGGCAGAGGAGGTCAGGACCTCGAACTGGTTGACAAAGGAGGTATGGAGGGTTTTCTAATTTTCAGGACGCTCTTGCACAGCTGCCAATAATATTTGCAGCCGAATTTGCGAGATGCAATACGCTCCTTCATCCGAGCAGCAAAAATTGACATACCTTCGTTGAGGACACGCTTACATTCGTTACGGGTGGAAGTTAAGAGACGTCTATTGCAGTCCGACATGTCGCTACGAAATAGGTGAAAGAAGTGGTTCCTATGGGCGATGGCAGCTGAGCAAGCAGCGGAGAACTAAGGGGAGAAGCGCAACTTGACGTTAAATTTCTTTAAGGGGATGAAAGTGTCGATTCCAGCTTTAACCCAGGAGAAGACCTCAGAAGCACATTCTTGTACAGGGAGTGTAAACACAACATCCTAAGGGAAATCCCGGAGGAAGTCACGGAACGAGTCCCAATCCACTCGTTGATAGTAGAACGAGGTTCTAGTGATAGGAAGTTCTTTGCGGGGGTGGACTTGAAGGAAATATTAACAGATACTACAGCATGATCGTAGTTATGATCGACAGTGAGTGTACAGCCAACCCTATCTTAGTACCCAAGCATCATGTTTCAGTGAACGCAGTGTTGGGAGGGGGTTGGGAATTCAGCCACCATTCCTACGCGCCACCAACAGTGGGCTTGTGGAACTTGCGTTAATAAAATTTAAACCACGAAGAGAAACGAACGGCTAAAAAAAAATTCACGTTAGAACATTTTATCTAACAAAAGACAAGGCCACTGGACCATAAGAATACTGTAGACATGGTGATTTCCAACGACACAAAACTTATAATGTTATAAGTTAGGTTAGAATGGGTGGACCAAGTATCAATGTCAAATTAGTCGGACAGAGTTGGGGGGAGAGAGAAAAACTAGATAAGTAAATAAAATAAATACATATATAAATACACGAACACGTTGGCAAATATATATATATATATATATATATATATATATATATATATATATATATATATATATATATATATATATGAAGAAAAATATGGAAAAACAAAAATCCGAATATGCAAGTATGGTGTCTTAATGTTGTTTCAATGTCGACGTCAGATGTTTCGGTCTAGTAGACCTTCTTCAGGACATAGTTATTAAAACATAATTAAAATTAGACGATATTCAAGTCACTATGAAAAGACGGTAGACATAAGACTAATCAAAACATATATATATATATATATATATATATATATATATATATATATATAAAGTTATATTGAGAATACCTTTTCAAATCTTTCGTATCCGAGACAATTATTACTGAGTGCTAAAAATAAAGCTTTGAAAATTCATAAAATTCATTTATCAGCGCAAAATGACACCTCGAAGACTACTACTACAGTTACATCAGTGAAAGGCACACTTTCAGCTGCCCCTGATAATTCTTTTGGTCGTATCTTTCCACCGAATAAACATTTGATCGAACGTATCTCCAATAATTTATATGCGCTAAAAATTTAAACTACAATATTACCTACTAGAACTATCCGATGTTTGTTATATAACACAAGCAATAAACATATTACATCCGATGCTTGCATCTACCAAATCTCATGCAACAACTGTGACTTGAAATATGTGGGTGAAACATGTAGGTCCGTAAAATCTTGTGTTTTCGAAAATAAACGAGATATTTACCTCGGTAAATTAAACAATACTTTAGTTGTACACATAAAGAAATCTGATCATAATTTCGATTTTGATTCTGTGAAGATTTTAAAATATATTCGTAATAAAAATCTTAGACGAATTTATGAGGCAGGCATAATATCTATCTCACGCACGGTAAATACTAGACCTGGCTTCTTCAATATTTCCCCTTTTCTAGCAAGATTAATGCTGGGTAAACGTACTTATGAATTTTAGATTAAAATAAAATTATTTTTCATTTAAAATATACTCTATTTTAGGAATACGTTTTCACAACATCGCCCACGTGACGCAGACGTGATCGTATTGCGAAACGGTAGACCTTCTTCAGGACATAGTTATTAAAACATAATTAAAATTAGACGATATCTATATCCACATATTTGCTTACATATATATATATATATATATATATATATATATATATATATATATATATACAGAGAGAGAGAGAGAGGAGAGAGATGTGTGTGTGTTTGAGTATGTGTGTATGTGTGTGTGTGTGTGTTATACCATACGTATGAACACTAATGTTTATGTCCCAATCCTCATAAGTACTCTGTGCCACTATTGTAAGTGCAGGTAATATGCTGTCTTCGTAGTCCACCACTAGCAGTTGTTTAGCTTCATCACGACGCTGGTGAGCATTGTATTTTGATGATGCTACAAAGATTACCATTTCATTTCCAAATTCCGTTTTACTTATTTCCTCATTCATTAAACCTATCTATTTCACAAAAGTGCGTTTGTGTGTTTTTTTTTTTGTGTGTGTGTGCGCGCGTGTGCGATGCTATAAATATTATATCTTTATGAGTTTTGTTTCATTCTCCTTCAGTTCATTGATAGCGGTCCGAAGTCAGTGGTCTGTATTAACTAAAACCATTGACGTTTATACAATAAAAAACCTTTACATCCAAACGCCGCTAGTGCTTTCGTGACAACTATAGACATATTGATCCTGACACTGAGTTGCATTTATATACGAGAATATTTTCGTTCTTTCTTCTTTCTTTCTTTTTTTTTTTTTTTATAAATCCTTATAGAATTGTTTTTAAAGTCATATATTCCATATATCTATAGAGTGAAAAGATATATAAAAACAGCTTGTTGCGGGATCACACTGGCTGTAATTCAGCAGGGGCATCATTCCCTTTTAAATAAACGGTTGTGGTTAACAACGTCTGTGTAACAGAATTCGTCGCGACAGTTGCTCGCTATCCGCAAAAAGAAGTTCCAGAAACGCTTTCATCGATAGAAACGACGCTGGAAGAAGTATGTGACTTCAGAGTGTGAGGACTACTTCGAGGGAAATTAAATGCAGAATTGATATGTTTTCTAGTTGTCTTTTTATGGCACGACTTCATGCATGATATTAAGTGTGTCTTTTACTTGTAGTCTTGCGCTAAAACCGAGTTTTATTTAGTAAATATGGAATGGGGTTATTTTGGAAAATAGTATCGGGAGAATGTGATCACGAATATTGAAGATGTGACACCGTCATTCGAATTTGCATTGGGTAACCAGAAGATGCATTTGGGATGGTAAGGTACTATGAAATAGTCACATGTCGTTAGAAACAACGCAAAGTGAGCTGAACTGTTATGTAATGTCAATCCGATTGTACTGCGGTGAATGCTTGACAAGCTCATCACAGATGAATAGAAAACTGAATGCAGCAGAAATGTAGTTCAACAGATGGATACTGAGAACTGTATGGACGGCGTAAGCAACGAGGAATCTAAAGGAAAATGAAAATAAAAAGGACATTACATTCTGGAGATATATTGAGGAAGGAAGGCTTGTTGGATTTGACACTGACAGGACATATCGAAAGCAAAATGGACAGCGGATGTTAGCGGGTCGTCTACCTGATGAGATTATAGGAATGGAGAGTGCAGAGATTGTTAAAGTGATACATATTTATAAAGCTATAATTTATAGGTGGTTGTAGAGATCTCTGGCCAACCATGTCCTAAAAAGACATCTATATATGTCTTTTGTTTTCTGGACATTAATTGGTAAGGCAATCTCAATCCCAATGTGTTTAGTTCTCATCAGAAATTGTATTATTATATCCCATATTAGTCTTTTTTTCTTAACGGCCCTATGATAAAATACAAAAAAAGAGCGTGAGATTTACAACCAGATGCTAAAGAATAAGATAAAGAAAATAGTTAATAACTTTTCTCGAGTGCAAGAGAGAAAGTGAGAGCGTGGATGGAGTAATGGTTAACAGAAGATGAATTTAGCGTGTTAGGATCAATTCCTGGTCGAGTCTATTATATTGTTACATATATTTGTTCCTTTTTGGGTTTCTTTTTTTTTTGGGGGGGGGGTTCCAATGTTCTGCGAATGATTTTGACGAATAATCATTAGTAGAATTTTTTTTGATAATTACTATCTCTGGTTATCTTTGGAACTATCGTGTAACGTTATTGAAATTTTATTTCAGATTAAGTAGCCCTTTTAAGATGGAAAGACTAGTAAGCTATAATGATCTTGTTCGACATCATCTCTTTGCTTTTAATCAATATCACAATGTTTCTAAAGCTACTCGTGACATTTGTGTTGCGTACGGTGATAAAATGCTTCAATCCAACCAAACGGTCAATACTAAGCTGCTGGCTGAACAAATAAACTAACTGAATGAAGCAATTCAGCTCTAACGACCTGAAAAATGATACAGTGTAGATGTAAAAATGAAATTAAAGAACTCGGTTGGGAAGTTCTGCTACATCAACATAATTCTTCTGATTTAGTCCCTTGTTAAAAAGTGACCTAAAAAGGTGATAGCCTTAATCCTATTTTAGGTCACTTTCTAATAATTTGGGGTTCTCTTTCGGTCAACAACGATGTAGAGCTTTAAACATGGCTTGATTAATTTTTCGAGACCTAAGCTGTTGATTTCTATCATCGAAGCATTGAACAGTAAGTGGATCGTTGGTTGGAGGTCGTAAACAATAAAGAGGTATACTCTGTTTAATGATTCATTATAACTATTAATAGATATTAAGTATTCGAATATAATTGTACTTGTCACTTCGTTCGTTAGTTCGCGCGACCGTTACGCCTTGCCAATACCTCATAAATAATGAACCATTTCATTTTGATGGTGTGGTAAGAGGGGGAAATATACTACAGTGTAACCCGGGTATAAGAGACCCGGATATAAGAGAAACCCAGATATAAGATAGATTTTCTCTGGTCCCAAATTGTTCCCATACTTACCTAAACAAAATAGACCGAACCCAGATATAAGAGAAACCCGGATATAAGATACTTCTTCTCCGGTCCCGACAACTCTCTTATATCCGGGTTACACTGTATTTGATTTCAGTGAGAAAATGAACGAAAGGAAAAAAAAGAAAGAAAGAAAGAAAGAAAGAAAGAAGGAAAGAAGTGCTTAATGGCTGTTTAGGAACATGGAAAATGCCAATTTAAAATCATTGTGTGCAAGTTATCTCTTGAAATATTAATTTCTACGGATATTTTATTGCCATAGCCCTTGTCATGAGCTTACTCAATCATTAACTTAAGGATTAAGATTCATTTAGATATTAAAATAGGAAAACCATGAAATTCTTACGGTTTAATTTTTTTTTTTAAATCGAACGAATTTATGTAACAACCTAATATATAATTCACTTCAGGCTTATGCCAATGGAAAAAGCAGGAATCCATCTTATTTAAGTTATAAATTAAATAGATATTAGACTGGACTATCGTCAGTTTGCAACCCGTCTAGGAAAAGGAAGATTCTGAATTTCAAATCAGGCAAGGGCAACCTTCTTTGACCATTGGCCTACATAATCTATGGTTCATCACAAGGCGGGCTACAGTAACTAATAAGATAATTTTTCGTAGTCGATAACTCAGCTATTTTCACTACAGAAAAAAAACGTTTGTGTAAATATATACCTTAGAAATTATATGAAAGTTTTATTCTTTAGAAAATGTTTTTAATAATAAAAAAAAAACGTGATTAACACATAAATAACAAATTATTTCTAAGATATTCATTTGAAAATTAAAACATACTTTCTTTAGAGAAAAAATTCTCATGAACGTTTTCTGCTTAAGAAGCAAAATATATTTACACGTATGATCTTCCGTAGTGAAAATCGCCAATGGTGTAAAATGTTACTTTGACCAAAATTTTTACAAAATTCAAGAAACATTGTACTTAATCATTGTTAATGGACGTGGTTATGTATGAGAGACTGTGAACAAGCGAGAGCGAAACAAAATAAAATTTTCAGAAAAGTTATTTCACATGCAGAAATTTTACGAAACGGCATTTTCCATTCAGAAATACCAAACGGTCCGCATATGGCACGTGGTTCGCAGTTTGCCCATGACTGGGCTACGCCATGCTATCTTGCCACAAGCACATCTCTGCTCCGTTGGCTGCATGTGGTTTCCTTACACCCCTAAACTGTTACGGGACCCGTTACATGTGAGAGTGAGGAAGTCTTTATCCAGATCGCTAGACTTTCGCAACGACGAATCTACCCGTCTGTTCCACCTGGTAACTGCGTAAAACTTCAACAATATCAAAGAGCCTTCTTTACTAAGAACAGTTAGCATCATAGTCCTTTAGCCATCTATGGTTAGAATAAGATTAGTTTTCTCAAGTTTCCAACATATTGAGGACTTGTATAAGATTACGTCACGAAGG
Source organism: Acanthosepion lycidas (assembly GCA_963932145.1). Lineage (NCBI taxonomy): Eukaryota > Metazoa > Mollusca > Cephalopoda > Sepiida > Sepiidae > Acanthosepion > Acanthosepion lycidas. Next base: position 94,001,715 of record OZ010582.1, on the reverse strand, counting down.
CACAACTCAAGTCAAAAGGTCCGTTTGTAAATGTTATGGTATCTTACGAATAATAATAATAATAATAATAATAATAATAATAATAATAATAAACTATTCCATACTTAATAGGTACTGCGCCTCAGGAGTAGGCAAGGAGTCTGTCGCTCAACTCTTAAACGACAGATCTGTGGAACTCTCTACCTTCGGGAGGGAGGAACCCGGAGGAGGCTACGCCCAAGGGCGGACTCTCTTTCGGGGAGGTAAACCGACCCTGAACCCGTTTATACGGGTTCAATGGGCATAGTTTTGGCCGAGTCCACGGGCTCGGAGAGCCCACGTTAAAAAGACCTTGTGCCACACGACTGAATATCGTCAGTAGTTCAAGTGGAGACAGTAGTTCAAGTCGAGTCAAGAGTCGAGTCAGAGGCAGTCCGAAACAGAGTCGCGTTCAGACAATTACTGCAAGACATTGGAATAATGATACTGGTCGAGACTACATTGTTCTCTCTACTAAACCTGATTGTTCATACTAACACTTCTACTTCTCTGTATATATCACTGTTTGTAATATATCTGTGTTATTCCATACCTGTGTTCGAGTTCTTCTTTATTGGTTCTACCTTGGACTATCACCGTGGTACAAGGAACCGGACTATAACAGTAAAAAGATAAGAAATTTGGCGCGGAATATTTTTTGTAGAATAATTTTTCTATAATAAATTTTTGTACGCTAATATTTTGTAGGATTTCTTTCATTATAGAGTCTCCTTAAATACACAACGTTTTTCAAAATAAATAAATAATGATTTTTTTATCATTTTAGAAGTGATAAGTTTCAAAATATTTGTGAAATCGATGGCTGAAATCGTCAGAAATTATTTGTACTTTGTTTCATTTACAGTCAGTAATAGGAATATTAGCTGTTTACTTATGAGTATGAGGAACTATTTGGCATTCAATGACCAAGCAACCATTACTGTTGACTTTTGAAGTTTATAAAAAAAGTTCTCGTAAAGTAATTTTTATGAAAATAGGTTTCTCAAGTTGTTTTAATTTTGGCTAATCCTATTCGCCCAAATATTGTAACCTATGGAAGGTTACTGAATAGAATAAGCAAACGAAGTTTGATAATGAACGATAATACTTAGGACAAGAACAACACATATAAGATTCGCCAGCGGCGAGTAAGAGGCGTAGTCAACTGCTAAGAAATGAGTCAAGTTAATTCCACAATGAATCTGAAAACTGCAGGATATCTATCAACCGCCCCATGCTGTTATATGTGGCACCAGGCTGATTTAATTGTGAGGTATTCGAGCTCGGAGGCTCGGCCAAAAATTTCAGGTAGTCCTGTTTAAAACGGGGTCGGGTGGCTGTTTCTCGAGACGAGACTCTGCCCTTTGACATAGCCTCGTCTGGGAATGGTCGCTGCGCGGAGGCAGGGAGTTTGACTAGCACAGCTAGAGACGAATCTCCAACTACAAGATACCTTCCAAACGACACAAGCGGTCAGATTCGACACAAGGCCGGATTTAATGTGGGATATCCGAGTCCGTAATCTCGACCCAAAATTCTCCGTAGACCCCGGGGTCGGGTAGCTGTTACTCAAGACAAGACTCAGCCCTTCGACATAGCCTAGTTAAGGGATACTCTCTGCTAAGAGGCAGAGAGTTTGACCAGCACAGCTGGAGACAAAGCTCTAACTGCTAGATATCTACCAACTGCCCCAAGCGGTAACATCCGACAAAAAGCAGAATTTAATGTGGGGTATCAAAAATAGCCAAAAATTCCACGTAGACCCCGTATAAAACGGGGCGGGTCGGCTGCGGTCGGGTCGGGTCGGGTCGGGTATCTGTTTCCCAAGACGAAACTCCGCCCTTCGACATCGCCTCATCTGGGGATTCTCTCTGCCCGGAGCCAGCACAGCTTGAAAAGAATCTCCGATTGCAGACCAACATACAGTATTTACTACTGTATTTTTGTGAATGGAAACATGCCCATTATCGCCCGTAGGTATGCTACAGCACAAGTCCAGTAGCTGTTATTCCTCTTTCCGGTAATAATGGAGGTTTCTTTCTAAAACATTTTGTTTGAAGTAATGTCGAACATCCATATTATGATTAGTATCATTATTTTCTTTTTGAGTTACATATGCCATTCATTTCAACTGTTGCTGCTGCTGAAAGTCCTCGCGTTGATAGGTTTCTATTATTTTTTTTTTTTTGTTTGTAATTCTGTAGACTCAATCCACAAGGTTCGAAGAAGTGTGGTCTTTGGAAAGACTCACAGATTTCACTGAAACATTCCTTGGGACATTGATAACTGCATACGAGTGAATCTTTTTTTTTTTATTCGCCATATTATACATTTAACAATGGCGTAAGCACTGTTTCGAACTTGACATCATCAAATAAAAAACAGACGTCATTAATATTCAGAAACCGATTTGACACTAAATTTATATTATCGTATCATAATTTATGCCGTTTCCCTCAATTCGTTAGTTAGCCCGACCGTTACGCCCTGTCAGTATATGAATAAAGGACTAATTCGTTTTGATCGCGTAGCAATACAAAAGAGATATGAAAGACGCTACTTGGTTTCAGTGAAAGAAAGAAAGGAAAGGAAATTAGAAGAAAATAAAGACAGAAAGGTTTAACGTGCCCTGCTAATTATTCATAAATAATGGAATATTTCGGTTTGATTGTTTGAGAAAACAAAAGTCATATCAAAGACGCAACTTGCTTTCAGTGAGAAAATGAAAGAAAAAAAGTGAAGACGTGTTTAACGTCTGTTTCAGCGAAATGAAAACCGTTTTCAATTTAAGATTTTTCATTTGTACCCCCTTACTTCTTAAAATAACGACCATCCTTCATATTTATGATTATTATTGCAATATGTTGTTAAAGTTGTTAAGCTCAAATGTTTAACGATCGTGTAATTTCTACGGATATTTGATTGTTGTAGAAAGCGCAATGCTATTATTCAGTAACTAACTGAAGAACGAGGAGCCATCAGAGATTTGAAATAGAAAAATAGTGAAATTTTCATGGATATAAATAATAAAATAACCAATATGTTTCGATTTCAACAATGTCTTAGCTTGAGGAATGTGTAAGGAATGTTAATATACACAAATTGTTAAAAAATGTTTTCCCTTTTTTTTTCTACGAACTGACTGCTCAATTTAAGTCGTACCGTTAAGGTTATTAAAATTTCTACTCAGTAAAAAAGATTTATGCATTTTGATATTGATTTTCTCTTATGGACGGCTTCAAAATATCAGAAATTAGTTTTTAAAACAGGAACGTAAAAGTTGGGAAGAGTCTGTGTATAAAAAAAAAATAACCAAAATTTCATTACAACCAAACACGTCTTCGAGGCGAACTATGTGATCTGATGTAGTTTCGACATGTTGCAATTAGCTTCAAACCGTTTCACATGTTTTAAGTCTAAATGAAAAGAAAAAAAAATAGAAAGAAAGAAGAAAGAACTGAAAATTTTTTTTTTTTTTTGCCATATGTTATCAAAAAGCGATTTGCTTTTTTACCTGAAGAGAGGTTTTAGCTTGAATTTATTCCGAATGTTCACCTCTTGTTTTCACCCATAAAAGATTCTCCCTTCGTCCGATGTTCATTTTTTTCGACGCTCCCCTGGCGTTAACAAATAATCCTCTGAGAAAAAACACTTGTTATCTTGCTTCCTGTTCGAATGTTTACTTCCGTTTTTGTTTTAATTTATATTTAATTTTGATGGTTTTATTCAGTCTTTTTTTTTTTAATCTTTCTCTCTCAATGCGCTCATATTCCTAATCAGAAAATCTAAATGCGTGTTCTTCTACTAGGCGATACTTAAGGGGTTTTTAAGGACTGAGGCGACCAAATTAAAGACGGACTAAAATTTGTGAGGTGAAAGGATTGAAACAAATAAAAAATCATAGGAACGAACAGATGGAGCCATTGGAAGATAAGATTTAAATTTTAAAATATGCGTGAAATATAAGGAAATATTTGATCATGTAATATAACAGAACGAGTAAAAAAAACGTTGTACTAAATAATTTACAAGGATTAAAATACTAATAACTATGACAATAAAACAGAACAAATGCGTACAGCATGCGATGAGTAAATTGTCGTCTATTTATATATTTAATTTTGCGCGTGCGCGTTGGATGTTTCTTATTTAGTTGGTTCAGTCGAGCAGTGTCTGTGAAAAAAAAAAAAAAAGAAAAAGAGCACCATTACACAATTCACTCCGTCATATATTTGGAAAAGGCATGCTTTACTGCTTAGAATTCTCACCGGCACCTCCAATTCGAACATTTTAGTGTCTGAGTGTCAACCTCAATACAGGGCAGAAGATTCGTAAAGAGTTGGATGAGTCTAATGGTGATTACGAAGGTCTTTGGATCGATCACTCTGATGTCGAGATTTTTGTCTCCATACATCTTCCCACAGGGCCCCAGACTCAACAGAGAGGCATACATCAAATGTTTTGAGGAGGTAGTGTTACCCTGGGTTGAAAGGGTTGCTACTAGAAGACCATACCCCACAAGACGCAGAATCCAGTCATGGCTGTTAGACAATTTCTGCGATCACATCAACCCTTACATCTGGCCACGTAAGTCTCCAGTCTGCAAACCACTTGATTATATCGTGTGGAGCGCAGTTGAGCGAGATACCAACAAAACTTTTGTAACACCAAAGATGAACTGAAGACAAGTTTTATGGCAGCATTCACCAACATAAACAAGGGGACGGACAAGAAGAGGTGCAGGAAATTCCAAAGTCTTCTGAAAACTGTGGTTGAATCTAGCGACGATTTTATTGAATCAATTTACTCTTTAATATCTCAAGATGTCTTTGTGTAATTTTGGTAAATATATCTGTTAAAATGTGAGTGTTATTTCAATTTTTGCGTTATTTAAACTCAATTTATCCATCGCACCCTATATACAATGTCATTTAAAAGAATAACTGGTTCGAAATTTAAATCATTTGACGTTTCTAAAGAAACTCTAGCGCGTTAAGAGGCTTAGGCTTGAAGTTTGACTGTTAGATTTTAGTGCTTTTTCCTTCACAAGAGTATACACTTGAGATCTCATAATATGTTCATTAAACTTATATTACAATGGCCTTAATGAACCGGCTAAGCAGTTAAGTCAACCGAACTTGATTTATTGATTAATATTATAATATTTTTGCTATTTCCACAATTTCTAAATAATTAATGCTTAGTGTAAGATCCGGTATTATTAAAAAAAATTAAAACATGAATATAATAATCTTGTATTTAATCATATTTTTTTCAAACTAGTCATCTTTTTTCCAATACAGTAGTCACCCTGGTGAGGAAAAAAAACACATATTCAACACGCTAACTATTATTACACTGATTAGGAAGTACAGGGGTGGTAGTGCTAGTCCCACAATAAAGAGATTTTAATACAAGGTTTTCTTGTTTCAAGAACGGTTGCCTGCCAAAATCGTTTTCTGGCCTGCTATTAAATATTAGTATATTTGGAGATTTAATCGATCATTTTCTCCCCTTGAGTATTTATAGAAAAGCGAAATATTAATTCCAGGTTTATAAATAATTATTGATTACAGGTTTGTGAAGAAAAATACGTTATTATCTTTTCTTAACCACTGTATATATTAGGTTGGTGCAAAAATAATTACGTTTTTTCACATAGTAACATATGTTAGAAAACGAAATTATTTTTGCACCAACCTAATAATTTGTGAAGTCACGGGTAGCACGTACCTCTCAGTACATGTAACTAATACGCTTTCTGTAATAACGTAAGAAGGTAAGTTAAAAAAAAATGTTCGCACTTTCGCGAAAACATATTTGTAAGAGTGGCACAATTCTTTCTGCTCCTGCGATACAATTTGGTACAATTTTGCTCACATAATCGAAGCTTGAGCTTGATACCGCCAATTTTTTTTTTTTTTTCATGTTATTGGAGATACAGTGTAAGGAGAAACAAAGAGTCTACAGAGAAAATGCTGCGTCGTCAATGATAACACCCCGGTTCACCATTGCCATCAATCGACGTTGCTGAATCTTCTCGTCGTAACTTCTGCGCAGTTGTTCACTGTAGCCTTATTGTGATAAAAGCAAACGATGAAATTCAGCCTCTGGCAAAGATTCCGATCAGAGAAACCGAATCACTGTTTTTGTTCCTCCTTGGAGCACATTGTAAGAGCAGCTAGAAAACTGCCGAGTCCAAGCTGAAACTTCGATTACGTGACCGAAATAATACTAACTATAAACACCCGAGAACAGAAGACAGTGTGGCCTCAGAACCAATCAGTTTTGAATTTAGAGTTATCTCGTCCTAGATAAGTTGCCTACCAATGTACGAGTGCCAAACTTGTTCTGCTAATAACCCCCAGAAGAGCGCAGAGATTGGATGGATTCATACGTTCGGTTCGTAGAGGATTTGTATGGAAATGAGTTATTCAATACACACACACACATATATATATATATATATATGTGTGTGTGTGTGTGTGTGCAAAGTGTGTGTATATAAATATAAATAAATATATATATGCCTATTGTAACCATTCGTCCACGTGTACAATAAACAACCTAAATAAAATGAATCGTCGTATCGGGGCCAACATGAATGTAGACGTTAGTAATACGTCCTCATCCTCTTGCAAGGATAATGGAAAATTTGGAAATCAAAAGACGAGCATAAATAATTAAGATCACATCAACATTGAATGTCATTAGATAGCTGGAAATAATAGGGATCAAAATAGATTATCGCTCTTGAATGTATAGGATACAAATCCTCTATCATTCCAACAAATGACTAAAAAACACAAAGTAGATTTACACACCAGCAAAATCGGATAAAAACGATTAAAAACATATTTCGCAATAAGGTGTGAAATTAATTTTCTGACCAATGAAAGGAGGCGATTTGCTAAACCAAAAAAAAAAAAAAAAAGATAACGAGCCAGTGTGAAATAAAAGTCAACAATAAATACAGAGTTTCAAGTCAGTCGCCAGTCAGAAGGGCGCAGAGATCATAGAAAACTGACAGTAAATTTCATCACAGACTCAACCCGAAACTAAGAGCCGAAAATGGATTAGGAAAGGACAACAACAACAACAACAACAACAACAACAAATTTACAACTGACTTCTAAGTACATTTTCCTCTTCTTTTATTTTCCTCATCCACACTCTCTTTTTCAACTTAAATTGATCGCCCCTTTTTCCTTTACACCTATACAAAAACAAAAGAAACAGACATTACTCTGCTACTCTGTTGAAAGACAGCGAACACAGACATTTTTGTAAAAGTCACATTTTTGCTTAAACTAAAGCATTAATCTTTTTTTTACCCTATTCACAAAATAATAGATATACAATGTTCTATTTTCTACAAACGTTCCTTATCGTGTTGTTTCTTCTTGAAATTTGCGTTGTATTTTGTGGGGTGGGTATCTCGTATTAAATTCTCCTTGAATCCAGGTACGCTGAACCCCACAAATGCGGTAGCAAATCTTCACCATCTTTTTCTACTGCAAGACATTCTCATACTATCAATACCTTGGTATTTTCAAACACACCTTTTAATATGTTATAGACATCTCGTTTATTTTGTCGAAAGCACAGTTTGAACTGCTCGCTGAGCTTGATTTATTTTGGAAGGGTGATAGAATAATTCTGCACTTATACATAGAGCGATCCATCGGCATAAAGATTGTTATATACCTATACCAATATAGGTGTGTTCCAATCCTCATAAATACCTTGGACACTATTGTAAGTGGAGGTAATATGATGTCTCAGTAGTGACCCGCCATCAGTGGTTTACATACTTCACCCCGCTGGCGAGTATTATATTTTGTTGATGTTATAAAGATTACCATTTCCTTTTCAACCTTCGTTTTGGTTATTCCTCATTCAGTAACCTTTTCTAGGTTACAACACATTATGTAATCCAGTTTTAATTTACATAGTCTGACAATATTAGATAAATCAAATATATAAGTTTTTTTTTATACAGAAAAGAATACATGACCTTTAAATAAACCTAGAAAGTCTGCTGAGGATGTGATAAAACAAATCTATGAAACTTGGCGTATGCTTATAAATAAGTGTTATATACCATACCAATGAACACTAATGGGTATGTCCCGATCCATATAAATACGCTGGATACTATTGTAAAGGTGGGGTAATATGCCGTCTAAGTGGTTCACCACTAGCAGTGGTTTACATACTTCACGCCGCTGGCGAGTATTGTATTTTGTTGATGTTATAAAAGATTAGCATTTCATTTCCAACCTCCGTTTTGGTTATTCCTCATACAGCGACTTTTTCTAAGTTACAACAAAGATCGGAAATGAATTCAGGAATTATAGAAAATATAACGCGGTATAAGAAAAGGACGGGTTTTCTCAACCGACTTATTGAACCTTTACAGAAACGTTCTCCACGGCCTTAACCAGGTATTGAACAAAGCTTTGGGTCCTGTCACTGGATCTAACTAATCGGTGGCAGAGTGGATTAACAGCAGATAACAGACAACTGACATCCATTAGACATGGCACGTGGAACTAAAACAGTCTACCCCAGCGAGCGAAATAAAGGGTTCAATTCGAAACTCCAACCACCTGAAGAAGTCCGGAGAGCAGAACGGCCGAAACTTTGTGATAAATAGGGCAAAAAAGATCAGAAGGATAGTCCGAACAATATAAATAGTGTACATAATAGCTCATCTGAGAAATATAGACAGAATCTGATTAAATATACAGAAAACATTATTTTCATAATAGGCACAGGGAAAAAAACTACAGGAACTAAAAAAGACAGTCAAGGAAAACGAGAAGAAAGGACTAAATATTAATTGTAAGAAGGCATAATGTATGCTTTTTAGCAAAACAAACAGCCTAAGATTCGAACTACAATCCTGGACACGCCAGAATCAAATAAATAGAAAATAAAAATCAAATTCTAGGTAATTAATTTAACAGAGGCGGGAAAATGCGGCACCGATATCCGGACGCATATTGGGATAGCGAAAGATGCCTTCCAAAATCAAATCAATGTATTAAGCCACAGGAAAACTTCGTTACAAAAGATGAAATATATTGACCCTTATGTAATCTTGGCCTTTCCCTATTACAGTGGATGATGAACAAACTCTTCAAAAGTTAAAAGAGTCTTGATGCAGCAGAAATGTCGTTCAACAGAAGGATTTTGAGGATACCATGGACTGAAGATGTGAGTAATGACGAAGTTTCAAGGAAACGGAATGGTGACTTATACTTAAAATCAGGAAGAAACAGTTGAAATTTCTATGACGTATAATGATAGAGTGATTAAAGACCTACTGAAGGGCATTAGGAAAGCAGCGCATAACATAACTATATATGGATGGCGCAGCAGGGATTACGAGAGATAGCAACAAGATATTACTAAGAGCTAAAAAATTTTGAAGAGCCATGATGACCCATGGCATGTCGGAAAATGACACATAAAGAAGAAGTTATGCCATTTATTTTATAATTTTCTGGTAATTTATAATCTTATGTCATCTTTGTTTTCATAAGATGAATAAAAATGAAAAAAAATATTACAAACGTTTTTAATTTGAAAAAAAAAAAGATTTAAAAGGCGTTAAATGTATCGTAATATTAATGGTGAAACAGTTTCAGGAAACGTCATATTTAATGTATGGGCAAACGAATATATTGAAACATTGGATGATAATGGAAAAAAGAATCTACAAAAAAAAGTTATCATCTTACTGGACCTAACATTAATGTAGACTTCGTTAATGCGCGCTCATCATCTTGCAAACGTAATGGAAGAATTGGATATCAAAAGTCTAGCATAAAAAAAACAAAACCTCAGCAATATTGAACTTCAGTAGATTACTGGAATTAAAATTTAAAAAAAAATGAATTTGTAAGTTTAAAAAATAACAATATGCAGAAATAGATTCAATTGTAATTTCTGCATTTTCTTTAAAAACAGTTTGCATTAAATGTGACGCTTAATCAAGTTTTTTTATTAATATTTCAAGCAATAAAGGACGTTACTCACATATTTGCATACGTTTCTGCCACAATATTTTCAGAAATCCAATACTTTATGTTCTAATCCTTGAATAAATACAAACACAGAAATTCTTGCATGAATGCGCATTTGATTAATCTGTTTTCAATTAGTGCGCTAAAGTGTTTAAATGTGCATGCATAATAATCGATTTATGCGGTAAAACATTGTTCAGTTTAACCATAGTAATTGAAAATTGATTGTTTATAGTTACCGATATACACATTAGCCAAACTAATCGAGGTAAAACCTCTAAGCACTTAAATAAAACACGCGGAAAAACAGGAATATTCGACAGACTGAATTTGATAACCGTCCGAGTTGAAGATGTATATTGTACACTATTACCATTTACCATCTAACAATATAATGAAAATAAGGGGTGCGGCAAAAATATCTCTCTCATATACCTCCTAAAGACGTTAGTGACAATGATGTCTACATCAAGGTAATGTCTTACTATTATGAGGTGGGTATTTCCGCTGGCCCCTTTTTATATCGAAATTAAGACGTCTAAAGTTTTTGACTTGTCTTCACTAATTCAATAAGCGCTTGAATTTATATGAGATTGAACAATATTAAAGAATAATGTAATACAAGTATTGCTCGATTTACCGTAAATACACATTAGTCACACTATTCCTCTGTTATGATTTTGTCAGAAAAAAAATACCCAAATCCAAATCGAAATCAGTCAAGCATTATATTGCCATATATTTTTGTTAACTCTCCGTTATTATTATGTCTTATAGTGACAACATTTAATATCGTGCGGTTAAAAAAAACAAAAAAAAAAAACTTCTAAAATATAACAATTTACTTTAGTTTTTATTTTTTTATTTTATTTTATTTTTTTATGCCATTTATTAGCTTGGTGCAAAAATAATGACGTAATAATGTCGTTTTTTGACGTTAAAAATACGTCAAAAAACGACATAATTAGGTCATTATTTTTGCACCAACCTAATATACTCTTGATGATTCTGGATTTTATAGGATGAATAAAAATGAAAGTAGGAAAAATGAAAGGTTTCATTTTGAAAAAAAATTGATCTTCATCATCATCGTTACAATTTCTTCATCATAATCATCATCATCATCATCATCATCATCATCATCAGCGTCATCATAATCATCGCCATCATTATCAACAAAATCATCTTCGTCGTCATCATCATCATCGTCTTCATCGTATGCCCCTTCATCATCATCATAGTCGCCATCATCGCGATCAACGCCAACATCATCATCATTGCCATCGTCATCCTCCTCCTCCTCATCATCATCATCAACTATTCCCGGGTGTGGCCGTGAGATCGCCACGCAGCTGAGCACCTCACCACTTCCTTCCATACATCTGGCCTGTAAGATGGCGATGTATATTCATTGCTTAGGGTAGGTAGACCTGGCTAACCCATCCCTCTCTAGGCCAAATCACCGTCGATCTCTTACAACTTGAAGGCTCGGCTTGGTCACAGGCACGTGGCTGTGGATTCTATCAATGGTGGGGAGTAAAACCTCTACATTTGCTTTTGACTTCAGTCTAGAAAACCAATCGATGCCGGCAAATTAAAATGATCAAAAATATGTTTCATTTTTTTTTTTTTTTTTTTGCAGTAATTAAATATAACTGCTCGTAATTACATCGACAACCTTCGTTGGCTATTCTCAAAGCGACGAATCTACCATTGATAAATATTACGGAAAACAATTTATGATGTGCCCAAACACCGCACAGGTACTATCAAAGGTTTTAAGTATTGGCTCTATGTCAAGTAATATCGATTTTAACATTTAAAACATGACGCGTGTTTTTTTGAAATTTATTTTAACACCTAATAATAAGCTTGTAACTTGTTTCTGATCAAAGTCGTTTGCTACGGCTGTTAGTCACTGTTACAGGCGCATGCTCAGGGATATATGATTTTGATCATCCCACTCACGAAGCTCACCTGTGGTTTATTTTGCAACTATGCTAAAGTACAATTTACCAGTGGCTGAATTGAACAGAAACAAAGCGGCTGGGCTAGACGGAATTGTAATAGAGATGATGGCAGCCTTAGATTATTTCGGCTTTGAAAAGATTACCGATATAATAAATGAAATCTACGACAGTGATATATTGGAAAACCTAAATAGATTTATTTTCCTATCACTGCCTAAGAAGCCAGATATAAACCAATGCGAATTCCATTGGACAATCAGCTTAATAAGTCTCTTGAAGAAATTGATCATCTGAATTATGATGAATAGAGTGCAAAGCAGAATCAGATCAGAAATAGGACTAGAACAGTGCGGGTTAGTCAAAGATACCGGAACAAGGAAGGCAATATTGGTGCTCAGAATATTATTAGAAAAGAGTAATCCAGATGAAGAAGTACCTGTGTTTCATTGATTGCGCAAATAATGTACACTACAAAATATGATGGATCTGTTTTGCAACATTGATATATTTGGGAAGGATATTAAAATAACCAAGAACCTATAGTGGTGAGAAAAACACCTAGGCACGGATAGAAAATGAGCTCAGAAGATACACAAATATAGATGTTTATACGTTCTTTTTATAGATACACATATTTAAGTAAATGCTATATTTATAATAAACAGTATTAACGACATTTACCGGCCTGAATGTCCGAGAAATTTTCATGTGTGACGTCATTTGTTTACATTTGGATACGCATCGAGCAGAGATGAATGTACGCGAGAAAATCACAGAGAATTGTAGTTTAAAAACAGTAAAGTCGACCTTGCTAACCGAAACTCTCTTCTGTGGCAAAATCTGTAAAGCACGTCAGGCTATATGAGGTTTCCTTATAGGATACAGGTTCGATTCCTTTCGGAGGACGCATATTTTCTATGGAAATTTTTCAGACATTCAGGCCGGTAAATGTAGTTAATACTGTTTATTATAAACAGAGCATTTACTTAAATATTTGTATCGATGAAAAGAACGTATAAACATAAAAATAACAGTCGGACTTTGTCCATTTCATAAACATAGATGTGTATTATCACCGGATTATTCAGCCTATACAGCAAGCGATTATGAGAAAATTAGAAGTCCCGCCAGGTTACATCACTGGCAGCAACAATCTTAACTTAAGATATAAATAAACTGCGTCTAGAGATGATATGCAAGTTATGAATTGGTATAAAGAGTTGCGTCTTTAATGTTAAAAGTCCTATTATGTTGTTGTTTAGATTCTACTCAATATTATTAACTTAGATATATAGTGATAGAGAAAACTATTGTTTTTCCGTTGGAAAACATTTTACAAAGTTAACAAAACAGACTAATTTGACTGTCAGTAGTTTATTTGCAACTATTTATTTTGATACTTTTACATTATTATACCTTGTAAAACTGATGTAAAAAATAATATGAAAAGATTTTAGAACAAATTCGTCAATTTCTTAAAGGAAAACATGAAAAAACATTTTATTTTAAAAATAAAGGATATATTAACAAAAAATAATAAGAACCTCCTAAAATTTATTGCACAAATGCTCCTTTTTTTCAATAACACTTAGCAGCCTATTGTCAACATCTGATGTTAGATTTGCAATTTTAGCAACTGGTAAGTTGTTTGCAGCAACTTTAACTGCTTCTCAGAGGTCACATTTTCTGTTGAATTGCCTTCCATTAGAGTAAATATCTCTCTTGAGGATGCTCCACAGGTTCTTAATGGGATTCAAGTCACAGCTATTTGAAGGCCAGTCCATAAGAGAATCTTCAACAAATTCCTTTTCTTTCAACTAGGATTTAGTAAAGTTTGATGCATGACTTGGTGCGTTGTCTTGCATAAAGATCATAGATCTACGCTTGGCTAAAGACTGGTTATCAAGCCATTCAAAGAAATATCGCTCTAGAAAATTACAGTAACTTTTGGAATTCATTTTAACCCCGTCTTTCAGTTTAAATGGACCCACGAACTTATTATCAATAATCCCAGCCCATATCATGATCCCACAGCCGCCTTGTTGGCGTTTAAAAATTTTTCTTGAGTCATGTTGCTTGCAAACCCATCCTCGAGCCCATCCATCGGGCCCATCGATCCTTGATTCGGCTGTAAAAAGCACTTTACTGAAATCAGTTTTCATGTATTTTTTGCCTACTGCAATCTTCTTTCCTTATCTTTTTTTTATTAAAATGGGTTTCTTTATTTGAATTTTTACATCAGGAAACTTCCTTAATGCTTTACATCTTGTTTCCCTTGACACCATAGGAGCTCCGGCGGCCTCAAATATGAACGCACTTGACGCATTTCGGTTTCTTATTAATTCTCTTTGGATATGTGATAGATCTCGCTTTGATAAATTCCTGAATTCAGCCTGAGACTTTTTTTTCCTTGGTTGAATTCCCATTTGACATATTTTCTTGATTGTTCGATGATCCCTTTTCAAATCCTTAGAAAATTGAAGCGAAGATTTTCCTTTGCTAATTTCTTTGATTATATAGTTCTTTTCGTTCTGTGACGTCGTCCCCTGGTCGCAGCGCCAACCGTGACGTTCTATCCTAGTCTACCGCGGCACCAACCGTGACGTCCCTAAACAGCACCAATTGTGACGTCCTCGCCGCGGCGCCAGCCGTTCGCTCCTCGCTGCTCCGTTCGGGTGTCCCCGCTCCAAATGTGACGTTCTAACCTTTTGGTGATTCGGGTGGGAATCTGCTTAGATTTGATATCAGCCTCGTCGTTCCCAACTCGCTTCCAACGCCTGGTTACCAAGGTAACTGCACGGATCCCCCAGTCCGCCTACCCACGTTGTGAATTGATCTTAGGCAGACGAGATCAAACAGTGGTTGGGGCCGTACTGCAAACCGAGTTCAACGGGGGTGATACCACACAAATATGCATAAAAGACAATAAAATGAAAACTCAAAAGTTCAAAGTATCAAAGAAAAAGGTAAAAAACTTTATGTCTAGTTGTTCGATACATAGGACTGCATCTATCTCCCGACCCGTTCTATGGATTGTGACACGTCGTTTTCCGCTAGGCAAGTTTTAACACTTCAAGTTGTCTGCTCTCTAAGAAATTGGTGTTTCGGTTGGTCTTTGGACGAAAGTCAAAAAGAAAAACTTATTTCGGGGATCTGGATCTAAGTCGCTCTTCAAAATAATAGTTCTTGGGTTGAAGAGAGGTCCGGAATGTGCGTGAATCTTGGTCAGCTATCTGCGAGGCTTGCTTCAACTGAAGACTGACTCTGGGAACTGCTGGAACTCAACTCAACTCTGCTCGTTGTGGCTTCGTTTATATGGGCGCCGACCAAAACCGGGGTGAGTTTGTCGGCGCCGTGGGGTTCCTCGATAATTCTAAATACATATCCACCTCTCTGGTTAGGAATTTCCACCTTTTTCCATTTTTGGGAACCTTTCCTCACTCCCACCTTCTCATCATACTTCAGAGGGGCGTGAACTGCCCTCCCCACATCTTCGTAGCAACCTCTCTTACTCATCCTCCAGATGGGCTGCAACAGCCTCCCTCGTGCGTCACGTGATCACCACTCTACCAATGATGTCTCAGTCGGGCGTGGACGAATCCGCGGCTTTGTTTCAGGAAGAAAAATATCTTGCTTAACTAAAAAAAAAATTATCTCTTCTCTTTCCCTTTTCTTCCTCTTAATTGCCGTTATCATTTCTCTGGCCGCGAACGGGACAATATGACATTGGGGGTCATAACTCTTGTTCTACACGTGGTTTACGTCAGGTATTTTATCGCTAATTATCAGAATGTGTGGTCTTCCCAACACGGTCTCAAAAAGAAACATCTCCAAAGTCTCAGTCAGTCTGTCGCCTCGAAGAAAGAAAAAAAAAAACACTTCTAGGTTCCCATTCATTTTCCTTCGGTACATATTTCTGATAACATAATTTTATTATCGCAGGCCAAGGATGTTCCGTCGAAGGAAAATCGGTCAACGGACACTCGTAGGTGGTCCTTAATTTTTCATATCTGTCCAAAGTCCAATTAGTTGGCTGTTTTTCGTCACTTATCGAAATAACATTTTCATTTGAATTTTGTTTTCCTTGGCCAGCCGGTCTGTAGTTGATAATAAGATGTCTTCCCGTACCAATAGTTTGTTTTCATATCCTTAGATAACACAGCCGATGCCAAAACATATCTGATTCTTTCTTTCCTTCCCTTTCTTTTTACTCAGAATTTCCCTGTCATTGTAATGACACTCTTTGGCCATTTGTTACAAATATCCTTTTATCCATTGTCTCTTAGCCGTGTGTGTGTTCTTGCTTATCAACCACGATTCGGTCCGTAGCCTCTCCTTTTCCTCTTTTTTTCTTTTCCCTTTCTGCCTCGTTAAATGGTGCCACAGTTCATTGTTAGTTCTTTTTTACGAGCCATAATACTAAATTCTAGTTCTTGTAAATAATCTCTTGACACTGCAAATTGCTATAATTACTGAAAAAATACTAAATATCAACCTGAAATTGAAAATTGGGACTTAATTGCTTTCATGCTTATTCGCTATACATAATAGTACAAATTATTTCATTGGATAACACATATCTATGAATTTTACATAAAATATTTGACAATACCTCTTTTGCATACAATCTCTAGACGCAGTTTAAAACCGATGACTGTCGATATCAAAAACGGAAAGAAAACTAAAAAAAATCCTTGTTATGTAGGAATAAAGTGTCACTACCTACACTTGAGTTTGAAATAGAAGCGATCCTATTATTGAATTAAGTAGACCACGTGACCGTAGAGGAAACGCGTATAGAAAGCAAGTAGATGACGACGAACGGTCGCTATTTTCCTCTCGTACTATTCGGATCTACATTTCTATTTTTCCTCTATTACTATATGGGCCACTATTCTCTAATCTATTCACTATAATATTTCTCTATTCTGATCACTATACGGATTACTATTCGAGCAAGTACTATTAATGTGAAATTATTCGAAGGCATCTGAAACCCTCATTCTTCAACGGCGTGCTATAAGTGTATCTGTTATTACAAAGTCACTACTACAACTATGAAAACGAAATTATTTGTTTGCATCACAAAAGTGGCAACGAGCGTTCGTTGACATCACAAAACAACTACAGAGGGGAGTGAAGGGAATCGAAAAGAAAGCATTAAACATCAAGTTCAGGAAGATAGAATGAATGATTATTGACAAATGGATGTGACCCAAATGCAAATTATAAATCGGATATATCAAAATCAAAGAAGTAAAATAATTTAAATATCTAGGAATTGTTTTAACAGAGGATGGAAAATGTAGACCAAAAGATTATCAGTGTATTTTGAAACCGGAAAACTTCGCTAGAAACGAAGAAATGTATGCTGAACGCTTACGTGATAAAATTCCTATTTCTTTGAACGCTGGACAATCACCTCAAAGTTGAAGAAGAGACTTGAAGCAACATGAATATGGTTCTACAGAAGGATGACGAGCATCGCATGGATATGAGTAAAGCTTTACAGAAAATGGAAACAAAGGGAAACTTAGGCATAACATTAAGAAGAGACGGTTGAAATTTCTAAGGCACATAATGAGGAAAGAGAGATTGGAGAATCTGATACTCACAGGAAAAATTTAAGACAAAACCGACAGAGGAAATAACGCATAAAATACTTAGGGAGCTTGAAGAAATAGACGGTGGAACAGGGTTTATGAAAAATACCAAAAAGACAAATTTTATAAAGAGCCTCAAGGGATAGGACGTTGTAGAGAGCAATGACCGAAGCTACAGGTTACATAAACTGGATGCAGCTATTGTGAGTGGACCTTAGATAAAGTTTCTGTGTGGTAGTGAATAATGATCAGCAGTTTGAAGAACGTCAGTAGCCTCAAACCCTCGGAAACAATGACGTGTGATTGCGTTATAGCAAAAACATCGACTGCTTTCAAACAATTATCTTCACCCAATTTTAATCACAAGTCTATGACCAACCCGTGGTATGGTCTTCAGTTAGGTTCCGAAAGTGCCACACACTGACATCGCCTCCCTGTACCGATCACACCAACTAATCATCTTCCTGAAAAATTGACCCTAATGAGATTCAATGAATTACTCGTCGGAAGGCGAACAATCTAATCTAATAAAAGATACATGATCGCCACGCATGATACACGCTTAGGCGATCATGTACATTTCGATACATGACTGACGAGGCAGATTTTCTTTTTCCCGCAGTAGGTTGCTATTTCTTTCTGCGGTAGACCAGTTGCCATCCAAGGTTATAGAAACCGGTCTATTTACCTATAGTTGTGGGGTTGAGAAGAGGATTCATACCTTTCCCAATGGTATTAGCACGTAAGTGAATGTAATGGATTCAACTAGAATTCAAACTCGACTCTCCGATTCCTCAATCAGAGCCGCTATCCATTACCCCACCTTGACCATTCTGCTACGGGTACGTTATATTATAAATTTCATATGATCTTAATCTTCTGAAAATTTTCGAATAAGAATTCCTTTCCATCTTTCTTACCTTAAATAAATAGGTTTATACCAAAACATAGAAAATCTACAGTAAATCATATACAAATTTATTCTGAATTACTGGGTAGAAAAGTTATCATTATTTACACTATTTATATTCGGAATATTGTCGCCATCTTTGTTGTTGTCAGCATAACGTTTCGGTCGTTGTATCCTCCGGCCTTCCTCAGGTCTATATTGATTTGCGTAATAAACAGAGAATTCTGAACTGAGCCATGTATTTAATCTGTGTGGATAGACTGTTCTCGTTCCGATACATATGTCTATAGATACCGTCTAATTATGTTTTATTAGGTTGGTGCATAATTATCAGGCGTTATTCTAGGCGAGTTATTCGTTAATAAGAATTACTGTTTTCTTTACTTATTCTAATAAAAATTTTTTTTTTATTTTCAGGTTAGAAAACGCGTGTCGATAATGATTATCGACACGCTTCAGAATAGTCATTTACAAATATTATTGTTGAATTTTTGTTTCTTTTTCATAATAAATAGTGTTGAAAAACGCTTGATAATTATGCACCAAGGAAATAGTAGTTCAGCTGTTGCTTGTCTGTTCCCATTGGGTGCAAGTACGTACTGCCCGATCTAGAGATTGCGTTCCCGACGGCTACGCGAAATTGAAAAATACATAGGGCAATGTTTTCGTGTATTACAATTTTGGTTTGGGCATTTAGTTATATAATGGTTGTGAGTTCAATGCACGAAATTTCATGTGTTTATGTCATCAAATCGCTTGAAAAAATATTTAGATTTCGTCATTAAATATTGGGTTGGTGCAAAAATAATGTCGTTTTCTCACATAAAATTAAACGCCAAAAACGACATTATTTTTGCACCAACCTAATAATCCAGAGAGTTATTATGCCACCAAACACTGAACATCAAAAAACTTTCCTTCTTTAAATGAATTTTAAAGGCGCATAATCGAATAAAGGGTCGTTCATTCATTTTTATAAATGGCGCAGCCACTCGAATCCGACTAAGGCAGCTAGCTAATC
>OZ010582.1:93949659-93977159 GCA_963932145.1 Acanthosepion lycidas | reverse complement strand
CAAAATGCAACTGACCAGATACAGAAACAATGGCAAGAAAAACCGCTTCATGGCCAATACTCTGCCCATACCAAACAAGCTGACGTAGACAAACTCGTACCCATCAGCGGTTAGGTTGAAAGCTGAAACTGAAGGTTTTATCCTTGCTGCACAGGACCAATACTTGTTAACTAGAAATTATCAAGTACATATACTAAAATATTGTGTTAGTTCAAAATGCAGATTCTCTGATAAATATCGAGAAACGATTGATCACCTTGTATCAGATTGCACGATATTGGCACCCACTGAATATAAAACCCGGCATGACAGAGCAATTTCTACGGGAAGGAAACTGAAAGAAACTGGTATGAACACCACCCATACCAAGTTACGGAGATAGGACCTGTTACAATTCTATGGGACTACACAATACACACTGACAGAACAATCAAAGCCAAACGTCCAGATATTGTTATTAAAGACCACAAACAAAAAAGCGCCTCCTTATTTATATGGCAGTCCCTGCTGACTGCAATGTATCTTTGAAGATATTCAAAAATCTGTCAAAATATAAGGACCTTGAATTAGAAATCTCAAAAATGTGGCACATGTTAACATCAAAAACCTCTTTTGTAGTTGAAGCACTAGGATTGATTGGAAAAGACTCCAGTAGACTAATTGAAGGGATACCTGGAAGTCCATGCCTCAAAGAGATACAAAAATAGTTCTGACAAGTACAGCCCACACTTTACGAAGGGCTTTATCTATGTATTTTTTCATTTTTTTATTTTTATTTTTCGTCAGTGGAAAATGTCATGATGCCATTTCTAAACTTAAGTCTCTGGGCGGTACCCGAAAAGAAATGTGTAAACGCCCGAAATCAAAGGAAATAATAATAATAATAATAATAATAATAATAATAATAATAATTCCTTACTGTACTAAAATTCCGAATTACTTACTGTACGAAAATTCTTCAGACCAACAGATTTGTAAAAGAAAAACGTAATCAAATGATAAAACACCAGAACTATTATTGGAAGGCCTTCTCAATTACAAAGACATTTAAACCAAGAGACATTTTATCTATTTAGTTAGGAATAGTTATTCTTACATAAATTAAAGGAAAACAAACGAACGTTTCAGTCTGTATTGATGGTTTATTCAAGGCAAATAGGCTATTGCTAAAAAGTGATCATTGTTTTTATAGTCAAGTAATTCGACGGGCAAACTATGGTTGCCGTCACCACGCATACTTAAGTTTCCAGTTCCTATGTATGAACTGAACATGATTATTTATATGATCCGATACTTTATATAAAAAAAATCAATTCAATTAGACAAGTTCCACAATAATTCCCGTGAAATCAATTTCTTCTGAAAATTAAATATGTTGTCTCTTAAAAGACTATTATAAGTTACTATAAATTATGTGTGACAGAGTGTAAGAAACAGGGTGTCCGCTTTTTAGCTTCGTGACAAGAAAAGCGAATAATAATATTTTGCATAACTGGTGTGAATAGTTCTGGCTGCAACAATTGTAATATTGTAAAGATTTTTCTTTTAAATCTACAGGATTTTTTTTTAAAACAAATAATGTTGGATAATATCGCCAACTGTCTAATCAGTTGATAGACTTAGGTGAACTTTGAAACACTATGTCGTAGTGAGGCGATGTCACCCAGGATATGATTCACGTATTAAAACGAAATAAAAAAAAAATCGATTTACCGATTGTCGTTATCGTCAGCTTGCTGGTGTTGATTTATGGAGAAAGTCAATCGATTTAGAAAATCGGGCGATTGTTAGATATTTATTTTGCTGGATATTCACTAAAAATGCCCGGATATGATAAAAGGGACTATGCATGACGAAACAGCGATATAAATGTTTGTTTTTTTTTTCTATTCGTTCTGGCGTAGTAACTGGTAAGTAACTTTGTTTTGTTATGAGAACAAGCAGAGGAAATAGACAAACGGCTGCACAGGGAAACGAAATTAAAACAATTAGTTCGAATTCAATTTAGAGACCAGACACAAAGTCATAAAGGGTGTATTGACTTAACTGAACGAAGCGTTTTGATACTTTTTGGTTCGTTTTTTTTTTTTTTTTTTTAATACGGAAGATGTAGTTGGTGTGCAAGAATTTCTTTAGAGGATTTTTCCCCACTTTTAGTTTTTGTTATAACAGGATACTTGATTAACAATGCGGGTATTTAGTTGACAATAAAACTTTTAAAGATCATGATAAAACAAAGAATTACATGACCCGATTATACTCGTCGACTATATACCATTCACTCTGATATTTAAACTAATGAGTTGATCTCATTAACTTACAAACCAATAAAAAATAACTCTTTTTCAAAAACCAATATATATATATATATATATATATATATATATATATATATATATATATATATATATATATATATATATATATATATATATATATATATATATATATATATATACAGGGTGTTTCAAAAAGAATACGCCAAAATCATTACGCTATTTGTTCAGGTCTATAGCATTGTAGTGGACTGAATCAGTGGTTATTTGATAGAGTACTTATCAAAGTTTGATTAGATGTCAGTTTCACCGCTTCTGGTGCAGCTGAATTGTGGGAAGATCAATCAAAATGGCGACTCCTCAGCAGAAGGCATTATTCGTGCTTGAGTTCGCGAAACCAAACGCCATTGTCACGGTGCAGCGTGCTTTCAGAACAGAATTCGGCATTGATCCGCCCTATCGTGAGAGCATTTGACGGTGGGTTAAACAGTTTAAAGAGAGTGGGTGTCTGTGCAAAGGAAAGAGTCCTGGAAGACCACGTGTTACAGAGGAGCAAGTGGAGAGGATTCATGATGCATTTGAGAGCAGCCCACGTAAGTCCGTACGTCGAGAAAGTCTTCAGCTTGCCATCCCTCATACCTCTGTCTGGCATGTGTTAAAGAGACGATTACACATGAAACCATACAAACTAAGCCTCGTCCAAGCACTTACTAATTATGACAAGGCGATGCGGAGGACATTCAGTGAGTCAATGCTGGAGATGGAGGAAGGCGATGAAACTCTCTTTTCATGTTTATTTTTTAGTGACGAAGCGAATTTCCATTTGAGAGGCACAGTCAATCGTCACAATGTGTACATTTGGAGAACAGAGCACCCAAAACTGGCTATTCACTTTACTGCAAGCAGATTCGAATGACTTCATTTTTCAGCAAGATGGAGCACCACCCCATTGGCATTTCGGGGTTAGTGCTTATCTGAATGAAAACGTGCCTCAGCAATGGATTCGGAGGAGAGGTGCTAAAGACATTGCTCTCTGTGCTTGGACTGTCAGATCCCTGGACGTCGCTGTGTGTGACTTTTTCTTGTGGGGTTATGTTAAAGACATAGTTTATGTTCCAGCACTTCCAGCAAGTATTGATGACTTGAAAGATTGAATAACAGCTGTAATCAACACGGTGGACCGTGACATGCTGAGGCGTGTTTGGGAGGAATTCTCATATCGGCTTGATGTTGTCCGCGCTGTCGGTGGTGGCCACATTGAGCACTTATAAAACATGAAATGAAACTTGAATGTATATACAACTCATGTGTTCATGCTAGAGGTTTGTAATTTTTTTCGTTTTTGAGACATCACGTGATGATTTTGACGTATTCTTTTTGAAACACCCTGTATATAAATATATATATATATATATATATATATATATATATATATATATATATATATATATATATATATATATTCCATACAGACACATTACTTTTGTTTTATGAAAAAATAATCCACGCAGATTGTTTTCATTAGACATTCCTAAAACACAGACACACACACACACACACACACACACACATACATATATATATATATATATATATATATATATATATATATATATATATATATATATATATATACAACTGTTTTGAAGCATAGGTCGTTCTGTTCCACGAAGAAATCATATTTAAAAAACAATTACAATTTATATATATATGAAGAGATATAGTCTTAAGGTGTGCTATATTTATGGAATAAAGTGCTCAATATCAGAGATAGAGCGTGTGTAAATATAAAAGTGAACACAGAAGTCAACACTTAGAGCCTCTAATTGTTGACTTCTATGTTCACTTTTAATTTATATATATATATATATATATATATATATATATATACACACAAACATATAACATATATATGTGCATATATATATATATATATATATATATATACATATATATATATATATATATATATATATATATATATGTATAAATTTAGAAGAAAAACAGACCACTTTAAGGTAACATTATAATAATTTATTTCACCAGAATCCTGTTCTATATATGTTATCCATTTATACGTCAATTTTTGATATAATCTATTTAATTAAATGCTATGTTTTAATTGATGAGTATCAGATAGTTACATTTCCTGGCCTGAATGTCCGAGAGATTTCGAGGAAAATATGCGTTTTCCGACAGGAATCGAAGCTGTAAATATTAATAAAGCGAGATATAAATTTATAAACTGAAATTCAGTCTCTGATAACCGGAAGATTCTTGTGACTGAATTGTTAGAAGTACATAGGATCAAATGATTGTTTACTATGGGGTGAGACGTTCGATTACTTTCGAATAAATTTCTCGAACATTCAGACCGGTAAATGTAAGTAATACTGTTTCATTAACAAGCAGAGAATGTACTTAAATAAATTATATCTATAAAAATAACGCATATATATGTATATACATGCATATATATATGTTTGGGTGTGTATATATAGATATACACATAAAACACACATACATACACACACGCACACATACATACACTCTCTCTCTCACACACAAACACACACACACACACACATACACATATATATATATATATATATATATATATATATATATATATATATATATATATATATATATATATATATTTGTAAAAATCCGTCGGAAAGTAATCCAAGTACATCTCAATAATATAAAATATTAACACTGATACACGAAAGAGAGAACAATATATATATTACAGCTCATATAAATGAATTACTTACAAATGAAATTCAATTGTACATCATTTAGATGGCTATTTCGCTACTCGAGAAAATTGTCTCCTCTAGAAATTTCCCGGAAAAAAAGCTAGGAAACATTTTTTTTTTTATCAAACGTTTCTGTAATCGACAATCTCCAGGGAATTATACATCATCTCTATATAGTCCTAAGCTATCTTTATGAATACAATCATGTGCACAGATTGAGTAATCCATCTCGATCGGAGGTTTTAGCGGAGTCCAATGAACCCATGGAAATGTCAATGTTGTCGTTTGAATATTTTTTTTGTGTTTTTCCTATTTGTATCTATCTTTATTTCCTAAGAATTCAATATAAAGTGTATATTTTAGTCAATACTTTAATAGTTGTAACTCTTATTGAATTTTGACGGCTAGTTTGTGTTGTCTCGTTAGTTATGTTGGAAGATTGAATCTTAATAAAATTATTTTTCGTTCGCATATTTGCGTGATCTTATATTCAATCACGTTTATTAGTTTGTTTATTATGACGTTATGTCTTTATGTCTAGGTACAAATAAAGCTTTCCGTATTGTCAACATAAACCTATCATCACTACCTTATCATTGTCACTGACTACTTAGTCATATACTGTTACTTTCTAAGAACAATACATGAATTTTAAACATATTTTTTCTGTTTTTTTCTATGAATATTTTTGTTTATTTCGAAACAAGATGCATTGTTTCATTTAGAGTTTAATATGCGTACCTTTAATATTTAATTACATAGGATTGGATATTAATTAATTGTTTATCCTTATTTTCATATAAAATCTAATAGTTATTTTAAATCGTTAATAAATTATATCCAAGTCGTTGTCGAATTATTTGAACTGTCATTTATAATTTGATTGGCCATTACTTCTTACGTAATAATGTTACCCCTTGTGGGAGTAATGGCTAGTTTTCGAATACTTTATTTTACTTGAAATGTCATCACTTGAAAAAACACCGGAAGTGATGAAATAAAATCGCTTTTTTAGCGACGTTATAACATAGATATGTTATAATTTTTAAATATACATACATACATATATATATATATATATATATATATATATATATATATATATATATATATATATATATATATGTTGAAAGTATGAGTACATAAAAGGTCTAGATTCTGAAAAATTATGAATCGAGAAATTATGTCAGACTGCATATTGAATGAATTATCCAAACACGCTTCTTTTGATTTGAAGTCAGT
The DNA here is from genome assembly GCA_963932145.1 of Acanthosepion lycidas. Classification (NCBI taxonomy): domain Eukaryota; kingdom Metazoa; phylum Mollusca; class Cephalopoda; order Sepiida; family Sepiidae; genus Acanthosepion; species Acanthosepion lycidas. Next base: position 93,970,879 of record OZ010582.1, on the reverse strand, counting down.
TCACCTATAATTTCAACTCAAAGCAATAGATCTATATACTTGTTAGGTATAGAGTTTTACTAAGCGTGGCTTATATGTGGCACAAGCCCGAATATATGGATCACACGGTCAATCGTAATAATTTTTACCAAGACAATTTACTAGCCGTTACACAATGTCGAAGAGCCTAACGCTGTTTATATATATATATATATATATATATATATATATATATATATATATATATATATATATATATCAAAAGTTGACTTTCATTAGTACAAGTAACATTAAAAAAATACAGTAATTTAAAAATCCTGTGTAGTATCATATGCAGTAACTTATGTCAGAATCAATGATTGTATTTTAATGAGCAAATGTTTTGATGTATTGACTTTAAACGTTATATTTTTTCTTCCCAGATCAACAAATATCGTGTATACTATACTTATTTAAATATATATATATATATATATATATTTCAAACACTATTTCTATCGTTTCTATCATATGAATTCTATGTGAACTTATGTTGAATAACAAACAATAACGAGACTTTTTTTAAATATTTCGCGCCGACAAAGTGTCCCATTTGAAAGGTCTCAGACAGGCGGCTGCTCAGTGTTTTTGGGAAACATTAATGTTTTTAATTTCTGTTTTTACAATTTTTTCAAAATTAATTTTCGATTTCACGCTCCTGCTTTTATTGGATATAGTATTTATCACCTTGTTAGAAATAGTAAAATTTATAACTTTCGCTAAGCCAAAGCACAAAACAAATTCTTTTGTAAATGCTTCATTACAAAATATCATTTTTAAAAGATATATGGTATTTTAATTAGACAATTACAAAGAATGCTATCGTTTTTTTTTTTAATTTTACTGAATTTCACTCAAAAGAAGGCCCGAGAGGCTTTTAAGTTAGATGGTTACAGTTGATATAGTTTGTTTGTTTGTTTGGGTTTTATGGCATATCAACCACTGTGGGTTATTTAATGCCAAATCCAGTTTATATGAATTTTAAATGCTTATTTTGTATGGAATAAAAAATGTATAGCTGGCAACATTATTGTTTCAAAAAAAAAAAAACGTATAGTTGGCAACATTATTCCTTTACAAAAAAAAAACGTATAGCTGGCAACATTACTTTTTTATAAAAAAACGCATAGCTGGTAACATTACTTTTTTACAAAAAAACGTATAGCTTGCAACATTACTCTTTTACAAAAAAACGTATAGCTGGCAACATTACTTTTTTACAAAAAAACTTAGAGCTAGCAACATTATTGTTTCAAAAACGTATAGCTGGCAACATTACTTTTTTACAAAAAAACTTAGAGCTAGCAACATTATTGTTTCAAAAACGTATAGCTGGCAACACTATTGTTTCAAAAACTTAGAGCTGGCAACACTATTGTTTCAAAAACTTAGAGCTGGCAACATTATTGTTTCAAAAACTTAGAGCTGGCAACATTATTTTTCTGAAAACATTATCTGAGACCTTGCTGTTGGATGCAGTTTATCGCCGTACCCAGGACGCGGATGTAGTTTATCATCATACCCAGGACGCGGATGTAGTTTACCGTCATACCCAGGACGTGGATGTAGTTTATCATCATACCCAGGACGCGGATGTAGTTTACCGTCATACCCAGGACGTGTTGAAATAGTAATCAGGTATTATGTACATTATAAATGTAAAGATATAATTAGATTTGAGATTTGCTCAAACATCAACACGTAAGTGACTGACTTTTTTTTATGTCGAAATCCATTAAACATGTATTCTCTACTCATGGGATGCAACTGATTGACGTCAGTATCTTTATTTCTGATTTACTGCGTTTTATTCAAGATGTGTCAAGCCAAAATTTGTTAGAGAGTTTTTGAAGAGCGAAACATTAACAAGAACGTCTTTAACAAAATTAAGCATCCAACTGATTTTCACGTATGCCATTTTACATATTGCGTCCGGCTATTTCATATCAATTATTTATTACCTTCTGCTTCGCATGGGCTTTGTTTTTTTTAAAGGCTGTATTGTTCACTATAAAGATGGTGTATAAAAAAAAACAGGTAAGGATTTAGTTTCTTTTAGATTTCTTAAGCTTGACTTAGATTGTGTCATAATCAAAAGCCCGTAACAAAAGTTTTATATCAAAGGCACAATATTTATTATGTCCGACAAGGATTGTTTAACGTATTCGTGATAGTGAAGTGTGGACTAACATTTTACTATGGCAAAATTCACAATAACATATAAAACCATATATAAACTAATAATAACAATGAAGAGAACACATATCCAGAATTGTGTCAGAAATGCACAACAACAAGAAGTATTAAAAATAAACAAAATAAATATTTATAAATGTAAAAGACAAGAGGAAAACTGTTATAGTTACCGACGCGTTTCGTCCGATGTGGATTTTCTCGAGGCAAAATGAAATTAATTTATTAAATGAAGTAACTAATAATAACAAAACAAAAAGTCCTAAGCAAATGTAAGAATTTAGAGAACGCTATTTTCATACTGTTAACTGAAATTACATCAATTACTGTCAATTGTATAGACATTGTTTTTATTGTTGTGTTGACGGATTCAACCATTTTCTTTTGATTTCATGATACTGTTCTGTGTGTTTGTTTAGTAGAGTAGTCATCCTGTTAAGAAAGGTGAAATAGGGAAAAGGTCTGGGCGTAGATTAATATTTGGGTAACTGCAATTATTATTCAAAATAAATATTATAAATCGAGATTTTATCGACTCGTTGCGCAATAATAAGTTAGGATAGGTTGAAATGTACACGTTGGTGTGAATAATAAATAGTTAAGTAAAATTATCTTGGTTGATGTCTTTTATCTCTCGATCCAAAAACATTTCACACCCGTCCGGGAGCAGACGAGAAAAGACAGTGGGAGAATAGAACATAGACCCAATTTGACCCCGTCAACAAAGACCCCACCCCATACAAATGAAAGAGAAGATATACAACAGCTGTAAATGATCTTTCCAGTAGAGATATGGACTTTCCTTCTAAACTTTTGTTTGGAGTATTGCGATACATCAATATCATGATAATGTTATTTTCCTTTCAAATTCGATGTGCTGTTGTTGTTGCCTTTTGTTGCTGTTGTTCTTTTTCTGTTATTGCTCTTGTTGAAAGTCCTCAAATCGTGTGGTTTCCGTCCTTTGGTACGTATTTTTCTGATTCTGTAGCGGCAGTGCACAAGTTTAGAAACTGAAATTGAAAAACTACAAGCTTCATTCACACGAACATGTTTTAGCCAGTGATCTGAGAAACGTTTTTGTCTTTTGAACAGGATTAGATACCTATTTCTTGATTCCTGTTTACGATTGGATTTCCAGTTCCTTTTTCTAAAGTTTCACCCGTCCAGTAACCACCTACATCTTAGTGGCATCATCGCCTTGATTGGGGCGCAATAATTAAGAACATATTCACAGGGTATAGTCCAGAAAAAGATTAAATAATTTGGGGCATTCATTACGTCTTTCTCATAATCCATGATCAGGCTGGGATATGTTTCTGCATTGGGTTACGCGTCATAAAGTAGGATTTGTGAAATGTTATATTTACTCTATCAGATCTAGACACTAAATGGAGTTCAATCTTAACAGTCGTATTTTAATGGATGTGAATAGGAATTCTCTATTTATGTAGGAAGTATATAATTCTCTTTTGGAGATGTATGTATTTTTCTGCAGTGGATATATGCCGTGATTCACCCCTTACAAGAACAAGAAACAACATGTATTATTAGTAGTACATAATACGAAATCATGCTCCATACTTGATTTTTTTTTATCCAGGCGAACACAAATAAGAAAACAGATGGGGTTTGAGATAGAACTGATGAATCCGTAGAACTTAAAGGTAATATTCATGCGTGTTTGGGTGTTAGGAACTGGACAGTCTTAGACAATGACGAGACGGACGGAAATTCAGTGGAGATTTGGATGCATACATTGGACAGCACTAATGAAAGATGTTATAATTGTGACAAGAATACAAGAATTATGTTCCGGTTACGGGATAAAAAATAAATATGGAATTAATTTATTGTCACGCAAGGAGATTATGTTTTAGGAACAATACATTTTGCGTGATTTTTTTTTTTCATTAATCTAAAGAATCAGAGATAGCTATCTGTCTATCTGTTGGGTAATAGGGCATCGAAATTGAAAAGCATTCTATGTGACGCATTTCGCAAATTACAACGATTTTGTCAGACTAAAATAATATTCTTGTTGCTTGGATTATAAATATATATATATATATATTTGATAAATTCGAGGGTTTTTCGAAACGAGTATAGTTACCTATATATATATATATATATATATATATATTATGAAATAGACCAAGTCCGACAATTATTTTAAGACATTTTTATGTTTTTAGATTCTTTTTTTTTTTTTTTTTTTTTTTTTATAGATACAAGTATTTAAGTAAATGCTCTGTTTATAATAAACAGTATTAACAACATTTACCGCCCTGAATGTCCGAAAAATTGTCATAGAAAAAAATCTTCCTCACGCAGGAATCGAACCAGTATCCTATAAGGAACCGCCATAGAGCATGACGTGTCTTAACCATTTGGGCCACAGATAAGCGTACGATTAGAATGGTCGATTTTACTGTTTTTAAGTACAATTCTCCTTGATTTTCTCTCATTCATTCATATCTGCTCCATGCGCATCCCTATAAACAAATGACGTCATACATTATGAAATGGACAAAGTCCGGCAATTATTTTAAGACATTTCTATGTTTATACATTCTTTTTTTTATAGATACAAATATTTAAGTAAATGCTCTGTTTATAATAAAGAGTATTAACAACATTTACCGAACTGAATGCCTGAGAAATTGTCCTAGAAAATATGCGTCCTCCGAATCGAACCTGTATCCTATATATATATATATATATATATATATATATATATATATATATATATATATATATATATATATATATATATATATATATATATATATATATATATATATAATGTAATGAAAAACAAATCACTTTAATGTACCATTACGATAATTTATTTCACCTAAATCCTTTTTTAAGGATTCAGGATCATCAGGTAAATCTTCCAACAACGAAATGAGAAAAAAAATGGGATTAGAAATTGGTGGGTAGTGTAATTTTTGTAATTTAATAGAGGGGGTTGAGAGTGGTAGTTAACCAGACAATATAAAGTATAGGGAGGGGTTAATTTTATATCTCTCTTAAGTATGTTTTATATTGGAGTAGGAGGAGTGACAGAAAACTTGACCTCTTTAGATGGTTAATAAAACGGAAATGAATTGTAGAAAATGTATACAAGTGAGTCTTACGGTAAAGAGAAGGATAGGGGGGAGGGGGAAGGGGGAAGGGGGGGAGGGGGAAAGAGAGATGGAGTTGTTATAATTTTGTTTTAACAAAATTATGTAAAAGATAGTTTACAATGTTTGATAGAACATTCGATGTCTGAAAAAAATTTTGTTATTAACTTAAATATTTAATTTTTTAAGTAAGTAGTTTCAGGACTAAATATAACTATTATTGTAATAAACATATTTATCTAGGACATAAAGAAATATTTAAAATCTTAATAGTTTATTCACCCGACTAATTGTATTTCCACAAAAAAAAAAAAAAAAAGAAAAAAAAAAGAAAAAAAAAAAGAAATATATATAAATATATATATATATAACATCTATTTTAATATTTAAAATTAATTCATGAATGCAATTTATTTATTACATTGGTAAACTAAATTAAAGTTTAGGTTTCATTATTTAATAGAATTTGAGGGTAATATTAATTTTCATTTATTCATATATGCCTCACAAATGCATTCATGTGAATCCCTACATACATACGATCATTAACAAGTAAAAAAAAAAAAAAAACCTTTGAGATAATTTACACAAAAATTCATTTATCCTCGTACATAAACTATATATACATTTTACAATCTTTATCTATATTTCAAAATATATATAGATTTCACAGTTAAAATTTAATTTTATCAGTGTGATTTCGGAAGTGTTTCATTTTAAAGGAATTTAGCTAATATTATTACTATTATTAATAGTCAAAGAATGGTATATTTAAATTTAAATTATCAATTTAGAAATGAAACTCCCTTCAGAAGAAAACAAAATTTAAACTATAGAATATTACAAAAGAAGGACATTACAAATAAAGAAAATAAATTAAAATGTCATTAGAAAGACCCAATATTTCATTTAAAATCAATTCATGCACGTACGCACATATATACATACACACACACACATATATATATACATATATACATACACACACACACATATATATATACACATATACATACGATCATTAACAAGTAAAAAAAAAAAAAAAAAAAAAAAATAAAACCATAGAAACACTTTAGATAATTTACACAAAAATTCATTTAACCTCGCACATAAACTATATATACATTTTGCAATCTTTATCTATATTTTAATATTTGAAATATATATAGATTTCACAGTTAAAATTTAATTTTATCAATGTTATTTCGGAAGTGTTTCATTTTAAAGGAATTTAGCTAATATTATTACTATTATTAATAGTCAAAGAATGGTATATTTAAATTTAAATTTTAAATTTAGAAATGAAACTCCCTTCAGAAGAAAACAAAATTTAAACTATAGAATATTACAAAAGAAGGACATTACAAAATTAAGAAAATAAATTTAAAATGTCATTAGAAAGACCCAATATTTCATTTAAAATCAATTTATGTACGTACGCACATATATACATACACACACACACACATATACATATATATATACATATATACATCCACACATACATATATACATCCACACATATATACACATATACATACATATACAATTCATATATCCATATACAAATCTATATATCAAAAAATTAATCTAACCATTTAATCATCCGTATATATATATATACAGAGAGAGAGAGACATACACATATACACATACACACCCTTAAATAGATATACATTTATATATAAGCACAAAACCCTACATACAAAACAAAATATAAAAAGAGTACATATATACATATATATATATATATATATATATATATATATATATATATATATATATATATATATATATACATACATATACATATGTACACTTACCAAATATAAATTCTAAGGTAATTACGTCAATATACATATATAGATTACAAGTAGTTTAAAACCATAAAAACACACATGTTTAAGTACATTTACACACACATATACTTGTACATACATATATAATATACATATACATACAAAACAAACATTTATACATATACATCCACACCCATGCAGCATACACGTTAAAAAAAAAAAAAATATATATATATATAAAAAATATTCAGTATTCAAACATGCTTCATATTAGTATATCTATACTCACACACGTGTATATCTATTTATACATATATATCCATACTACCATACATATGTGTCCACAATATAAATACATAGTTACCCTTATCTATAATGTTCATATATATATATCTAAATAAGTTCAAAAAAAAAAAAAAAAAAAAAAATTTAAGTTCCAACACATTTATCAAAGAGCACAGTGTCAGTATTTTCATATATTCATTTAAAACAATTTATATTTTCTATTTATATATCTACACATACTTTTTTAAAATGAGGTGATTTTTATGCCTACATTTACAAATCAGCTCATTATGTTCGTTGTTGGAAGATTTACCTGATGATCCTGAATCCTTAAAAAAGGATTTAGGTGAAATAAATTATCGTAATGGTACATTAAAGTGATTTGTTTTTCATTACATATTAGCTCTGTCCTACATTGAGCTCTCAGGATTTCATCCTCTTTGGATTTACCAATTCGGTTTACCAAGTTCCTTATAACTTAACTATATATATATATATATATATATATATATATATATATATATATATATATATATATAAAGGGGGGTTGTGGTAGGGGGCTGACATAAACGAAAACATCGTTGATAATTATGTACATCGAGGGAATGTGGATGATGTAGAAATGGTAAATGTTCATTTTTCAAATTAAAAAAGATCACTGTCGTCTGTCCTCTCTAGACGCAAACTGTCAACCGAATTCATCTAGCTTGACAACGCGTTTGTTTTAGTCTATATTGATGCTGCTACTTTTTTCATGTATTCTTCTCTGAGTCAACGGAATATTTGATAGGGAAGGCCAATTTTTCGAAGATCAGAGACCTAATGCAGATTTACGTGGTAGTCGAAGAAGCAGAGCACTTTCTCTATGTTTTCATCTTAGCCAATGACATTCACTTTTATTTTCAAGGAACGAGATTACAGTGTAAAAATCATTTTTTCCTGCAATGTTTTTATTTGCATCAGTTAGGCTACAGGCATTTTATTTTCTATCTATCTATCTATCTATCTATCTATCACAGTATTGTTATATCTATCTATCTATCTACCTATCTATATATATATATATATATATATATATATATATATATATATATATATATATATATATATATATAAATATGTAATGAAAACAAACCACTTTAATGTAGCATTACGATAATTTATTTCACCTAAATCCTTTTTTAAGGATTCAGGATCATCAGGTAAATCTTCCAACAACGAATTGAAAAAAAAATGGGATTAGAAATTGGTGGGTAGTGTAATTTTTGTAATTTAATAGAGGGGGTTGAGAGTGGTAGTTAACCAGACAATATAAAGTATAGGGAGGGGTTAATTTTATATCTCTCTGAAGTATGTTTCATATTGGAGTAGGAGGAGTGACAGAAAACTTGACCTCTTTAGATGGTTAATAAAACGGAAATGAATTGTAGAAAATGTATACAAGTGAGTCTTACGGTAAAGAGAGAGATAGGGGGGAGGGGGAAAGAGAGATGGAGTTGTTATAATTTTGTTTTAACAAAATTATGTAAAAGATAGTTTACAATGTTTGATAGAAAATTCGATGTCTGAAAAAAATTTTGTTATTAACTTAAATGTTTAATTTTTTAAGTAAAAAATAGTTTCAGGACTAAATATAACTATTATTGTAATAAACATATTTATCTAGGACATAAAGAAATATTTAAAATCTTAATAGTTTATTCACCCGACTAATTGTATTTCCACAATATATAAAAAAAAAAAATAAAAAAAAAATATATATATAACATCTATTTTAATATTTAAAATTAATTTATGAATGTAATTTATTTATTATATTGGTAAACTAAATTAAAGATTAGGTTTCATTATTTAATAGAATTTGAGGGTAATATTAATTTTCATTTATTCATATATGCCTCACAAATATATATATATCAGTCATGTTATATCTATCGGTCACAATCAAAATAATGTCATGTCTGTATGTCTGTCTATCTATCTATCTATCTATCTATCTAATTATTTATCTGTCACTCTCTTGTCATATCTAACACATTTTTCTCATATCTGTCTATATATCTATCAAAGTCTTCTTATACCCAACAATGTATCTCTCTATCTATCACAGTCTTGTCAAATGTATGCATATATGTATGCATTGATGCACAGGAATCAGGAGCATCGGTGTGAATCCATCAAGGTTGTGGAAAGCACATTTTTTCTGTTACTTTTTTAACAAGTCATGCAAGTCTGCAGCTGGCCTGGCAAGTCACCTTTGGGTGTTATGCACGGTAGAGGTGCGAGGTGGGCAGTGAAAGTGATTAGGCGGCCATCGTCTGTGAAGTTGCGGCAGATCATCATTATGTATGTATCTAACTGTGATACAATCCTTTGCATTAATACACACAATGGGTTGTACAAATTCAACAGACTACCACGCGGAGTAAAAGTTGCACCAGCAATTTTTCAACAAACGATGGACACAATGCTCACGGGCCAGAATTTCGCAACCGCATATCTGGATGATATTCTAATTAAGAGCGACAGTGTTGAAGGGCACACATCACACATAAAGGAAGTTTTCAAAAGACTTCAGGACTTTGGGTTCAAAGTAAAAGGAGAAAAGTGTGACTTTTTCCTAAATGAAATTAAATATTTAGGTCAGATAATAAATGAAAATGGCAGAAATGAGAAGGCCAAACAGGAAGAGAAAATTTGTCGAACCCCTGATTATCAACCATAAGAGACAAAAATACTAACTCCCCCTCAAAAAGGGTTAAAAGAGGGGGTGTTATAGGGTCCACCCCTTTTTCATACAAGTGGACTCTACCAGTGTGTACTTGGACTGCTGCCGTTAAATACCCAGAGTCAGTCAGAGTAGAGAGTAGACAGAGATTGTAATTGAGTTGGAGGTAGATTAATAGTGTGAGGTAACCGCTTATAGAAGTCACAGTTACAAGCAAGTAGACTCTGAGGAAGTCCTACTTCGAGACTGGATTTACAAGACTATATATATATATATATATATATATATATATATATATATATATTATTATTATTATTGCTAGTAAGCACTTTTCTGGATTTACTAACCGTATTACCAATTAGATTATTGTGTAAATACATTTATTTGTTATATTTCATGCCTGCGTTTGTCATTCATTGGAGACCGGATTTCATCTTGGAATCCACAACACTATCTATGCATATATATATATATATATATATATATATATATATATATATATATATATATATATATATATATATGACAATATTTTCATATTTATATAACTGTCTATCAGTCAGTCACAGTCTTGTCATAAATATCTATCTATTGATCGATTTATCACAATCTTGTTATATCTATCTATCGATCACAATCGTGCCGTATCTATCATTCTAACGCAGTCTTACCATATCTAACATTTTCTCATATATATCTGTCTATATATATATATATATATATATATATATATATATATATATATATCTCAAAGCCTTCTCATATCTATCTGTGTATCTGTCTATCGAATTCTTGTCATATGTATGTATGTATGCATTTATGTATGAATATATGCATCTATAGTTAAATTCCCAGATCAATTCTGTGGACAAAAAAAAAATCTCAACTATAAAGGTAATTTACATTAACCAGAAAAAGAGGCTTAGACAGAAGCGTCTAACTTTTTAAATTTGAATTTTTTAATGTAACTATAACAACAAGAACATTTCGATTTCATTTTTGCCTTGAAAAAGTCGGAAGACGAAACGCGTCGGCAAGATCTTTTTTCTAATTGTCATTTTATTTATACCATATGCATCTATCTATTTATCTTTCTGTCTGTCTATCTATCTATTTATCTATCTAAATATCTGTCCGTCTGTCACAGTTTGGCACATCTATCTATCTATCTATCTATCTATCTATCTATCTATCTATCTATCACAGTCTTCTTATACCTATCTATTGATTAATCGATCTATCAAAATCTTGCCATATCTATCTATATATCTATCTGCTTATCTCTGTTTTGTCATATCTAACATATTTTTCATATCTGCCTGCATATCTATCAAAATCTTCTGATATCTATGTATCTCTTTATCACATACTTGTCAAATGTATGTATGTATATATGTATTTATCTATCTATATGTTACAGTATTGTCATATCTATCTATCTATCTATCTATCTATCTATCTATCTATATATCTATCTATCTATCTATCTATCTATCTATGTCACCGACCTCACATATCTGTCTATCACAGACTTCACATATCTATATCTATCTAGCTAGCTATCACTGTCTTTACATGTCTATCTCGGTTTTTTCATATCTATATATCTATATAATTTCATAGCCATTTTTCTATCTATATGTTTTCATATCTATCTATATATTTATCTATCACAATCTTTTCATATCTATCTATCAATCTATCTATCTGTCTGTCTCTGTGCTTGTGTACATGTGATTTTGCGTCATACAGTCACGCATTTATGTTTAGACATTAATATTTATGTTTAAGTTTGAACACTTTTGTAATTAGATGATGAAAAACTAGTGACATTTGTTGGAATTTCTGAACAAAAACAAGTCTTGTAATAAATATATTTTGTTTTCTTCAACTTCATAACTACTTATTTAGCCAGTCTCTAGTTTCGAAGATGACTTTCCTTCAATGTAAACTTTTGAAAAATAAAAGAACACAAATTAGACGCATATCAAGAATATGCTAAAATGAACATTTTGAAAGAGAATATAATCATCTGTATAAAAAGATACAATAAGTTTAATTCAAATACTAGATGCGATATTCTAAAATTGGAAAACCTATTACTCAAGGAAACCAGACTATCATTGAACTAAAAAGTTTGGGAGAAACAAAACATGAAAACAGACGTGATAGAATAGGATTAATGAATTATGCAAATAGCTGTGTTCGACTAGACAAAATTATCTCATAAGGAAGAAACTAAAAAATAAAACTAAATAATATTTAATCTTAAGGCTATATGGTTGTGGTCCGATCCCCGAAATTAAGCTACGTCGAGTTCGGTCAGAACCGCTTGGTAATAAAAGTTACTGTACGTTTGGATATGCGCGTGGTGTGATGAATAATAGTTTTGTTTGAGAAGTCGAAGAATTGCAATCGAGTTCGCTATATTCAATCACGAACAAATAACATTGATAAAGCTATAAATACAACTCTCCTCCCTCTTAGCTATGGTTGAATTATCAGGACAGATTTGGTAGTATGGCCTTGGTTGACAATCAGTCTAGAGTAGAAAGTAATAGCGGAATACTTCTACCAAGTCAATCATGAATCAAAAAGAAATATGGTCGTCTAAGTGTGTCATACCTGATCATAAAAACAGGCGTCAAATCAGGGCCTTAGTTTAATAGACCATTTCTCCCTGGGAATGGCAAATATAGTCAGATATAGGGAAGACTTAACCCCAACAACTGACCTGCACAGGTTGATAATAAACAAAAATAACAACTATAACAACCAAAACTAGCCGTCCTGGGTATGACAATAAACTACATCTGCGTCCTGGGTAAGACGATAAACCACGTCCAGCAGCAAATCAGGAGATTTTGAAGAACGTGGAAACACTTCTTAATTGCTGGTGTTCCCAATTCCACCATGACCGGGGATGGTAGCACCTGTTAGGGTCCCAATTATGGGTAAAAAGTTAACCACCAAACTTGGTTGAAAACACTATGAAAGTGTAGATATAGACTTTAATACCAGAAGTACTTTATAAAAAAATATTATACCAATATATGTTTGAAGAAAAAATATTACCAGCAATACATTTTTGAAAAAAAAAATTACCAGCTATACATTTTAGTAAAAGAAATCTTGTCGGCATTAAATAAACCTTTGAGGTTGATATGCCGTAAAGCAAAGCAAACAAAAACCAAACCAGCAATAAGATTTTCAGAAAAATATTACTAGGAATAATTTTTTTTAAAAATATTACAAATGATATATTTTGGGGAAAATAATATTGCCAGCAATACATTTTTGAAAAAGTAATTACTAGCTATACATTTTTTGTAAAAAATAAATTAAGAGCTATACATTTTTTTTTAAAAAATATTAACAGCTATACATTTATTTAAAAAAAATATTAGCAGAAATAGTTGTTTTGAAGCAAAAATATTACCAGCAATAAAAATTGTTGGCATTAAATATCCATTTGGTTGATATGCAGTAAAACAAACCAAACATTTAAATCTCTAAACCAAACCTAGAATAATCATGCCAAAGAATTGCCAAAAATCTCTATCTATAAAAGGAAGGATGCGTGTGTGTGTGTGTGTGTGTGTGTGTGTGTGTGTGTGTGTGTGTGTGTAACGAATGCACGGCCGAAATTTTCGACGGATTTGCACCAAAATTTGCATGCACATGCTCCAAGTTAGCGGGAAGGTCAAGACCGACTTTGCATTTACAAATCCCATCGATAGTGGAAATAATCGATTTTTTTAATGCTTCTAGAGCAGTTTTCATGTAGTTTGCGGCCATTTTCTACTGGCCAGAGTGAGAGCCAATAGCTGGCTGCCACGAATAGGCAGGAAGATTCTGTTGGCCACCGTGAGAGCCAACAGCTGACTGACACGAATGTTAACTAGCATGCTAGCATGCCAAAAAAAAAATCGATATCTGCATTCATAACAAGTGGGAAAGATTTAAATCAGCATGGCACTTTACTCCAATTGACTCATTCGCTTGCTTAAACTCAACGTTGATTCTGATTCCGCAGAACTGGGTTGGGTGTGAAAATGTATTTGTTGTTAACATTCTTTTTTCATTCTGTTTTTTCAGTTACTAGTCCTTTTTTTTAAAGCTGATCGTTTTGTGTTCATTTTGTTTAGTTTTTTTTTCGTAACAGATTGAATGTTTAGTATAGAGCTTAGAAAAAATTCGCAGTGTGAGATAGGCAAGAAGTAAGGCATGTAGCAACATCAGCACTCCGAAGGGTACTCCTTTAAAGGCAAGGAAGGGCAAAAATATTTTAAGTCAAGTGATAGCGATTGCTGTATGAGTCGTGCGATTTTTTAATCAAGCACGGGCAACGCCTGGCCATGCTGCTAGTGTGATATAATATTTATAGTAAAACGGTAAAAACATTTCATTATCATGTCGGGTTGGTGTCCAACAGTCATTAAATATAATGCGGTAAACATAAAGCAGTGATTTCCGTCGCAAAGGTGACGTACGAATTGGTTATCTAGTGGTTATGGTTTCAATCCCGGGAATAATTTTTTTCACTTTTTTTTAATTTCTCAATTCTGGGACACTATACCGGTTTCTTGCTTGTACCAGACCTATAATCTTCAAAAATTTAAATGCGACACCACTCACTATCTTATGTCTTTTTTGAAATCTATTCTTTACTTCTATTTTATACTCACTAATGTCTTCTCTTCCAATCACAGTAATTGCTTGCATCTTTGTCGTATTTATGCTTTCCCTGAACTGAAATGATTAAAAAGAAGCAGGCTCGGATTGAGGAATCGGAGAGCCAAGTTCGAATTCCAGTCGAATCCATTGCATTCACTTACGTGCTATTAAATTGGTGCAAAAATAACGACGTAATAATGTCGTTTTTTTACGTTAAAAATACGTCAAAAATGACATTATTACGTCATTATTTTTGCACCAACCCAATAATACCGTTGGGAAAGGTCTGAATCCCTTTCTTCTCCCCCTAGCTGTGAGTAAATAGCAGTACAAGCTGAGTTGTATAGCATTGGATGGCAACCGGTCTACCGCAAAAAGAAATGGTAACTTTCTGCAGGAAAAAATCTGCATCGTCAGTCATTTATCGAAAGATACATGATCGCCTAATCGTGGGTCAAGCATGGTAAATAACTGACGGACTGAGACACTGGTTCAGCAGAAATGAACACTAAATAGCATCACAGGAACAAAATAATACAATAATTAACAGAATGACCTGTATCAACCAAACAAATGAGTCCTGATATGTCCAAAGTGTAATTAGTCCAAACGTGGTATCTATAATGGGATAGTAACAAATGCAAAAAAAATGCAAAACCAAGAAATTGCAAATATATTTAAAATATCCCTTGGCTGACCCAGGTAATCATCGCTTTTTATTGCCTGTAGCCGTTTGTTCCCTTATTATACCCACCCACAGTCCTTATTCAGTTATACATTTTAATAAGCTCGTTAGGTAGATATACATTTTGGGCGTGGTGCCAATCAAACCATATCGTTGAACAATCTGATTAGAGAAACCTCGCCAAAAGTCATTACATACTAGGAGCGACCAGAATGATGGCAATATATAAATTATTGTAATTGTATATTTAATTGTCTGATCTGAAAAAAAAAAAAAAACCTCGAAAAAATATTCATCTAACATTCATCTATGATTAAGGAATTTCTAGCAAACAAATTAGAAACTGATTACTATCAAAGGAAAATAATTAAGACAGTTGAAAAAAAATCAAAGGTTAAGTGAACGACCATATTAACTATCTATTCAAACGACATGTACTTGATGAAGCATTATGAGAAAAAAAAAACAAACAAATATTATAACAATAGTCAGCATGTAATTAATATAAATAGTTATAACTTCTGATCCCATAAAGTCACCGTCCTGGGTACGACGATAAACTACGTCCTCATCCTGGGTAAGACGATAAACTACGTCAAACAGCAAAGCCTCTGATCGAAAGGTTTTTGAGGAGCATGGAAGCACTTCTTAATTGCTGGTGTTCCCAGTTCCACACTTACCCTGGGTGGGAGCACCTGTTAGGGTTCTAGCTATGGGCAAATAGTAAACCACGAAATTGAGGTAAAAAAAAAAACATTATAAAAGTGTAAAAATAAGTTTTAATACCAGAAATACTTTGTAATAAATAATTGCCAGAAATAATTTTTTGAAGAAAAACTATTACCAGCCTTATATTTCTGAGAAAAAACAAAACTATTACCAGCAATATATTAGGTTGGTGCAAAAATAATATCGTTTTTTGACGTATATTTTAACGTCAAAAAACGATATTATTTTTGCACCAACCAAATACTTTTGAAAATAAATATTACCAGCAATATATTTTTGAAAAAATATTACCAGCAATACGTTTTTGAAAATAAAATATTACCAGCAATACATCATTTAAAATAATATTACCAGTAATATTACATTTTTGAGGAAAAAATATTACCAGAAACAGATTTTTGACAAAACAAAAAAGTTGTCGGCATTGATATACCGTAGAACAAAAAAAAAAAAAACAAAAAAAAAAAACAATCTAAACCAAAGAATACATATTCTATTCATATGAATCTATCCTAAAAATGTTGTCGGCATTAAATAACCCATTGAGGTTGATATGCCGTAAAACAAAATAAACCAAACCAATCTAAACCAAAGAATACATATTCTATTCATACGAATCTATCCTAAAAATGTTGTCGGCATTAAATAACCCATTGAGGTTGATATACCGTAAAACACAGCAAAGCAAAGAAACCAAACCCATAAATCCCGATATTTATTATAGGTTATTGACAAAGAGACTTTTAAAAGGTCTTGTTTATTTTATATTACAACTCGCATAAATTCTGGAATTTTACTCAATCCAAAAGTTGCAGCGACTGATCAAGATACAGAATTCACGAGTATCTTATCTGATCTTCTGAGAAAAGTAAACCTAATTTCCCTGCTCCCAAGATAAAAACTGATATCACTAATCGTATTGAAAATACAACTTCGCAGGTTTTATTTTTTTCCAACTCCTTATCGACTAAACAAGAACTACAAAATTTAATGAACCTCGGTATAATTCTTCCTTCGACAAGAAACTAGTCTTTGTCCTTACAAACAGTACCCCCACCAAAAAAAATCTTCTTTTATGGAAAGTTCACGGTGATTATGACAGTTTAAATTCGGTACAGTTCTGGATTGCTAAGCGATTTCGAATATTATACAGTTAGTTCTCCAAGTGGTTCTGCTACACCAGCAATATCCTCAGAGACAATCTGTCATAGAGGAATGAAGTATCGCTGTTGACACTTGGGCTTGAACACAGATCGCCGGAGAGTAAGCATAACCGACCTCATCTTGAAATAATTTATAATTTTTACATATTATTTCATTCTTTGTTTTTTTTTTTAACTATCTGTTAAGTCTTCGGTATTTTATTTGTTAAAACTTCTGTGTGCTTAACTTTTTCTAATTTTTCGTGTTTATATTGTCGAATCTGTACTTTTTTTTCTTAATTTTATTTTCGTGTTTCGTTCGTTTTGGGGATCCTTTTCTTAACGGCGGCCAAATTGTTTTGTAAAATTTGTTGTTTTTTTTTAAGTATTTCTTGTTTCGTATTTACTTTTTTAACATGTCACTTTATTGTCGTATTATATAAAAAAAGAGTGACTTATCACGTAACCGTTTTTTGTCTTGTATTTCCTTATTTGTGATTTGTCTTTGAAGAAGCATTATGATAACAACAGCAAACATGAGGACAAATAGTCACCATGTAAATAATATAAATAATTATATCTTCTAATCCCATAAATTCACCATCTAGGTATGACGATAAACTACACCCGCGTCCTGGGAGAGAAGATAAACCACGTCCAACAGCAAGGTCGTTTGTTTAATTTTTCGTTTCTTGTTCCATATTCAAGTCTTTCTTCTCGTCTGTCTTTTGAGTAAGTTTTGCACGTTTAACTGTTTTTGTGCTTTCATTTTGTCTTGTTGAATCTGTTTTGATTCTGATTTATTAGTATTCATCTTTTGTTTGTTTGTATTTTAATTTTCTGTTTCCGTTTTTTGTAAAAAGAAAAAAGAATTTTGTTTTAAAAGTATAAAAACTGGTCGCCAAAAAAAGACTCTCCCGATAAGTAACCTGTAAATGAGCAAGATAAGGAATTGTGGTGGATGTCGAAAAGGGCCAAAATTTGGAAGTTATCAGCGAAAATTAGGATTCCACCAAAAGTATGGTGGCCGGAAATGAAAAAATTTGGAGAGAACTAAGTTTTCAGACCAAAATATGGTGGCCAAAATGGCCAAAATTTAACAAATCAAGAAGCTAACGGCAACTTAAACAGAGAGGGAAATGTAGAAGTCAGAGAGACGCCCACTTGCTGGACGTCGACACTGAAATGCAAAATCCACATCATCGAGTTCCTGAAGAAAGCAAAGAGCTACACACATATGGTCACAGCATATGGACTATTGACAAATTCCGATGAAATACAGACAGTTGAAAAAACAATTGTGTCAGTCTTTTTGGTCGACAGATATTCGCGCAAATTTTGACGCTCTACAAATGACACCGTCATTAAAGCATTGACATCCCCGGGTTTAAACCACAGAGAATCATCAAAGGAAAATGTTTTTGTTTTTTTTATGTGGGACATACTACTACCCACGCCTACCGACTGAGAAGACCTCAGCAGTCGAGACCTAATTACAAGAGACTTAAGCGTAGAACAAAATTTTGCAGTATATGAGGTCCCTCCTCAGATTGTCAATGAACATTTATCTGTGCCAATTTGTACAGAAACTCAGTACTTCCTCTGACGATCTGACCGGGGGATGGATCTTCGAGGTAATGATAAACTTAGTATTACCTTCGTCTCCATAGCCAAATGTTTACTTGCAGAGGGCCAGAAAATATCTATATATCGTCCTAGGCCGAAGACACAACTTGATGGAAGTGCGGAGAGAATGGTCACCTCTACTCTTCTTGCGCGGAGAATAAGGCCTCTGCAGTTGTGGCCCCCGACAACGCAAATCCCCCTCTGGCTGAGTCTATTGTTTTCATCTCGCTTATAATGGGCATGCCAGGAGCCGGCAGATGTGGTTACACCGCTAGTTGGGTCCGTCGCACGGCCGCTATTATTCGAAATGCTTTTTGCTTTGTGTGGTTGCGGGGAAAGAATAGGGTTGTTGGTACGGCTAGAGGGATGCTCCGGGCATCGTGTCCTCGCCCCATAGAAACTCCTACGGCAAAAGTTATGAACAATCCCACTCCCTCTACCAGTTCTAAAGGCGACTCTCTTGGACAGACATGGACAAGAGCAACTGAAATTTGAGCCATTATTTGAAAAGAAACAAAAACTGCAACAATTAAAAAGACTCCCTTACACAGCAACGTCTCCAGCCTAGAAAACTAATATAATAGGCCTTTCTTCGGTACCATCATCTCCATCTTCTAAAGAGCAGCACATGGCTCTACCTCCTATGACAAAATCACTGGTTCCCACCTATTCCAAATTGTCTACCCTTAAGAAAACTCCCAGTCCCAAATCCTTAGCTAAGAAAAAGCCTACTCCTGCTCATACTCTGAACCCATCCCCCGTTCAAACTCAATTTACCTCCCCACAAAAATCTGAAAAGCGAAAAAAGACAGAGAAATCCGTCAACGGACGCGGAAGGAAGAATTAGCTACACAATTACTAAATTTCCAAAACTTAATCATCTAATAAAATTTAAAAAGTCAATAATTAAGATGTTGAAAATGCTTCAAACTTACCTCACGCTGAAAGGATCTTAAATGAGGTGAGTAATGGTGTTTCTGCCCAACAGATTTGGTCAATGAAAATAAAAGGCGAATCAGATTATTGGCATATTTCAACCATTAGCGTGTTTTGACAGCGATAATGTTAGAAAATATAATCGATTTCGTTCAGGGAGGCTCCCTCCTTTCGTTCATCCCTGCTTACATAGAGATTTTAAACTTACGTTCCCCTTGGGCATTGGCGATCTCTCTCCTGATGGCGCTATCAAGAGTGAAAGGGGCACAGGATCATTGGGAGAGACCGTCGGTGTCCTAATACCAGCAAGGTTCAATGCAGGAGAGCAACTCTAATCGGTTTCATTATGTCTCTCTGGTTTTCTACTGTGAATGCCTAGTGTCTGAGTTCGGTGTCTCGCAGGGTGAGAATCTCTCGTAATCTTCAGCGTCTCTGGGTGAATATATGTTGTGCTCAGTAGACCCGGGTCTCTTCTCTCGATTACGGAGGCATTCTGTGTGGGGCGTTTTCTCCTTTATTCAGCATGTTTTGATGGAAGTTCAAGAGGTGTCTCTTGGCTGCTGAAAGCTGCGTGTGCTCTTTTTTTTTTTTTTTGCAGATCCGCCGGATAGACTTTGCATACTGGATGTTACCATAAAGTATTAGGTTGTTGCAACAATAATGACGTAATTATTACGTCATTATTTTTGCACCAAACTAATATAAGGATCTTCATCCCATTGGGGATTATGTGTCCAATGGCCATTCTGAGCGGCCTGTTTTGTTTCGGCAGATCGAGCCATTTTTTACGACATCTCGTCGGGTAGTTTTAGCGGAGGATTGGAATGCCGTCCTTGAACCCGAAATCGATCGTATGGGGTCAAATTCAGGTACTAACAACCGTGACGTGAAACCGTTTCGGGACTTTATAGATAAGTCTGAACTAGTCGAAAAGTAACGGAAAGAACAACCGCGGGATGTCGTACAGACTTGGACTAATAAGTGCGGCTCGTGTGCCGAAAAGCATTCTAGCTGCCTCGACCGAGTCTTGATCAGTAGAGTTGATATACGTATGAAGTTTATGTATAAAGTTTACATTACATATTTTATTCGGATCATAGGCTCGTCTGGGTCCGTGTAAACTTAGATAAGCCTAAGGTTAGTATGGCTGGTTACTGGAAATTGAACTCATCATTGTTTCTTAAGCAAGATTTCCGGAACTAGCTGCTACTAATGATATAGAAAGAACTGATATGGGCTGTGGTTGGAAAAGCCTGGTGTGATAATTTAAAACC
>OZ010582.1:93929659-93944659 GCA_963932145.1 Acanthosepion lycidas | reverse complement strand
GTACGGGAACCGGTGTTTCAACGTGATTTAGCCGCAAACTCAGTAATTTTCATTTAACACAAAGGACATGACATATAATAATTAATATACGGAAAAAATCTGATTCTTCCGGTAAAAATGAACAAATCTTCAATATCCTCAGATAAAATATATTTTCTGATTACTTCTAGAAAAGGACACGTATCTATTCACGAGAACTCTCATTCTCATCTGCGTGATGTGGCATTAACGTGTATTTTCAGTAAATATTGTCATGGAAATTGTTTTAACGTGATATCTGCCTTGGTACAATCAATTTGCTATGAGTAAATTGGAAACGAATTCTCATCATTTTATTTACCTATCTAGAATGTCGTTTCATGAGACGCGATATTTCAAAATGGGTTGCTGTTTGTTTTATTCTGTTACTGGGAATAATTCCATCGCCTTTCTTTATTAAATTGTTCAGATTTATTGATGAAATAGATGTAACCGTAAGTTCTATTCTAATAGTTTCTTTTCTCGAACTTCTCGCCTGTGAAATACTCTCCCGTTTTCTTGCTTCCCTGGGACATACTATCTTCAAACATTTAAATGCAACGTAAAATTTCTGTCTTCCTAAAAACTGTTCTGTAATTATCCATTCTTCTCACTATCGACATCTCATTTTATTTCACTCTCAACAACCCCTGGCGTCTTAGTGGCATTGTCTCCTGGTTTGCGTGAAACGATGAAAGGTTTCTGATAATTGATTCATTGTAACATTGATTTCAATTTCCTTCAACGATGCTAGTAACTTATATATATATATATATATATATATTGTTGTGGTAGGATCCACCTAATTTGCATAGTGGAGTACCGACCATATAAATATGGTTGGTACCGGGAAGAGAGAGTAGGAATGGAGGAGATCCAACCAGAGACTCTGCCCGACTGGGACTCAGTCAACATACATTCCAGGAACGGTCTCCCCAGGAATATACAAAAGACTATATGTAAATATTGTGTACACTTTCTTGTTTCAATACATTTTGTTCTAAGTACATTTTGTGTTGCATTATTATTCCATGCATTAGTCAAGTTTCAACATATATATATATATATATATATATATATATATATATATATATATATATATATATATATATACACCAATATTCGTGTATATATATATATATATATATATATATATACACGAATATTTGTTTTAACCTTTGACATAAATATTCGAAACGTTATTCGTGAGTATGGACGGATATTGTTAAACATTAGCAGAAATAATGTAATTTATTTAATCAGACATGTCTAAAGAAAAATTTGCTGTCTAAATACACAGACACACACACACACACACACACACATATATATATATATATATATATATATATATATATATATATATATATATATACATACATATATATATATATATATATATATATATATATATATATATATATACACACACACACACACATATATATGTGTGTGAGCAAATATATATAAAAATAGGAAAGAACGGCGAGGTTAATAATCCGAAGTTCTTTAGTATTTTTGTTTTTATTTAAAAACAAAAAAAAACAGTGCTAAATACACAAGTAGAGCCTAAATTATAATTATTTTTAAAAAAAACGGTTCAATCGCTACATAAAAGATCTCATGTTTCAAAAACATGGAATCATAGTTTCTTAAAAAATAATTATGTCTAAGGTGTCGTTTTACATGTGTGATTGTCCAGTTGTTCATTTCTTACAAACAAGCACCCAGTCTACACGCAGTTATGTTTTCATTATAATGGTGAAAGTTTGTGCAGTGCCAACCACACTTTTTTCTGAAAATCCGAATACAGATAATTGGTGCAGAGCGTACCGCAAGTTTCCAAAGGTACCCTCCCCGGGTTCTGAATTGAATACATAGATGCCTTTATTCTAGAGCGGTTGACATCAAATGATATAGGCTACTTACCAATACCTTGGACGGAAAAAAGACGCATTCATTCCTTTTTAAAGGATATTAGCACCCAAGGGCAGGTAATGAACTCGACTGGAATTGGAACTCAGTCCAAACTGTTATCCATTAATTCCCAGTGCATTTAGATATTTTGATTTCAGTTTTTTCATGCACTAGCATAAAAATTAATGTACTTGAGCATTTCATTCTATTTATCCTATAAACGAGGGTAATTCTTTAGTACACGCCATCTATTGAACCGAAATGTTTAACATTCTATATCAGATATGTATTACCAGAAGCAAAGTACATGTGATAAGTTAACAAAACTTCCCGAAGGTGAACTTTTGATCTTGACATTTAGAGAACTTGAAACCGTCGTATGGAAAAACTGAGTCTTGATGGAAAGAAAAAAATAAATATGTCATTTTCCCGACCAAACTGAACCAAGGCAGCCATTCTCCACAAGTTAATCGCTTCTATTGAAATACAAAGAGAGCGGCAATCCGATATTTTCACACGGAAATGCGAACAAAGACTGTGAAATTTTAATAAGGTCGCTTTATACGCATTTGAATTTTTGTTTTCATTTAAAAGCTGAAAATCGATAACACATCGTAATCGGGAAGAAACTTCAAAATTAGGTGCGAATTCTATGTGATTTTTGTTTAATTTGCTTTTTGTATAATTGAATCTTTTAGACGAAAATCTTTGAAATCCATATAAAGTATTCTTCCTTATCCCTGGGGGTATAATTTACAAGACCTACATTGAATTCTTCAAATGTACTGATATTGAACTTCTCCCCATGACTATAGAATATCATATAATATCTATCTATCTATCTATCTATCTATCTATATATATATATATATATATATATATATATATATATATATA
Source organism: Acanthosepion lycidas (assembly GCA_963932145.1). Classification (NCBI taxonomy): domain Eukaryota; kingdom Metazoa; phylum Mollusca; class Cephalopoda; order Sepiida; family Sepiidae; genus Acanthosepion; species Acanthosepion lycidas. The sequence goes on along the minus strand of OZ010582.1, from coordinate 93,941,827 downwards.
TATATATAAAAGTGAACATAGAAGTCAACACTTAGAGGCGACAGTCTGTTTCATTCGGAGCAATTGCCATGAAAGTATTTGTAAAACAGACAGAGAGAGGCGACGGCGCGCCTGTGAGAAAATGACTGTAGACGATATGCCAGAGCAGGGCCAATTATATTGCATGTCCAGCTCTGGATCCTATCAACAACCCCGAGGCAAACAGAAGGGGCTCCAGACAATATATGGCAGCAATACTCCATGCAAGGGCGAATTATTGATTTGTAGATCTGGAAGATCGATTCCAGGGAGAAAATATTCCTGGCGCGGCACAGGGAACCAACTTTCCTTGCGGTGGAAGAAGCAATTGATTCAATGTATTTGTTCCATCTCAGATCAGTCGTCAATGTGAGATCGAGCAGCCGCAGAGAGTTTCATCTTGAGAAGTTGAGCGTCAGACATTCTAATGGAGGGCAGGGAAGGATTATATATATATATATATATATATATATATATATATATATATATATATATATATATATATATATATATATATTGATAATTTTATCTTTGCAATAAGGCAGTAAAGGCGATAAGACGCAAGGCATTACTGAGTGGGAAAGAATAAGATGCAAAAAACTTCATTATTAAGGAGATAGGCCAATAAAGAATTTAAGCAGGGAGAAGATGACTATTGGTGATGAAATTAACTTTTTGAACATTACACATGACTAGAAACCAACACACCGGAAGAGAGTTCCACAACCAAGAAGTCCAAGAGATGAAGCAGTTAACCATTTCCCCCGTATTCAAGTTATCTTGCATATTCTGTACAAGTGTTTTATTTTCTGGACCTAGAGCCATTATGAAGGATTTTTCAACTGAAGATTTAGATTTTTATATGTGTGCATCTATAGTTCTGGACATGTTTTTCTGAGAATTTTTCAAGCATGGCTAGAACATTTTAACCGTATCCATAATCGACAGTAATACCAAATATGAATACAGCCACTACGTTCTGGATTTTCTTCTTCTTCTTCTTCTTCTTCTTCTTCTTCTTCTTCTTCTTCTTCTTCTCATTATTATTATTATTATTATTATTATTATTATTATTATTATTATTAATGCTTCCATAATTTTTAACCTTTTTTAACATGGGAATCAGGGTGTCATTGTGGCATTTTCTAAAATTATGTTAGTGATGGAGTTTGTTAGGTTTCCCTGTGTAGTGGTACCCACAGTACACACTCGTACACACACACACACAAGATTAGAATAGGTTTGACTTCACAGAAGAGTGAAAATGATTAAAAAGAGTTCTTAGAGACATTGAAAAAAGAATGGAATCAATTATGAATCTTATATATTGACAAATTTTTGCAACGAATGCCAAAATATTTTCGGTAGTAACCCAGGTTATTTCGACGAGGGCCAAATTTAATATTAAAATTTTTATTTCTTTTTGTCATAAAATTTCTAAAATAAAAGAATAATGATGTGTCACTATTTTTAACCATGTATAATGATTTTCTCTTATTTAAATTACAAAACGACTATTTTGGGGTCAATTTAAAAACAAAATTACACAGGCTTTTCACAGTTGACTAGTTTGCAAAGAGTATTTACGACTTGAAGAAAATTTTGAAGCTTACTGTCCAATAACAGTTTGTTTTGACAGAAACGGACATCAAAACTGTCCCTCATTCTTCCCAATAGTCTATGTCTTGCTTCATGCGATATTTGGATGAGAACATCATGGCCCTTTGTTTTGAAGGTATTGGGAAGATAAAGTGGCTGTGACAAGAGTTCTATAATCCTTCACTTTGGTTGATTTTCATGGGACCTTTACGAATTGGCTGTAGCGTTACAACAGTCACATTGTAATCAGAAAATCCTATTTTTGAACCGATTAGATTTTGCCCCTCTTTGAAATTAATAAAAGATACCTTCTAATGAAAAGTGGCCAGATGACCGATGTGTACCTCTTGTATTGTTAGTTTGATTGAATAATTTGTATATGCTAAATTCGAAAGTGTCACTTCAGCAAAGCCTTAACAGTAACACGAATATTTTGGGGCAAGCATTTAAAGATTAAACCAAGCATATGTTACATGGTTCGTGTGGGGTGTTTCTTTAATCTAATCTAATATCCGACCCAACACAACGCAAAGTACTAAACTCATTTAATCTTAGCACTCTCTATTATCTGAGAAATACATTGAGAATATTTTGATAATACAGCTGTCCACATTTGTATATAACAACCAGATTGGGTCCCTTTAATACAAGTGATATACATATATATCGAAGATATTATTGACTTCAGTTGTTTTGGGTTCAAATATAGCGACAGTACTCTTTATTTTTCGAATATGTCTGCCAAGATGATGTCTTTCATTGTCTTTGAGCAATTTCCTCACGAACGATTGATAGTATCTTTATTATTATATGATATTGTTGTTATATTTTATCTCATTACTCTGCATCAATACATTTTTCGATATCGCTTCTATTTTCTTACAAGATAATCCAAAACTTCTTGTTGCTTTACATGCCAAAACATTGAGCTGATATAGATTTTTGCATGTTGAAGTAAGAAAATGATTCGTTAATAAAGAAAAAAAAAGTCTACCTTCCGGGAAAACGGACTACATATTCTTCTCCTTAGGAACACAATTTTCATGCAGGCTATCTTATTGACTTCTGCCTTATAACTCGTCACACATATCAATAAAGCCAGTACCATTCATATCTAACCATGCTTCAAACTAAAATGGTATTTCTCACCTTTGGCTTCCTTTTTCATTAGCAGATATTTCATAAGTTGTATTATTTACCAATGCTCTCTTGGTGAAAAAGAGAAAAATAGAAAAAAATTGTATTTGGTTTCATCAGATGTATCGTAGACCACTTGGGGTTACACTTCTCGGCTGCTAAATTAAATAAAGTGTTTCATAAAAAAAAGCGGGAAAAGCGGAACACAGGTCCACTCCTTTATGACTTTGGAATCAGAAGCCCAAGGTAGTAAAGGAAAGTAAGAAGTAAGGATCAGACATTAATTAGAAGAATTGGAGACAGCGAAAGCATGTATGTACCAAAATATCTAGGCAAAGTCTGAAAGGAAGACGGAAAGTAAGAAAAATCTTGCTAATCCGTATGGATAATTCCAAAGAGGATGAAATCCTGAGAGCTCAATTCTAATTCAGAGCGAATAATTTAATTTAAAGAAAAACCAGATCACCTTAAGGCTTCATTGTAATAATTTATTTCACCAGAGAATTTTATCCTTCCATTGATCATCACACAACACTTTCAAAATGTGAAACGAAAAATGAAATTAAAATTTACACATTCGACGGGCAGTATCAAGCTTATATAAGTTGACTTAGATGGTGGTGAGGGATTATATGAGAGACATGGTCGAGTTTAGAGAGGGAAGGGAGAGTTTTAAAAATTATTTTTATATTTCTTTTTATAATACTTAATATGCAGGGAGGAGGAGGTAAGGATAAGACATTGACCTATTTAATCGGTCAACTCAATGGAAATGATATGGGAAAAGGAAAAGGAGAAAAAAGGAAAAAGAAAAAAGGGGGAAGTAAAGAGATAAGAGATGTACGTAGGGTTTTTTGGTGGAAGAAGTGGTGTGTTATAGCTTTAGCAATTTAGATAAAAACAGATTTTGACGTTTGATAATAATTTAAATGTTTTAAAAACGCGAAAAAGAAAATAAGTTTGATGCTTGTTAGCAATTTAAATATTCATTGAAAAAAACATCTACCTCTAATTGCAGAGTAGGATCTTATTGTCCAGTAGGAGGAATACGTATGGCAGAAAACGTGATATACGAAGCTACAATTTCCTCCAAGGAAAATATAAAACAAAAAAGATATATATAGGAATATCTGCGGGAAATTGGAAACAGCGTTTTTGTAACCATAGCCAGTCCTTCACAAATGAATCCAAAAGACACCAAACAGCACTATCGAAAACACTACTGAAATTTGTTGGAAAACGGCTTCACCACAGAAGGAGTACTCTGTTTGTGTTGATCAAGAAAAAATGGACCTAATCAGGAGTCGCCAACAGAGATTGGGAAGCCGCCATAGTAAACAAGCATAGTCAATCACAAGCGGTTGGATATTATTATTATTATTATTATTATTATTATTATTATTATTATTATTATTACTGGCAACATACATGTAGAAAAATTTATTATAGAAACATATACAATATTTAAGATAAGAAGATTTGCTTATTCTAATCGGGTACCTTGGTATTACGATGAACTACATCTGGCAGCAAGGCTACTGATCAGGAGTTTTTGACGAGTGTGGAACCACCTCTATTTCTTTTGTTGCAAGTTCCATCCTGGGCCGGGTTAGTAGCACCGATTAGTGTCCCAACTATGGGGAAATAATTAACACCCAAACTGGGGCCAAAAGAATATGAATGCATAACAACATTACATTTTTATAGTAAAAATTTCCAGCAAAGAATTTTTGGAAAGAAATATCAATAATAATATTTTTGTGAAAAAAAAAAATTACCAACATTATATTTTTGTAAACGAAATGAATAATGGTCCCATGAAAATTGAATTTCGGCATTAAATGACCCATAAGATATTGATATGCCGCTAAACAGACAATAGCAATAATCTAATCGGTTAAAACAAGTATCATGCTTAATAAATATACATAAGATACTGACGAGGTGAAAGATGGTCAAATGGAAAAAGAAGTGACAAATATCGCCACAATTAGTGCACGAACTCACACGAACGACTAAATAATTAGGAAAAGCAATCAGCAACATCTTTACTACGTCTCTGAAATGCTGGATATTGATTCGTGTTCACATATCACAGCCGGAAGCGTCAGCTGTTTGTTTTTTGTTTTTTTTTGTTTTTGTTTTTTTCGAAAGCCAGTTACTAGTTCTTTCTAATTGCTACTAGAATACCCGAGAATAATTTCATATAAAATCTGTTACCTGCGACAGGAATCGAAGCTTTATCCTAACCGCCATATAACTTGACGTACTATACCATTTAGCTGCAGAGAGGGCCGCTACTCAGGAGGAGGTTAGCAAAATCAAATTACTGTCTTCAAACAACAAATTTTCGATGATTTCCATAGAAAGATCATACCAGCTTGAAGCGTATATTAACGTAAATAAATTACATCATATATTAAGAAATGGACGAAGTACGGCAATTATTTTAATATAATTTATTTTTATACGTTATATTATTTTATATATATTCAGGCTCTTCATACTGCTTATTATAATCAGAGCATTTACTTAAATATTTCTATCGATAAAAAATAAAGTATTAACAGATCACACACACACACACATATATATATATATATATATATATATATATATATATATATATAAGAGATTTTATGTTTATACATTCTTTTTATAGATACACATATTTATAATAAACAGTATTAAACAACATTTACCTGCCTGAATATCCGAGAAATTTTAATAGGAAATATTCGTCCTCCGACAGGATTCGAACATGTATCCTATACGAAACCGTCATATAGCCTGACGTGCCTTTTAACCGATTTAAGACGATAATTATTTTAAGACAGAGGAAGAATATTTCCTATGAAAATATCTCGGACATTCATGCCGGTAAATGTTGTTTAATACTGTTTATTATAAACAGAGCATTTACTTAAATATTTGTATCTATAAAAAGTATGTAGAAACATAAAATGTTTTAAAATAATTGTCGGACTTTCTCCATTTCATAACATACATACATACATACATATATATATATATATATATATATATTGTGTTGGTACAAAAATAATGACGTAGTAATGTCGTTTTTTGACGTTAAATATAAGTCAAAAAACGACATTATTGCTTCATTATTTTTGCACCAACCTAATATATATATATATGTGTGTATGTGTGTGTCTGTGTGTGTATGCGCGCGTGTTTGTGTGTACGACCGACTATATACTATTTTAAATTGTTTCACTGCAAGGAAGAAAGACGATAATTCATAGGATGCGGCTGGGCGGGGGTTACAGAAAATAAATTATTAGAATAGACGAGAAGTTTCAACTGTTCATTTAGTTTGTTCAACATTAAAACAGTGAGAGCTATTTGCCAGTCGCTTAAATTCATGTAATAGAGGCACTAAGGATTAATCCTCATCAAGCGATATTTGTAGAAAAATGTAAGAAACAAATATCGTTAGATTTTTTTTTTTTTACTTCAATAAATTTAATACGTCGTAAATATTCTTCAGGCTAACTATTAATTGAGAGTTCTTAAATTTAAAAAAAAATGGAGACCTTGACAATTTTTTGTTGCAAATATTTGTTACATTTGCCTCGTAGAGTCTCCCAAAAGACGAAACTCATCGGTTAAGAAAAGTCTCCCTATTTTTACTTATACACACACACACACACACACACACACACACACACACACACACACACACACACACACACATATATATATATATATATATATATATATATATATATTTGCAGAATGTATGGATAAATTGTCTAAATTTCACTAAAATGAAAACAACACCGATATTTAACAGATATATTTATAACAATTGAACAAAAATTGCTTGAAATACTAAAGAGTAAATGTACTCAGTAAAACAGCCATTGGCTTTAATGAGACGGCTTCAGGATCTCCTGCAGCGATCCTGGACGGTTTCCTTGTTTAAGTTGCTGAATGCTACCATCATCCTTGCCTTCACTTTATATTTGGTGTTGCAGGGAGCTTTGTAAGTTTCTCGCTCAATTACACTCTACACATAATAATGAACGGGGTTGCTGTCTGGGGAGTTAGGTGGCCAGGTGTAAATGCTCACAGAAATTGTCTGACAGCCAGGACTGTGTATTTCTTCTTGTGTAGCATAATACTGAGTCCTTTTGCCCCCAAAATAACGTCATCCAGCAGCCATCCTCTTGACCTAACGCATCACTACCTCCTCGAGGCACTTGATGTAGGCCTCCGGGTTGAGTTAGTGAGTTCGTTTCTTGTCAGAGGGATCGAAGTGATTTTTCCAGCTGGCGTACCTTTGTTAAACACCATTAGACTCATCTAATTTCCGAATCCTCTGCACTATCCTCAAATATTCGTATTGGAGCTTCCGGCGCAATTGCCAAGCAGTATAGTATGCTGTTTCTAAAATCCGAGTGAATTGCGTCATGGTGCTCTATTTCTCACAGACGATGGAAAATTGAGCTTACAATAGTGCGCAGCCGACAAAATCAAAAACACACAATGCGCATGCGCGAAATTAAGAAAAATATAAAATGGCGACAATTTAACCGTTAGAAATTAAATGTGGAACGAAATCTAACAGAATAATGAAATAAAGAACAAATAGGAACCGTACTGTATTTCAATCCAATATATTTTAATTTTATTGAAGCTTCGACAGTTTTATTTCAATCTCTGACGCAACTTTAATAAAAGTGAAACTTGTTAGATTAATATACGTTTCCGATTTGTTATTTAACTTATATATGTGTGAGTGTGGGTTTGTGTTTATGTGTATGTGTGCGTGCGTACGTGATGGCTTGAATTGTGCTAAATACGGATTTCTAGGGGACATAACGAGGAAGGATAGATTGATGGCAGGAGAGAAAGAGAAAAACACTGCATAACATATTTAGTGAGCCTGAGTAAATGGATGGTGGAACAGTGTTTAGGAGAAATACATAATTTATTTAGAACTACAAGGGACAGGAAGTTCTGGAGAGCCATGATCACCTATGTCCTGAGGAGACACAGCACATGAAGAGGAAGATAAATCTTACTCACCATCCCCATCTTTCACTCTCTGTCATAGATACGCCTACTGATATACAGGGTGTTTAAAAAAGAATACGCCAAAATCATCACGTGATGTGTCAATAACGAAAAAAAATTACAAACCTCTAGCATGAACACATGTGTTGTATATACATTCAAGTTTCATTTCATGTTTTATAAGTGGCCACTACCGGCAGCGCAGACAACATCAAGCCGATATGAGAATTCCTCCCAAACACGCCTCGGCATGTCACGGTCCACCGTGTTGATTGCAGCTGTTATTCGATCTTTCAAGTCATCGATACTTGCTGGAAGTGCTGGAACATAAACTTGGTCTTTAACATACCCCCACAAGAAAAAGTCACACACAGTGAGGTCCGGGGATCTGGCAGGCCAAGCACAGAGAGCAAGGTCTTTAGCACCTCTCCTCCCAATCCATCGCTGGGGGACGTTTTCATTCAGATAAGCTCTAACCCCGAGATGCCAATGGGGTGGTGCTCCATGTTACTGAAAAATGAAGTCATTCGAATCTGCCTGCATTGTGACAATGGCATTTGTTTTCACGAACTAAAGGACTGTTTTTGCGTGCTTGAGTTCGCGAAAACAAATGCCATTGTCACAAAAACAAATGCCTTCTGCTGAGGAGTTGCGATTTTGATTGATCTACCCACAATTTAGCTGAACCGGAAGTTATACTAACGACAGTGGTGAAACTGACACCCAATCAAACTTTGATAACTACTCTATCAAATAACCACTGATTGAGTCCACTACAATGCTATAGACCTGAAAAAATAGCGCAATGATTTTGGCGTATTCTTTTTGAAACACTCTATATATAATACGAGGCTAATGATCCACATAAGTTAGATGGTTACTTAATAAAGTATGCTAGAGGAATACAACTGGAAATCAATAAACATTTACACTTGACTTGAAAAGTTTCAGATCAGGATTGTTCTAATTTTAATATTTTATTTTAAGACTTATCAACGTTTTACAGGGATTTTTTTAAAAAGATACCTGTTTTAGATTTTAATAACGATTTTATTTGTCTATATTTCTGAGATTAGGTATTATGTACATTATTTACATTATTCAGGATAATGTCGACATTCCAACCATCTGAAGAAGGCTGGAGTGTACAACGGCCGAAAAGTTGTAATAAATATGGCGATAAAGATGAGGACAATAGTCCAAATAATGTAAATAGTGTACGATTTTATTTGCAAGTGAATATTGAATTAAACAATTTTGGGGGATAATAATGATTCTTTTCAGATACAAGTCCTGGTATTTAACCCATACTCGGAGGATGAATCGACATAGTTTTCTCAAGGAGATTTCCTTGTAAATGTATGTAATGAGCACAACCAGCATTTGAAATCGACCTTCCGATTTTTGTATTTGCAGCTGCTATACAGGGTGTCCCTAAAATCTACACGCATAGCCCAAACTGCATATTTCCAAGAAATAAAATTTTCCAGTACATTTTATTGAACTGCAATATTAACAAACATCATATTCAATGTGATTTACATCATTTTTGATGCGCATTGCAAGATCTCCGTGAACTCGATGCAATAACTTCAAATTGCCGTCAGTTTTAGCACATTCGCTATTTATGCTTTCAATCAAATGTGGTGCATTTGTGATTTTCATTGAGTACAGCTTTTACTTTAGCATAACCCAGAAAAAGAAGCCAGTTCTTTCTTCTTTCCGCAACACCATGTTTAATATCTGGAGGTAAAAAAGATAATTTGATTTCCTGTGTGTCGAGAACTTATGTGTCAAGACGATGCAATGTACAGGGCGTACGGACACCCTGAACATTTTTAGTGTACGGGGAAACATTCACCCAAGAATCTGTTCCAGAAAAGTAGTGGTTCTTGAGGAATATGATCAAGTGGAACATCCTCCTTATATAAAGAACACGCCGGAAATGGGGATAATTCGATTCCCTGGATCTCGGGGTTTTTAGCTGTTAGTCTGAACTTTTTTCTTTTATGTATCGTCTCTTTGCAGGGCATAGGTGATCAAGTCCATCCACCTCCTCCTGTCCATTATATCTCCTAACAAATTATGTTGTTTTGTTATATTTATAAGACCCTGTTTGGCCATTTACTTGTTCAAGCCCATTAACTCAGCCAGGCGTTGATTTCCCCTATCCCTCATTTCGTCTATCCTTTCTCATTACGTGTCCTAGACATTTTACCTACCTCCTTTCTCATTACGTGTCCTAGACATTTTACCTGCCTCCTTTCTCATTACGTGTCCTAGACATTTTACCTACCTCCTTTCTCATTACGTGTCCTAGACATTTTACCTGCCTCCTTTCTCATTACGTGTCCTAGACATTTTACCTACCTCCTTTCTCATTACGTGTCCTAGACATTTTACCTACCTCCTTTCTCATTACGTGTCCTAGACATTTTACCTGCCTCCTTTCTCATTACGTGTCCTAGACATTTTACCTGCCTCCTTTCTCATTACGTGTCCTAGACATTTTACCTACCTCCTTTCTCATTACGTGTCCTAGACATTTTACCTACCTCCTTTCTCATTACGTGTCCTAGACATTTTACCTGCCTCCTTTCTCATTACGTGTCCTAGACATTTTACCTGCCTCCTTTCTCATTACGTGTCCTAGACATTTTACCTACCTCCTTTCTCATTACGTGTCCTAGACATTTTACCTGCCTCCTTTCTCATTACGTGTCCTAGACATTTTACCTACCTCCTTTCTCATTACGTGTCCTAGACATTTTACCTGCCTCCTTTCTCATTACGTGTCCCAGAAATTTTATCTGACTCTTCGTCCTTTATCAGTACGTGTCTCAGAAATTATATCTGAATACTCCTCCTTTCTCATTACGTGTCCCAGAAATTTCATTTGCATCCCCCTCCTTTCTCGTTACGTGTCCCATAAATTTTATCTGCATCTTCCTCCTTTCTCGTTACGTGTCCCAGAAATGTTATCTGCATCCCCCTCGTTTCTCAGTACGTGTCCCAGAAATTATATCTGAATACTCCTCCTTTCTCATTACGTGTCCCAGAAATTTAATTTGCATCTTCCTCCTTTCTCGTTACGTGTCCCAGAAATTTTATCTGACTCTTCGTCCTTTATCAGTACGTGTCTCAGAAATTATATCTGAATACTCCTCCTTTCTCATTACGTGTCCCAGAAATTTCATTTGCATCCCCCTCCTTTCTCGTTACGTGTCCCATAAATTTTATCTACATCTTCCTCCTTTCTCATTACGTGTCCCAGAAATGTTATCTGCATCCCCCTCCTTTCTCAGTACGTGTCCCAGAAATTATATCTTAATACTCCTCCTTTCTCATTACGTGTATCAGAAATTTCATTTGCATCTCCCTCCTTTCTCGTTACGTGTCCCAGAAATTTTATCTGACTCTTCGTCCTTTATCAGTACGTGTCTCATAAATTATATCTGAATACTCCTCCTTTCTCATTACGTGTCCCAGAAATTTCATTTGCATCCCCCTCCTTTCTCGTTACGTGTCCCATAAATTTTATCTACATCTTCCTCCTTTCTCGTTACGTGTCCCAGAAATGTTATCTGCATCCCCCTCCTTTCTCAGTACGTGTCCCAGAAATTATATCTGAATACTCCTCCTTTCTCATTACGTGTCCCAGAAATTTCATTTGCATCTTCCTCCTTTCTCGTTACGTGTCCCAGAAATTTTATCTGACTCTTCGTCCTTTCTTAGTACGTGTCCCAGAAATTATATCTGAATACTCCTCCTTTCTCATTACGTGTCCCAGAAATTTCATTTGCATCCCCCTCCTTTCTCGTTACGTGTCCCAGAAATTTTATCTGCATCTTCCTCCTTTCTCGTTACGTGTCCCAGAAATGTTATCTGCATCCCCCTCCTTTCTCAGTACGTGTCCCAGAAATTATATCTGAATACTCCTCCTTTCTCATTACGTGTCCCAGAAATTTCATTTGCATCTTCCTCCTTTCTCGTTACGTGTCCCAGACATTTTATCTGACTCTTCGTCCTTTCTTAGTACATGTCCCAGAAATTATATCTGAATACTCCTCCTTTCTCATTACGTGTCCCAGAAATTTCATTTGCATCCCCCTCCTTTCTCGTTACGTGTCCCATAAATTTTATCTACATCTTCCTCCTTTCTCATTACGTGTCTCAGAAATGTTATCTGCATCCCCCTCCTTTCTCAGTACGTGTCCCAGAAATTATATCTGAATACTCCTCCTTTCTCATTACGTGTCCCAGAAATTTTATCTGACTCTTCGTCCTTTCTCATTACGTGTCCCAGAAATTTCATTTGCATCTCCCTCCTTTCTCGTTACGTGTCCCATAAATTTTATCTGCGCCCCCCTT
>OZ010582.1:93899659-93924659 GCA_963932145.1 Acanthosepion lycidas | reverse complement strand
TCGCTAAGTGAAGAGTTGTATACAGTCAGCATTTTAAGCAGAATACGCGGGAAAATGATAACATGTACCCCAAAATTGCAAAGCAAATTCAGTATAGCCTTGCATGATATTTTTTACCTTTTTAAATTATAAGATTCTTAACTGCTTGTGAGGAGTTGGTGTTTGATAAATCTGATATTCATTTCGTTTGTTCCGTGTGCAGATATTAGGTTGGTGCAAAAATAATGTAATATCATGTAAACTATGGATTACATTGCTTATATCTTAGAACATTCACCTTGTATCTTGTGCAACATAGAAGTTTTGCTTACTGAGTTGTAATTCAGTTTTAATATTGTTTTACATAAAAAAAAGAGAATAGTGTGATGTCCATACAAACCATAATTTATTCCTTAGCGTCGTTCCTTAACTGAATTATTCGTTACCTGATAAACTGAAAGAATGATTAATAGAATCAGTCTACAAGATCTACACAAAAACAGCCTGGAATCATATTAAAAATGGAAGAACACGCATATTAAATATGGCATATGTTATGGTCCAGGTTAGGACCAAGAAAGAACAACACGAACACAAGAGTAGGAATAACGAAGGTATATTACACGCAATAATAATACAAGATATGGAAGGTGTTAGTATGACTGTCAGTCTGGTTTGGAGTGAACTACTATCGGCTCGACTCGATTCGGTATCCAACCACCCGCCCACGAGGGTTGCATGTAGCACAAGGCCGAGTTTAACGTGGGTTTCCCGAGCCCGTAGGCTCGGCCAAAAAATGCCCGTCGAACCCGTATAAACGGGATCGGGTTGCTCAACCTCCCCGAACGAGGTTCTGCCCATCGGCGGAGCCTCGTCCGGGTGCCTCTCTGCTCAGAAGCAGAGAGTTTGACCGTCAAGCCGAGAATCAAGGTATCTAGTCACCCGCCCATGAGGGTTGCATGTGGCACAAGGCCGAGTTTAACGTCGGTTTCTCGAGCCCGTAGTCTCGACCAAAAAATGCCGTAGAACCCGTATAAACGGGGTCGGGTTGGTCAACCACCTCGAACGAGACTCTGCCCTTCGGCGGAACATCGTCCGGGTTCCTCTAGGCTCAGAGGCAGAGAGTTCGACCGTCAAGACGAAACGGCTCGACTTGATACGTCCCTCTCTCTTGAGAGGTGTAGTATACATTGTGTTAGGAAGAGTTCATTCTGTAGTTATAGGTAAGGACCCATGACAGCATAAATATATGCTTCAAAAATCTGTTATATAAAGACATAAATTAAACTATGATCTAAGTAAAACGTCACTTCTGTCTACTTATCCTATTCCGCTCCTAATAACCCCTTGCTTCCCAGTGCCATTGATATTGATGGCCCTAGAGTTGCTGGCACCTCTAGCATGCTGAAATTTGGTGCCCAAACAAGTATATATATATTTGAATTATAACAAGGAGAAAAACAAAATATATAAATTAACGAGTTTATTACAATATACAAATTAATACAAGCTAAAGAAAGAATTCATTATCCTACCAAAATATTTTTCAAGTATTTAGATGTGAAAATCTTAAAAAAAATAATTTAATCTATCTAGAGTCGTCCATGACTCTAGACAGATTAAATTAGATATGCAGATATGTTTTATAAGCTTCAGTTTTGGAAGATCCGAAACACATTACATGGTAGCATGATGGCGACATCGGGAAGGATGACACCCCGGTCGACTGCTCGAGTTGCCAGTACTTTGAGCTGACCCTCTCCATTAACGCCTTGTTTCGGAGGAAACGATTAATATGAAATGAGCATCTCTAGCGATAGGATCGTATATACGAGTTCCACTTAATATCTGTAGTGAGCGTGGGTTCCAATCATTATTTAAAACAAAGAGCCTCATTTTTGAATAGTTTGGTTGAACACAAACTCACTCCAGACATTAGGAACTCGTTTAAGCGATCCGTCGTTAAAGATGCTGGTTGTTTCTTTGCACCGCAGTGGAAAATACTTGTCTCATCCCGTCATGCCTTATGCATACATACGACAAATACGTCAAAATGGAGGTCCACCTATCATCCGGTTCACAAACCCTCCTCATTCTCCTGAACATGAGTAGGTTTTATCCATTGTTTCCTAACTAGGATAGTGTTTTCGGTTCCTTTTAAATTCTTTTCAATATCTTTCATTCACAGTAGTTCCTTGCGTCTTTATTATGGATTTTCTTGGGGTGTATTGATTTTTAGAAAAGTGTGAAGAATAAAGCTGCCCAATACGCACTTTTCATACTTGACAGAGATTAAATGCGTCTTTGTGGCATTTTGGGTGATGAATTATTTACAAACCAGCAGCCCCTTCTCTACAGATGTAATGTTGTAATCCTATTAGTATTCCATCCAAATTTTCAAATTTTAATTCGTTGTCCCAAATGTATAATTCTCATTTTGGAGAGTTCTTTTTGCTGACAGCCATACATTCTCTCTTATTATAATTGATGATTAGTCCTTTCTTCTCGCCTTTCTTTTCTAACTTCTGGGGGATTTCCTTCTGTTTCCTATTCTGTGTCTGCTATCAACACCCGGTCATCTGCATATTGTCGTCTCCAATAAATTATTTAAAATATTTCATCATGATTTAGGCAGATACTTCCAAAATAATGTACAGACGTAGAAGAAAACATACCAGATGGCATTTTAAGGGCGAGTTAGGGAGAAATAAATAATATAATTTTGGAGTCGATGTTCTTACGAAAAAGTGTATAAAACTCCCTAATTTCGGCTCCAAACATGAGACGTACAGATGTCACTATGCTCCCAATCACCCTTGCTGGTTATCTTCAAGACTTCATTCATGTCCACACGCAAAAACCTACCGTACTAACAATCTACAAAGAGACGGATCCAAACTACGGCCACACAGATTACAGTAAGAACTAAATTGTATGTATTTACCACCCCCGTTACAACTAAGCATGCACAAACATACTGACCTTTTCACACAAGCATACGTATAACAACATTTCACTGTTTCTCATATGCGTAGAGAAATACAATTTATATTCCATTCCAGTACTTTATTAACAAAATAAAAAAGACATTACTTTCAAATCTATAACCAACTTCTTGCATTCTTGTCGTTATATTAAATTAATTAATTATTTGTTGATACTACTTTGTCTTTCGTACTGGATTTTATTATTTCAATGAAAAGCATTGGATTATTCTAAACGGCCGGATATTTTATGTTATTTTATCGAAGCCCGACACTCCAAAATATAACATTTAGCAAAAACCATCTAGAAAGATTCCTAAAATATCTTATGTTTTTAAGATTTCGGCCGTCAGTAATAAATCCTGTTAGATTTCTTACAACTGGTACCAGTGCTAAAAAAAAAAAGAAGTACACCAGGCACGAAGTGATTTAAAATGGACATTTAATCGCCTTAGATTAAACGGAAACTATATCGAATGAATTCTAATAAAAAAAGTTTTGGTGGCGTCCGGGTCCCCAGAGAATAAGGTATAAATTTTAAATATCGGCTTTGTTCTCGTTTAGTGTTTTGTTTTGTTTTTTTTTCTTTTCCGGTGATCAAACACCAACTAAAGGCTTTAGTAAGTCTTCGCAACATTCAATCACGAGGCAAAACCTGATTAGCTTAAATGTGAATAATTAACTGAGCGAATTTACATACGGCACACGATGAATTACGCGTCAGGACAAAGTAGGTTACACCTATCATTTAGTTGGGAAGGGGATGCATTTAAAACCCTGGCGTTTTTATCGAGATACAAACACCAACATCGGAAACTGTTGCAAAATATATCACTGAGGCCTTCCGCAGTCTACTGTCATTTCCAACACTTAATAACGTTGGCAATAATTTTAACTCAACCTGCCACTTCTGCCTCGCCTGTTTATGTAATAATATTAATTTCTGAAAAGATATTACTGCTATTATTATCATTCTTCTTCTCATTATTATTATTATTATAAGTTCACCGCAAAACAGGAAATAATGTCATTTAAACGCAAGCCATGACTGAGTTTGTGAGAATATGAGAGAAAGAAAATTATTATTGTGGCGAGATAAGACTAAATGAAGATGAAGGGAGAAGATAAGGGATGGCATTGTATTTGATTTTTTGAAGATCCAACATGAGTGGAAAGCAAGAAGCAGGAATTGAGTTCAAGCAGCGAGAAATGAGAAAGAAGTAACTATTATTGTGAAAGTTGTCTTTACATCTAGCCATTTCAAATGTAATCTAGTACTACACTTAGATTCATAGTCTGGGTACTATAAACGAATGTTCATCAGAACAAATGCCAGTAAATGTTCATAGAAAAGAAACAAGGGTTCTACATTATAAATTATTAATACTCCTGCTACTACTGCTACTACTAATAATAATAATAATTTAGTATTAATAATTATTTGGGTGGTGCAAAAATAATGACGTAATGATGTCGTTTTTTGACGTTAAAAGTACGTCAAAAAACGACATTATTACGTCATTATTTTTGCACCAACCTAATATAAATGGTGTTATTATTATTATTAATATTAGTAGTAGTAGTAGTAGTAGTATTAACGGTATTGTGCAAGCAGAATGTACAGACAACAATGCCAGCTGACCATCATTACTAAATCTTCATCAACACACTCCTATCCCTAACCCGCTCAAAACAACAGAAGAAAGAGACGTAACCAAAAGACAACAGTGGCAACAGTGAAACACTGACGAGAAACATATCATTGAGACGCACTGGTGTATTGAGGTCTTTACATTGTGTTTTTTTTATTTAATATTCAACTCGACTGCTAGTTTGCTTTTTATAAACCTTAATGTCGAAAACTTAATTGCCACAGTGAATATTAATATTAAGAGAAATAGGGCAAGGAAGAGAACCAATTACCCGAAGTGGTTGTGTGAATGCACCGGGGAAGGAGGGAGGCGATATCCTTAGCAAAGTGAGGAAAAACTGTTAAAGGCCACAACGGATAGAAAGTTTGGAGAACCATGATCACCTACGTGCTGAAGAGACATGGTACATAGAATATGAAGGCTGTTTTCTGTTACACCTATATGGCTTCTATTTTATTAAGGGTTTCCATAAATATACAATTCTTCTTTCTTTTTACTATGCACGCCCATTTAAGTTGAAGCTGGATAAAATCACCCATCCAATTTCTATACCGTAAAATAAAGAGGTGAATAATTTTTTTTTTTTTTCCCCCAGCAGAAAAGACGAAATCGGCAAAGTTTTCCAACAGGAAAGACGAAATCATTAAAGCTACTTCGAAAAGCAGCTGAGCTTGGTGCAAACTGTTACGGAGCGGCTATGTTTGCACTGTAAGAGCAACACGAAAAGTGACACGATTGAGTCCAAACTTCGACCAGAATAGAACCAACTACAATCACGCATGACCAGAAGGTAATGTGAGAAATCTAAAGAAAGTCCGGATATTTTTTTTTTAGAACTCCCGTATTAAATCACAGTGATGTTCCAAAATTCTATTTATCCGACAAGTATACAAATATTTATAAACTTATCCAGTTTCGGTATTATTTTTGTATTTGTTTCATGTGCGTTAACCTAAACCAAATGCAGTACCAGTTCACTAACCCTAATCTCAAATAAAATACTCGAAATAACACTGATAACTTTGCTAAACAGTTCAACAAATTCCAGTTTACGAGAATCGATCACGTTTCAGCGGTAAATGGTCAAGCTCGCTGAGCAGTCGATATCGACAAGTTACTGGCTTCTTGCATATTATTTTAGTATTTTTGCTGTTTTCTTTATCAACAGTTGTGAAATTAAAATAGTTTTCCTGTCATCGTTAATAATATTATTCAGCTTGACAAAATTGCATTTCTTTAATATTTACAACAACAAAATCGAAAGAAAAGAGGATTGCGCATGCGCATAAACACACTGATGCAAACTTCAACGCCAAGAGGGAAGAGAACACTTATACTGAATATAATGTAGGGAAAAAATCTGCGCAAGAGAGAAAACGCAAAATACAAAATGAAAGACAAAGGAAAAACTGTGTTAAAAGAGAGAAAGAATTTTTTTTTAAAAGATATCAATAGTATATACGAACGCGTGAAACAGGGAGAAATCTAATATAAATGAAGAATTTGATTATAGAAAAAAAGTATGCATAGGTCATTTAAACTGTCTAAATAAGGAAATTAAGACGAAAAAACGGAAGAGATGAAGTATGATTAAGGAAAAAAAATAATATTAAAGAAGTGCCTATTTAATGCCGGAGTATATAGTCAGTAGAAAAAACAAACAAACAGTAATTTGATTTTAAGTCCGCCGTAAAAAGAAAAAAGAAAAAAAAGAAGTCCTCAGGAAAAAAAAAAAATGAAAAAAAGACAGACATTAATTGTTTCTCTCAATTCTTATTTTTTTTCTGATTTTTCTCCCATTTTTTTCTGACCTTTTTTACAACGGAGTTTTTGCGGTTTCGTTCGAATCGTTCATTTGCTAGTATTTATTAATTTAAAACCTTTTTTTTTCCTTTAATATTAGACAATGTTTCACATTCCTCGTTATTTTCTTGTTTTGTTTCCTTATCAATTCCGCTGCTTTTAACGGACCTTTCTTTATGCTTACACATATGGAGACACACCTTTTTACGGCAGCATCGGTAATGATACGCAAAGAGAAACTAAGAAACTGGCAGCACAAATAGCTGATAAATAAATACGATTATGAAAGTATCATTCAAGTAACTGTAGCATAATCTGAACTAATGAAATTGTAGCATCGAGAATAATAGTATTAACAATATAGAAGACCTATTTTAATTTCACAACTACTGATAAATAAAACAACGGAAAAATACAAAGATAAATTAGGAAGAGAGACTTGCTTGATGGTATAAATGACAAGACAGTTCAGCAAGCTCAGTCATTTACTATTGAAACTTGTTAAACTTTTCAGTAAAGTTATTTATTTTATTTTGAGTATATTTTCTTCAGATTAGTGTTAGCGAACTGGTCTTAGATTGGCTTGGCTTTGTTTAAAGGAATATTTACCGGATACCAAAATAATCCAGAAATTGAATCCGTTTGCAAATTCTTGATTATAATAACTATTTATGTAGCAGATTGATCGACGACCTTTTTTTAAGCGTTTCACCCTAAGCAAGGTGGGATACCACTAGCACGCAATGGGGTTACAGAGAGTTGGAGCGAAAGCAAATAGGAGTGATAGAGGAAAGGATGAAGAGAGGGATAAGGGATAGATCAGGGCATCTGGAGGCGTTGATTGACATTACATTTGAATAGTTGGATATTATAGGGAAACAGGAAAAGGGGAGGGAGTTCCACAGGCGAGATAGGCGAGATATGAAGCTATTGGAGTAGAAGAGACGGCTACATTTAACAGTTTCGATACTGAAAGGGTGAGAGCGAGATGCCAGTCTAGTAGAACGATTAAATTCATGAAGTTTGGGAACCAGCGAAAGCAGTATTCTCGGAGCAGTTATCAAGTATTTGTAAAAAAAAAGACAGAGGTAGGAGGAATTTTTACGCGGGTGACTTGTGATTACCTACTTTGGTTAAAACCTGGTATGTTTTTTTTTTCTCTTTTTCGCACACTGGTTGCGTTACTAAGTTATCACGACTACTGTGATATCAATCTGGAAAACCTGTTCGTCTCGTTCGATCACCGAATATATTCACCGAGTATATTGAGGGGCGTCCACTTGAAAAATCGACGCTCTAAACCTTTACAGATGCTCCCATATGAACAATATTTGGAGGGTTGTCGAACGTCCGCGAATGAAATATCAAGCATTTTCCTCAATTAAAACAATTCGCATTTTTTAATTTCTCATTCCATTTTTTTTTTTTTTTTTTTACTTTGGTGGGATTTTCTCCATTCTTAATCGTCTATATAAATTTTTAAATTATTTGTAATAGGATGATTCCACATTATGTGTATTCTGTGAAAATTTACAGGACCAGAATCTCTGTACACGACACTTTGTCTCTACATGCTCTTCCATATTAAATCTTGCATGTTCATAGAACGTAAAACAATTCATTTTTTGGTAATATACTGGTTTCTCACTTCTGATTGCGCCTTTACGAAGAAATAACAATATATTTGCGAGACGACATATCTTAATTCTTCCGAATATAAGAATTATATACATTTTAGATTGCTGTTATATTTTTTGTTATTATTCTCAGGACTCCAATAATTGCCTCCAGCTTGTCACCTTTTAGCGCGTTTAATTACTTGTCGATTATTTTCGGTACATTGCAAATCCTTTGGAAACTCTAAGATTTTCCTTAGTAAACTAGCCAGTTGCAACAATACTGTCATCTGAAGAATTTTATTTCTTCCCTAAATCTCCAAGGTTATTTACAGAGATCTTGGAGACGTTCCCAAAGTTCCATTGATTATTTGTACGATAATGCACTTCGTTTTCGACAATTTTCATTGTTCTCTGGCAAGGTCTTCTTGTTTGGACCAACTTCACGCTGTCTTACCGATTCCAACAGTGGCAAGCCGGAACAGCAGCATCCAACGTGTAACAAATTGTCTTGTCTTTGTTTATCGTAATTCATGCTGCTTTTATCGCCAGGACAATATTTATCGATTTTACAAACATATAAAAATACTGTTACTCTTATTGGCTTGTGGTTCTAATTTAGATTTATAAACTTTATTTCCCTCCTTGCACAAATTTGTATCATTATTATGCACTAGTAAATATCAGGAAAATTATATTAAGCTAAACTTCAGTATAATCCTATTAATTTAACTTGTATTATAATCAGTGTAATGTAAACTATTCTATAATTAGACACACGATTGTATTTCCAATTAATTTATATTTTAAGCGTGCTACTATCGAAGCAGTTATATGTAAACACCTCATCTACACCAACAGCTTCTTCTCTCACACTTCCTGACAAGGGAACTCCCTTCCTGTTACTTGCTTCCCTGATAACTTTAATCAATAAATTAAAAGTAATGTCAATAGAATCTTCTGTTGCTTTGATCCTCTTCTTTTTATAATCCTTACCCCCTATACCCAGTATTTTCCCTTAATTTTCCCTCACTGTAGCGCCTTGCGTACTAAAGGCACTTCCCCCTTGCTTGGGGTGAAATGATAAATAACACAAAATAATACTTTTTTTAAGCCTTCTTCAGTGCCTTTATTGTGGTTTTGTTATCTTTCCTCAACCGTGTTTTGCCATCCATTTAAACAAGCTCGTGATGTTGATTAAGCATTTTCTCTACTGTCACTCTTGCCTTCAATCTGCTCTGTGAGTATCAAATTTTGCAAGCCGACCTTCCTCATTGTGGAACCTAGAAATTTTAATTGATTCCTTCTAATGTTAAGTAGAAGTGTCCTTTTTATTTCCATTTTCTCGAAAACTTATTTGTTGCCCAAATGTTCGGCTCGTGGTAATATCAGGATCCTTCTGTAGGTACGCATTTCGGTTGCTACAAGTCTCTTCCTCATCTGTGAGGAGACTCTCCAGCATCCACTAATATATAGGAAAGATGATATTGCGTAAAATTTCCCTGATCATTTATAACGAAATCTTCCTGTTTCTTACAACTTACTGTAGTTTTCGAAGGCATTTTTCTCTATCCAAATGCCCCCTTCAGCTTTCAGTGTCGCACTTTTCATACTTTATTGAATCACTTCCAAGATATTTAAACTGTTGTACTTGTTCGAATTTGGAATGTCTAATTTGTAATTAGTATGTTGGGCTGTTACTTTCGCTGAAAAACCATGCAGTCTGTCTTCTTGCTATTGGTGTTTAGTCCTCTCTGCATTCTTATTATATACCCGTTAAAACATAGGTCGAATTCCTTTATAAAGCTCAAGGTCAGGACATAGCTATTAATATAACCTGTATTATAATTATTGAAACGCGAATTAAATAATAAAATATAGTTTTACTTGGACTTCTAATCATTAAGTAGAAGCTGTTTGCCGCTTATATTAGGTTAGTGCAAAAATAATGACGTAATAATGTCGTTTTTTGCCGTTAAAAATACGTCAAAAAACGACATTATTACGTCATTATTTTTGCACCAACCTAATACATAGACACACATAGATACATACGTACATACATACACACACACACACACATATATATATATATATATATATATATATATATATATACATATATATATATATATATATATATATATATATATATATATATATATATATATATATATATGTAAGCAACTATATGGATATAGATCCGACAGTATGAAGAAAAATATACGGAAAAAACAAACAAAAATCCATATATGCAATTATGCTGTTTTAATGTTAATATGTGAACGTCGGGCGTTTCGGTCTAATAAACCATCTTCAGGACATATTCATAAAATATAATTAACATTATCAATTGAACATGACAAAGACGATGGACATAAGAACAAGATTTAGGAATACGTTTTCACAGCGTCGCCCACGTGACGACGACGTGACCATGTTTAAAACGGAAGGCTGATGATATAAAACTTTCAGTTATCTGTTTGGATAAGTCTTGTTTTTATGTCCATCGTCTTTGTCATGTTCAATTGATAATATTAATTATATTTTATGAATATGTCCTGAAGATGGTTTATTAGACCGCATATAAGGATTTTTGTTTGTTTTATCCGTATATTTTTTTTCATATATATATATATATATACCCCCCCACACACACACACATATATATATATATATATATATATATATATATATATATATATATATATATATATATATAATGAAAAACAAACCATTTTAAGGTACCATTACGATAATCTATTTCACCCAAAAGGATTAAGGATTCAGGATCATCAGGTAAAACTTCCAACAACGAATTGAGAGAAAAAATGGGATTAGAAATTGGTGGGTAGTGTAATTTTTGTAATTTAATAGAGGGGGTTGAGAGTGGCAGTTAAACAGACAATATAAAGTATAGGGAGGGATTAATTTTATATCTCTCTTAAGTATGTTTTATATTGGAGTAGGAGGAGTGACAGAACTATGACCTATTTAGATGGTTAACAAAACGGAAGTGAAATGTAGAAAATGTATACAAGTGAGTCTTATGGTAAAGAGAGATATAGGGGGGAAGGAGAAATGGAGTTGTTATAATTTTGTTTTAACAAAATTATGTAAAGGATAGCTTACGATGTTTGATAGAAAATTCGATGTCTGAAAAAAAATTTGTTATTAACTTAAATCTTTAATTTTTTAAGTAAATAGTTTCGGGACTAAATATAATTATTATTGTAATAAACATATTTATCTAGGACATAAAGAAATATTTAAAATTTTAATAGTTTATTCACCCGACTAATTGTATTTCAACAATATATAAAGAAAAAACAGTAACAATAACATCTATTTTAATATTTAAAATTAATTTATGAATGTAATTTATATATATATATATATACATATATATATATATATATATACATATATATATATATATATATATATATATATATATATATATATATATATATATATATAAACATAAAACATTAGGCAGCAAATAATTTACATACAAAGAAATAATCACACATAGAATCAATCAGAAATATTAATGCGATTATTGGCGACATCCATCGCTAGTAGTATAATGTATGCATTAAAATACTGTTAATCCATAGAGTGAAGTGATCCTCGTCTATAAAATTGATGTCTGTTGTTTCCAGTTTTTGTGGTATTAAAATGCTAGTACTTACGAATAGTCATCAGGCATGTGTTTTTTTTCCTTATAATTATCAAAAACTTGAAGACGAAATAATTGTTTCTCTGGGTCGTGCCAGAAAGTTTTTCTCGTCTGAGTCCATCTTTAAAATCTATAAATCGATCACCCGACCTTGCCTGCAATATTGCTGTCATATATGGTCTGGTGCGAATTTGAAAGATGATAGGTCCTGATCTGGCATCTAGTCTACAGTCGCTATCCTACAGACGTTCTGTGGCCTCCCTCAATCTTTTTTACGAATATTTTCACAGCAACTGTTCCGATGAGCTACTTTCGCGGGTTCCTGGACTTCATGAATTTAAGGGAGCTACCTGGTTGACATCTCGGGTCCACTCTTTCACTGTGAAGACAGTTACATGTAAACCGTCTCTTTCACTTAAGCAGCTTCTTCTCCTGCACTTCCAGTCTGTGGAATTCCTTTCTTCTTACTTGCTTCCCCGATGACTATAATCTTCAAATATTCAAGTGTAATGTCAAACAATATCTGATACCCTAACCTTGTTCCCCGTCCTTCTCTGTATCCTTTACTCAAACACGCTTCTTTACTCTTGTTCTCAATCCTCTGTAACCCCTTGCGTGCTAGTAGTACCCCTGCCTTTCTTGGGGTGAATTGCCTTAATAATATGCTGATTAATAAAAAGTTGTAGAAAATTGAGTCTAAGATATTTCATCACACGTCAAATAAACAACTAGATAATAAAGAAGATAGGACTGATTTTTTTAAATTTATTTTTTACGGTCCATCAACACTTTGCAGGTTATTTAAAGCCACTTTTTATTGTATGAATATTTTTGAGATAACAATGATTTTAACGTTTACAAGTTCTACTAATTAACCCACAGTAGGAAGTGGAGAAAAATAACTTTCCTCAGGATAAATAAATATAAGAAACATTACTACAATTGGAACTCGAATCTGCGAATTCCAGTTTCTAACCGTTTTACATTACGCCACCTGCACATTTCAAGCCTACAACACCTTGCATTTACAAGCTGTCACCCATCTAGGGCTCGGCGTTGCTTAACCTCGGTGATCGTATGAGTATCTGAACGAGATATGACCATAAGAAGGCATTAGACATGAATATACAGTCATCATATGGTACCTTCTTACATAAGTTTTTTTTTTTTTAATTTAATTCTGTGTTCCTGATTGATTGAATAGTTTGTTAACGGCATATCAACTCATTATGGGTCATGTAATGTGGAAATTTAATATTCTTTAGAGCTTTGAAGTAATACAAATATAATATATGCTATTCTGCTTTCAAACCAGAATACATGTTAGATGATACTCAGACTTTGTGCATATAAATGTTTATGCGGACATAAAGGTGTTGATATATGTGTTCTATGTTGTAGTTTTGTTGATGTTATATTTTGGAATACAGTTTGATTTAAGACATTCTCGGATATTATATGGATTAATATCATGAAAGTGTTATTTCATGTGGTTTGATGATTTAGTTTGGCTTTATATCAACCTCTATGGGGTATTTAAAGCCGATATCGAAATATTTTGAATGTAATTACATGGCTTCAACTAAATATATTTTGATCGCAATGACATGCTTTCAGTTATAGATAAAATGTATTGTTGATCATTTTGCTATAAAATATATTTTTGGCAATTCTATTATATAATTTATTGCTGGTTATTTTACTTTAAAAATATTTAGTTGGTCATTTTACTATAAATAGATATTGCTTTCAATTACGTGATGACATTTGGAAAAGGTATGAATACTCTTCTTCTCTCCCCAGAGCTATGGTTAGGAGAGACCGTGTTCTATAACCTTGGATTGCAACTGGTCTACCACAGAAAAAAATAACAACCTACTGTGGAAAAAAAAAATTGCCCCGTCAGTCATGTATCGAAAGATACATGATCGCCTAAGGGTGTGTCACGCATAGCGCAAAACTGATTGACTGTTAATTTTAATATATAAAAATGTATTTTATACTTGTATATTGTTTTGTTTTGCTTGGGAGGTTAACTATAAGTGTCTCATAAGTGGAACCCTGACAGTAGCTATCACAGCGGGTCAGGTTGGACCTGATATTAACAGCAATTAATAGATTGTTCCACGCGCCTCAAATTGGCCATTTTCCTTATGAGGGTCCTTGCTGCTAGATGTAGTTTATCATCATATATTTCTGTCTCACCCTCTTTATAAAGAATGGATTTGGCATTTATCGACCAGATAGTGTTTCTGTCGGTTTAGATTTATAAATTATTGTATATTTAAACAATTTTTCATTAACGTATACTGAACGTATCTATTCGTCTAAATATTATAGCTCTTTCTCATGTTGTCAGTTTTCTACAAAACGAATTTTTTTTTTATTGTTTTTAGTAATGTGAAAAGTTAACAGATTTCTCTTCTAATGATATATGCTACCCAATTTCGTTGATGCTTCTGTTTGGAGTGTTCACGTTATATGATTTTTGTAACTTGCTTGTAATTCAATAGCGCCAGTCTATAGCGTTTCATGAAGAATTGTCTTCTTTCATATTCATAGCATTAGTTCGTTTGAAGTTATTTTACTCATTGATCACAGAAAAGGGTTGTATGCTTATGAGAGGTTTACGATATCCGAATGTATTAGGCTTACTACATGATATTTATATGAAAGACTATATATGACGTGGATGTATAGGAATATGCTTTGAGCTTTCAAGGCAATATATTGCTTTAATAACTTATTAGGTTACTGGACAAAACTACGCTTACTACATCATATCTCCTCACAAACCAGTTTGGTTTTCCTTCTTGTATGGGTTTAAATATTGGCATATATGTCACCAACAAACTCCAAGAGATAGCATTGCTCTCCAAGCGAAAATTTTAAATTGCATGCTTGCTATGTCGATCTTAGGGCAGCATATAACCATATCTATCTATTCACACCTACTCTTCAGATGCATAAGAAACCACCTTCCAAAATCTGACGCAACTGACTGTTTAGATCTAATAGAGAAATTAGACTAGTTCAGAAATTCATGCATGTCTGGCGAGGAATTCAACACGGAAGCACTTCAAGCATTATCAGGTGTATGACAAGGAGGAAGTGTGAGCCGAAGGTTATTTAATCTTTTCCTCGACTATTACCTGCGCATATAGAAGCACAGCTGTGAAGAGATACGCACTGTTTATTTAAGCATCCCATTCCAAATTCTCGTGGAATCTACATATATTAGGTTGGTGCAAAAATAATGACGTAATAATGTCGTTTTTTGACGTATTTTTAACGTAAAAAAACGACATTATTACGTCATTATTTTTGCCCCAACCTAATAGAAAACAACGATCCTGCTTTCCCACCTGAGACAACTATACGGATAATGTGGTTTGCTAGGCTGATGGCTAAGGTACTCATAGTTAGGAGAAGTATTTTGAATAAAAGAACCATCAATCTCTATCAAGTGTTTCAAGAAGCGAGACGAGAGAGAAAAAAAAAAAGAAAAAAAAAACTTTCCAAAACAGAAACTATGAGTTGGTATCGGGAATGAGAGAAATAGTAGAACCTACACTGAGAAAAATGGAGCCTGCACTGAATGCATCATTAAAAATGTGTAAGCGGAAGTAGTAACTACTAAACACTTTAAATACAACGGATCACTTATAACAAATTTAGCAGACGAGATAAAGAAATTGAGCGTAAAAAATGGCTGAGCTCAACGTACCGCGAATCGCCTTTGAAACAAAACTTTAACATTTAAACTCTAGGCATGTTCTTCATTAGACACTTTAGATACTGACTTTCGTATTGATTTCATGCATAATGTCAAAAATCGTTCAGATATATCTAAACTGTCAATTGGATACAAGCGCTTTCTCAGATGAATGGGTAAAATGGCTTTTAGAGAATGACGCCGGTAGGTCTTATCAAGGGTTATCCTTCTTTGACCTTTGTGGACTAGCTCAAGAGAATTACTCTAACGCATAACAGAAACTACACCACACGAGAGCTTTCCTAAACACCAAGAACTGAAACTGATAGAACATGTAACTCAAAGTGAAAATTATAACATAATAATTTAAGCTTGTCGTACTACTTCAATCAAATAGTTATAGTTGAATCCTCTATGAATATTTAAAATATAAGTTAGTGGACATAAGAAACTTTTTTTACTTAGAAATGAAAGAGGAAGTTTTTTTTATTTATAAATTTCACCCGACAAACTAGTTATATTCCCTTGTCACTGATCAAACCGAGAATTATCATCTAATCACGATTGGCGGTTGTTCCGACAGGCAAGGCCCCGTTCCTATTGGGACTAAAAATCAGTCGAGATCGCAACGATCCATCGCTAAAGACACTGGAATAAAATGGTCGGATCTCTGTGCCGCTCCAGTAAGTATGAGGCTCCCCCTGAAATACGTTACATTTACAAGAGCAAAATTTGGTTGAAAATTTAGTACAACTGTCCGACCTTCACTTTGCAGTGTGAATAAAGTCCAAAAGCATCCGCGCGTGCTGGTCGGTGACAAAGTATTGTCCACGCTATAACCCCGTTATGACAGACTAAATGTCGCCAGCCTCTCTCTGCCCTATTTCTATGGAAAATGCACAAAGGAACTACATTCTTTAGTGCCACCATTTGTACCCTTCACAATTAAGACTTGCCATGGTGCACACATTGAAGTGAAGAACACTCATTCCGTTCATTTCATTCATGAGGTGCAATTTCCTTTCGGGTATTTTTCTTCTCACGTACTGTCCTGGGTATGACGATACATTTGTGTCCTGGGTAAGACAATAAACTAGGTCTAACAGCAAGGCTACAGATCAGGAGGTTTTGATGAGCGTGGAACCATCTCTTAATTGCTGGCGTTCCCAGGTCCATCCTGACCCGGGGTGGTAGCATCTGTTAGGGCCCCAGCTATGGGCAAATAGGTGACACTCAAACCTGTATAAAAATAGGTTACTTATTACTTTGTAATAAAAAAATATTACCAGCAATAATTTTTGAAGGATCAATTTATTATCAGAAATACTTAAAAAAAGTAACAGCAATACAAACAGCTATACATTCTTTGGAAAAAAAATATGACCAGCTATAGATTTCTTGAAGGAAAAATATTCCCAGAAATACATTTTTGAAGAAAAACATATTACCAGCAATAAAAATTTGTCAGCATAGCAAATTGAGGTTGATATGCCGTAAAACAAACTAAACCAAATCAAACCAAATCTTTTCACGTAACGATGCTTTGTAGAATCGACTCCCATGAGGATGCTTCCGTGATTGCTGCAATCTTATTCTTTTTAAATCTATGGTTAACCGTCAACGCCTCAAGGTCTCATCACAAACGGCGCCTCTTATTCTCTTACACACTAGCTCGAGTGGCTCACGGGCCTTGAACAATCTGAATATCATTTAAAATAAATATCGCCATTAAAATTCTCATTCCTTGTTAAAATACCTTATTTCGTATCGTACACTTGCTACAGCTGACATAAACGTGTTATTTATAATTTTTAGAATTTATCAATTCAACATTCTGAAATTATATAATGGATTCAGGTTTAGTGCCAACATTATTTTTGTTTCAGTTAGCGACAATTAACGTAAGAAAACAAATGCGTCGATAAAAAATTTTGTATAGATTTTATAAATTTGAGACTTAGGAATTTGCCCGAATTTCTGGAGAGGTTCCACGTTCCTATCTTCCCAGTGCGTATATTTTAGAATGTGAAGCAATCCTTTATATATATATATATATATATATATATATATATATTGTTTGCATGGATGTATTCGTGTAATAGTTTAATAAATATTTGCCATGTATGCCAGCAGCGCTGTATTAATCAGATTAGATTTCTATTTAGTCTCATAGCAGAAACACCTGAGAGTGATTATCATGCACATCATATGACAGCAGTTCTATCGATTTTCGCTTTGCTTAAGGCTATATCACGTTGAAAGATTGTTTGATCACCGAAGTTAAGCAACGGCGAGCCTGATCACTACCGATATGGGTAACTGCATGGGAATACCAGGTGGTGTAATGGATAATGGCCCGGAATTTTTGATCAAAGAGCTAACTTCCAATTGCAGTCTTGTCCATTAATTTCACTTACACTCAAATTCCCTTCGGAAAATATATTGGTTAATTAGGAAATGTTGTATTATTGAATTGATAACCTGCAATGCATTGATTGATAAACCGTAAAACACGAATCAATCAATCAATAGATCGATTTTCTTCTTTGTCTAGTTATGTTCCACCTTTAGTGTATGAGATAAAACGTAATTGCTCGCAAGGAGCAATACTATTTACAAGGTAACCAAAATAGTTCTGTTCCGTTTTTTGATTAGTCATTGAATGAAGTTGAAATATATACGAAACGCGTGTAGCAATTGTATTCAAATTCGGACAGCCGGAAGTAGGAACATCAGACGTTATAAAAAACACGCGCACCGTGCCCGGCCATCAGTTATAAGCCGGACGGCTGTGAGAAGGATGGAAGTGTCTAGAGATCTCGTTCGGGGCTGTTTGCTTTATGACATCAAAGTGGGCTTATCAGCAGCTGCATCAAGTCGCCGCATATGTCAAGCGTTTGGGGATAGTGCGGTGGATGAACGTCCTGCAAGGCGTTGGTTTCGAAAATTCAAGTCAGGAGATTTGTCTCTCCATGATGAGCCTCACAGTGGACGACCACAGGTCTTGAATGACGGAGTCGTGAAGGCAGCCATTGAAGAGGACAGTAGTCTAACGTGTGGTGAACTTGTAAGACAGTTCAAGGTTTCCGATGAAACAGTTAGACTTCACCGGTACCGCCTAGGTAAGACGTACAAACTGAGCAAGTGGGTTCCGCAAACACTGTTGGAGGTCCACAAGGGACAACGAGTGGCAGCCTGCGTATCGTTGCTTTCTCGCCACCGTACCACATCCCTATTAAATCGAGTGCTTACCAGTGATGAAAAGTGGGTTCTGTACGAAACTCCCAAGCGTTCTAGACATTGATTGTCTCCTCAGGATGCTGTCCCTCACACCGCAAGACCGCCTATGCACCCACACAAGATTATGCTTTGTGTCTGGTGGACAGGTCATCAAGTGGTTCATTATGAACTGCTACCAACGGGCCAAACGGTCACTAGAAACCTATACTCGAAGCAATTGAAACGCGTGTAACAGGCATTGCGCCAGAAGGAGCCAGCACTGGTGAATCGCAAAGATGTGCTTTTCCTACATGACAATGCCAGGCCAAATGTCGCGCGAGTGGTCAGGGGTACCATACAGCAACTTGGGTGGGAGACTTTGTGCCATCCACCTTATTCACCTGACCTTGTGTCATCCGATTACCACCTCTTCCACTCCCTGGATAATCATCTTCGTTGGAAATCCTTCACCAATGAAGCAGACTTGCGCAAAGTCCTCACGGACTTCATTGCGTTAGAGTTCTACCGCAAGGGCATTGAAATGCTGGAGACACGTTGGCAGAAGGTGCTGGATACCGATGCCGATTACTTTGAAGACTAAATATAAGTTACATATACTGTGGAGCGTTTTCTTTTTTTTCCTTTTAAAACGGACAGAACTTTTTTAGTTACTTTGTATTTAAATCTTCATAGCTCTTTGCTCCCTAAACTTCAGGTGACTTTGGATAGCCTCGCACCTTATCCCATTCTGTATTTAAGGGTAGTTCGAAGTGGTGAAATGGTTAACAAGCTTGTCACACTAGATCAATTAAAACTGAGTTGTGGGTTCGATCCACACTTGTTTCTCCATAGTTTCGGCCTTGTGCCACATCTCAGCTACGTTTACAAAATATTTGACTACTTTTACGTGGTGTAATATCTAGCAAGATTTTGTCGCTAGATTGCTTATAAATGAGTAATGATATCGTCTCTGACTGGTGCTCAATACATTCGGCCTTGTGCCACATCTAACCTACGCTTAGAAATCCATTTAGGGGCACTTCAACATAGTGTTATATTCAGCAAGCTTGTCTCGCCATATCAGTTATAACTGAGCATTGAGACAGTTTTTCATATGGTGATCCAAACTTTCATCCTTGTGCCACATCTAAGCTACATTTAGAAAATCAAAGGGCCCCTTTTATATGGTGTGCTGTTTAGCAAGTTGCTGTCTTAGATCAATTGAGTAGATGGTTCTATCAAGATTAAGGTCTTCTTACTTTGGTCATGTGCCACAGTTAATCTACATTTAGAAAATCATATGGCCCTTCGATACGGTGGTAAACAAGTTTCTGCACTAGATCAATTACAATTGAGTAGTGGGTTCTATCCAGATTAAGTGTTTCGTCCTTCTGTCTTGTGCCAAGGCGTAGCTACATTTAGAAAATCATAGATCCATTCGATATGTTGTGATGGTTAGCAAGTTTATGTCCTAGATCAATTACAATTGAGTAGTGGGTTCTATCCAGAAAAGTGCTTCATACTTCGGTCTTGTGCCACAGTTAAGCAACTCATAGAAAATATCTATTTCATTCCTAATTTTTTTTCAATTTCCAGGGAAAATCTTCAAAATAGTCTCACTGTGCTATATATTATACATAAAAAAAAACATTTTCATACTCACCAACTCTTTTAGATCTCAGTTAATGTCTATTTGTATTGGTGTATTATTTTCTTTCGAAGCCTCTCTTTCCGATCTTTATGCTTAGTGCGGCTTTATCAAAATTCATTCATAAAAAAATATTCTGTATTTTCATCAGGAGATATTCTAAATTTTACTCACGTCTTTTGTTAGCACTCAAAGTCCAGTGACTATCGTGTATGCCGTAGAATCGTTCAGATATTATCGATCGGAAAATGTGTCGTAAGTACTTCTGCGTATGTAACAGATCATGTTTGTTCCACAAATTTGATTCTCCTAACGCTCGGCAGCACTTTCCTTAATTATTCAATGTTAAGTGCAAAGAATGTCAATTTGTATCAGTCGAATATCAACAAGTAAAGTAAATGGTTCACAGTCAGGCATGCACAAACCTTTACCCTATTTCATTTCTGTTACATGCATATGGGAGTAAAATAAAAATGAAAGTGCGTAGATTCTCTACCTTCCAAAGTGCATTTGGTACAGAATACGCAACGCTCTCAATCGCAAGATACACTCAGATCTTGATTACTTATTAAACGTAAATTAACAGCATTTAAAAACATGTAGAAATATTGTGTTCCGTTGTGTTTTACCACTTCCGCTTTTATTCGTGTTACATTCATAATAACAGTTTTAATGGTAACAATCTATCTTGAGGGTAACACTCTATCTTGAGGGTAACTCTCTTTCTTGAGGGTAACACTCTATCTTGAGGGTAACACTCTATCTTGAGAGTAACACGCTATCTTGAGGGTAACACTAGAAAGAGCATGATTCCATTTGCGAAGGATCAGAAATGGACTTTTTTTCCTCAACTTGTCCAGAGCTGCTCAGTTCACACTTTCCAGTCTTGCTAGCATTAAAACCTTTAGTCCGTCTTGTAGATTATAAATTATTTTACAACTAGCCCTACTTTGCAAACAAACGAAATATTGAAAGACTCTAACTAATCTATCGTTATTTCCGTAGCAAATTTTCAGTCGAGCTAAATTCCTTAATTCCTCAAGTGCAGACCCTTGCACCTAGGAAACACCATATCAAATTCACAGGATAGGATCATCCTGATTCTTTTCGTATTTCACTGGAAACGAGAGAGTTCTACACATACACCTTTTTCCCGTGTACGATTACATTACGGAACAGATTCGCTGATTACTAAATTTTTAACATCTTCAAGTCTTGGATAAACCATTATCTGTCCTACTTATTCTATTAATTTGTATTTCTTTCTTTCTTCCGCCCTTCTATTGCTTGAATATCAGTATATATATATATATATATATATATATATATATATATATATATATATATATATATATATATATCATAAAAATAAAAAGGCTTAAACACTAATATTCATTAGTCATAATTTATTCCATTGGAATCGTAAATTATTTTCATTATAACCATATTCTGTCCTGGACATTGAGTTCTACCGGGATTCTATCCTCTTCGAATTATTTTACACACACACACACACACACACACACACACACACACATATATATATATATATATATATATATATATATATATATATATATATATATATATATATATATATATATATATATATATATATATAGATGCATATTTGGTAGAATGAAGAGTTAATCACCACCCGTCATCTCCTTCTACCCGGAGGCTCTTCTTCGAGATTGTTCCGTTTAGATTGGCAGGGGAGAAGAAGTTGGGGCTTCCTGTTGGGATGGATACTTCAGGCGGAATATCTGTTCGTTACGGATGCCTTCTCTCATCGCTTGTTTCTCCCTCCGTGGACTCCGTCGGGTGGCTAGTTAAATCTCGTTTTGATTCCCAACCTTGTATATCTAAGTTCAAAATATTTACATAAAGATTCAGTGACAGAAAGAAAGAACTAAACTACAGGTGTACGAAAACAAAATAGCATGCTTGAGAATAGTAGGGATAACTTAATATGAGCGTTATCAGCAAAAGAGACAAATCATTATTTGAGCGACATATTGGAGATGTCAAATTTAGGCATTTACAGACATTTAATTATCCGGCTAGTGCAGAAACTGTAATTGTGACACCGGAATTTGAATGTGAGTGAGATATTTTTCGGCAGTATACTACAGATTCAAATCCAAAACCAGATCCAAGACAGTTTCAGTTCTCATTCAAGAACCACCTCCACTGTGATTATCCATGTCTTCAGGGATGTAGTTGCACTCACCACGCTTGTCCAATTATGGGTCGATGAGGTTATTTAACCCATAATGGGAACGTATAGCCGATAACCCTGAGGAGAAGTTCCGCCCTTTAATTTACCTAATTTTTATTTCCGCTGCAGTTCCAATTACCCTCCTAACCAGATCTGGGTCTGGTGAGGAAGGAGGTTTCGTCACCTGCCGCTCGATATTCAATTTGAATTCAATTTGTCCTGCTCCTAGACCCGTTGCCATTCAAGGTTATAGAACTCAATATATTCTGCTATTTACCCATAATTTGGTGGAAGAGCGGAGAAGGATTCATTCAATTCCTAAGGTTATTTGTAGGGTTACTTGTGAATGTAACACACTCGACTGGAATTCGAACTCGGCTCTACGCTATCCATTGCTACACCGTCACTCCACATAGAGTATTAAAATAAAAAAATAAAAAAAAAATATTGTAAAGAGATAGAGGATAATTGCTGAACATCTATACAGGGTGCGATGGGTAAATTGTCAACATTACATATTTTTAGATTCGTGTGTGCGCGTTGTTCGTTTTTGAATTTGTCGACAGCACAGTATAGTAAGGTCAGTTGGACAGCGTCTGTAAGGAAAAGAACACTATGCAGTAATTCACTCTGTCAGAAATTCAGAAAAAGCATGCTGTAATACGTAGCATTCGCGCCAAAAGTTGCAATAGGAACATTCCAGAGTGTTTGGGTGTCAATCTGGCGATTACAAAGGTATGATATTTGGAGTGATCACTATTGGTAGCGAAGTTATTCCTCCATTCATCTTCACACGCGACTTCAGACAACACGGAGGCCGTCATCAAGTGACTTTTACAGTTAGTGCTGTTCTGGGTCAAGATGGTGTTATATCGGTGACCGTACGTCTGCCAACAAGACTCTGGACCATCCCTCATATGCATGAGAACAAAGCCATGGCTGCCAGACAATATCTGAAACGATATCACGTAAGGACGTCTCGTCATCTACCTCCCCAGACTCAAATCTCTTTGATTATTATGCGTGCGGCGCAGTTGATCGAGAGACCTACAAAACCCCTTGTAACAATAAAAGGGGAGCTGAAGGAAAGGATTATGGCAGCATTCACCAACGTAAACAAGGAAACCGCGCAGAAGAGATGACGGCAATTCCGAAGTCGCCTGGAGGCCGTGAGCGAAGGCATTGGCGAATTTATTGAATAGATTTACTATTTAGCTTTTCAAGATATTTTTTTTTTTTTGTGTGTAATTTTGGTAAATATATATGTTCAAATGAGACGCCAGGGTTATTTTCAGTTTTGCGTAATTTAGACGACTATTTATCCATCGCACTCTCTATAATATACCACGTGTAGTATTTACTCGCAGTAAGAACAGATTTTAAAGAACACGGAGGTCCGACTTATAAATAATGAATACAATAAATAGATAAGCAGCGAGCAAACTTTTGCATGCGAAAATGGGAAGAGATGAGATTGATCTTCTATTGTCGAATATTTGTGTCGTTTTGAAAGGTTACGCTGCAGGAATTTCGTCGTAAGGTGCAATGCCGATTTTTTAAATCCACTTAATTTAATTTGTTATGAAGATTGGTAGATTTTGCTTATCGGCACATCAACCTCCATAGGTTATTTGATGCCGGAAACTAAATATTTTGAACACAGTTTTATGGCTTCAGCTAAATATTTCTTGAAAGGCAATTGTATGGCTTCAACTACTGATATAATATATTTTTACTATGAATATGTATAGACGATATTTCTATATACACATTTCTAAAAAAAAAAAACGTATTTCGATTCGCATTTAATATTTCGTCTCCGCTACTACGTGGGTTTACTGAAAACAAAATAATTTCCATGCCAGACGATGACTGTATGTACAGTTGAAAGTACTAGCAGATTTTAAAAAAAGACCTTATACAGCTTATAGTTACTAAAAACAAGGATCATAACATTGATCGCTTAGGTTGTAGGTTAAAGAAATTTAAAAATTTTGTTTGCGAAGATGTTTCGCCATTTTATATCATTAACTTTACTAATCAGCATTTTGTATGAATGATTAATGGAATATAAATTGAAATTCACCACATATTTGATACACACACACACATACTTATATATATATATATATATATATATATATATATATATATATATATATATATATATATATATATGGAACCATAAAGTTGTCTGTTTTTATTTAAATTATTTGCTCTGGATTTACATTGAGCTCTCTGAATTTTATCCCCCTTAGGTTTACCCATACGGATTACCTAGTTTTTCATAGACTATATATATATATATATATATATATATATATATATATATATATATATATATATATATATATGCTAAGATAACTTAATAATATGAAATGTTTATCAATCTAACATATTTTTCATTTCTAAATACTTGATCTGAAAAAGAGATATGGAGAAAAAATAAGAAATCGTAGTATTTTTAAGAATATAATTGAA
>OZ010582.1:93829659-93897159 GCA_963932145.1 Acanthosepion lycidas | reverse complement strand
TTCATCCAACCACAGTTTCGATAAATTCCTATACTATCATTAAACGAGTGCTCAATCCAGAGTAGATCAAATATAATTTATTCGAAAATTATAATCTAAACATATTAATAAACACTAAAAAGATTGCCATTTTGTTTCAACACTTCTGGTGTCTTATCAATTAATTGTCGTGAATGTAGAATAAAGAGTTTTAAAATGTTCAAATCAACTTATGTAACAGCTTTTACCCTATGGAGAAGTATTTGGTTGATTTGAAACTTGACGCTGAACTTCATAAATTGTAACTCTTAATGAGTTAGTATGAAATTCAATATATATATATATATATATATATATATATATATATATATATATATATATATATATATATATATATATATTTCCAAAATCGGTGGTGCGTTCTTCAGAAGCCTTCACCTATATAATTGCACTCGCTTTTGGATCAATCCAGCAATGCTTTTACACAGTGCGCTATGTGTCCTTGGGACCTTAAAACGCATATCCTAGTGGATAAAGATGAGGAAATCAGTCAAAATAATGTAAATATTATAAAAAAGAGTATTTTTGCCCAATCCTAATATAGAAGATTTGATGTAATTTAACATCGTCTGTGCGGATTTGCAGTTGATGTCTTTAATAAAATCGGATTTTGCTCAGTATATTTTCTTGTCAATATATTTTCTTGTATCGACGAAGAGGTTATGTACTTTTGGGGACGTTACCTCTGATCCATTTTGTTTCAACACTTCTGTCGCCTTATGAACTTTTGGAGTTGAATGTGAAAAAAAGTGTTTTAAAAAGGTTTGTAAGCATCATTATTCATTAACTAGTCTCGCTGTCTTCTCCTATCCGTCTTGTCCTCAATGGGCCTTGCGAGGATTATGTTTTCGAAGCTCTTCTTCATATTTTCAAGCTATTTCGGCTATATTTTTATGATTTTGAGAATAAGTGTAATTCCTGTTGCCATTTTCTTTAAGACTTCCTTGCCATTTTCTTTAAAACGTTTTTTGTTTCTTACTCGACCCGTTTTTCAGTTTCTTTCTGTAGAACTATTTTTCCGCTGCTTTTAGTACTTTTTTCTTCATCCTTGGGCAAATTGTCCACCAAACACTGCGATACAAAAAGATGGATATCACATAGATAACTAACACCCTTTGTTTCAAACGAGTTTTTTTTCCGTTTCTCAGCAGGTTGCCTCGCTTTCGGAATAATTCTTTCACTAGTCGAATGCGTATTCGAATCTCGTATTGCATTTTCCCTCCTCTGTTAAAAAGTTTCCCCGGTGTTGCATCTTACGTCACCTGTTAAAAAGTTTCCCAACTGTTTGAACGCTAATCCCCGATGGAAGGTAATAATTTTCAGAATGGTTTAAAACTAGGCTTACAATGATTTCATTACACGAGGTTGAACTACTCAAGGTTCAATATAATGTGGGCTTCAAGACGAACCAAACTATCTCGGCTTAAGCTGACCAGAAATAAACATCTTCTTGTGGTCTCCAGAAATTCCAGTACGGGTAACGCTGTGCATATTTGACATATTTTTGCTATCAAAAAGAAAATATTTATAAATAAGTGAACATCTGTGAATAACTTGACTTGCAATTTTTTGAAACCATCATTATTCATTACCTAGTGCCTTAAAAATGACGAAAATTGACATCGAAGGAATGAAATAAAAGTCTTGAAACAATGTGCTGAGATGCATAAAGAGAAAATAAAGAATTCACAACTAAAATAGAGGTCAACGAACCATTTAATTAACCTTTTCCCTTTACATTTTAGACGTTTAATGGTATCTATGGTTATTATCTAATCATAGCTTAGACATGGCACAAGGACGAATGTATGGGACACCCAGTGATTCAATCGTAATTGATCTAACGAGACAAACTTGCTAACAATTACTCCACGTCGAAGTGCCCCGTTTAAATGTATCTACGATTCGTTGATTATTAATTTTATTATATAAATCAGTTTTTGCTCAATATATATCCCTGTCAATTTTTTTTTGTTTAATATAAAAGTAAATTGGAATTATTTCTCGGAAGAAAAAAACATTACCAACAGAACGAAAAAGACAGCGAAGACTAAGCCTATTTCAAGACCAAGTTGAAGCAATACGATTACTTAATAAACAAAGACATTTGTGTACGACACATGAAACGCTTGAACAAATAAGACTGCAATCTAATTTACGTAGGAGCAAAGGAAATCATTACTTAAACAGTTCACTTTGTTTGAGCATTAATTTTATGTTTATTAGATCAATAATTTATTTGTGCAGAGTATTAAATCGACCAAGGGAAGTAATCATTCATAAAATGCCTTAAGCTGATTTACCACCCTTCCCATTTCAAATGAGACAAGAAATATATAAATGCACACAGATAATTAATATTTGGTTTGATGAACAAAAGACAAAAGACAATTTACAAACAACCGAAACAATTATTGAACCGTATATATCTCGCGGGCTGTATCATGAGAATCCCTAATCTACAGCTATTGCCATTTCCATACTAAAATTAACCAGATACATGTCTGAAGAGCCACTCATTGTAGAGGTTTCCTTAGTGAACGGTTTAATACAAATATAGGAGAAAGGAATCGTAGAATATTAGTATATGGGCGATAGTTAGTAGGTTAACGCCTTGAAAGTAATATTTTAGTGTTTGGAAAAGTAACTGCACCGGAGTTTGTTACACAGAGAAGCAGTTTTGGCGAAAGAAAAACTGTCTAAAAAGAATGTCATCATTACAAATGGAATACGAAGGAACTGTGGGTGAATCGATTCCTTAGATGTAACATGGCGTGTCCTTGCTCTAAAGGTATCTACGAACTTTTGGAACTGAATAATGGATGTAGTCCAAACATTTTCTATGGAAATAGCATAAAAATAATACGTCATCAATCACTAAGCCCACACAAACGATTTTGAATTCTATCAAATCTTGAATATGAGGAGTTGGCAACAATACTCTCTTTCACAGTATTTACATTATTTTGAGGGTTTTCTTTATCTTTATCCACTAGGACATGTGTCATTGGGTCCCCAAGGACACATAGCCCACTGGATAAAAGCTTGGTTGAATTGATCCAAAAGTTACTTGACTGGAGGTGTTATTAGTTTAGTACCGGTTCACAGCAATGAAACAAAAATTTAGAGAAATGAATTATCAGGGAGAATTAACTAAAACCTAGATATCCAAAACATGGCTCGTGCAATTAGAACAATCTGCTCCCTGTGGACTAAATAAATTGTTCGGTTCGAAATTCCAAGTAATACCACCTGAAGAATGTCGGAGTGTAGAACGGCCGAAACGTGAATATGACACTAAAGATGGGGACAGCAATGTAAAAAGTCTAAATAATTACATTACCACATCTCAGAAATATTGACAGAATGTTCTTTTTATGGACGAATCTGATCCTTTTAAATTTAAAGTATCGTAAAAGAGCTTATGTATTTTTAGGGGCGGTAACTGTGATCTGCTTAGTATCAACACTTCTGGTGTCTTATCAAGTGATGGCGTTGAATGTGGAATAAAGAATTTTAGAAAGTTCAAATCAACTTATGCAAACGCGTATCCCCTTTCGAGAGGTGTTTGGTTGATTTGAACCTGCAATGCATATGTGTACGACTTAATGACTTCCGTGAACTCTAATCCCAAATGACGTCCAAAGCCACGTCGAGGTTGCAATCGGAAGACAGTCAGGGAAGAGGTAT
Source organism: Acanthosepion lycidas (assembly GCA_963932145.1). NCBI lineage: Eukaryota > Metazoa > Mollusca > Cephalopoda > Sepiida > Sepiidae > Acanthosepion > Acanthosepion lycidas. The sequence goes on along the minus strand of OZ010582.1, from coordinate 93,893,430 downwards.
ATGGGAAGCTAATCAGAAAATATAGTTAACTTTATTAGGTAGGTTAAATTAGTTTGGTAGAAAAATAATGACGCAATAATGTCGTTTTTTTACTCCAAAAATATGTCAAAAAACGACATTATTACGTCATTAATTTTCCACCAACTTAATAAAATATTGCTGAAAGTGCTATGCATATAAATAACATAAATTTTTGTCTGTTAGTCCACAATAGACTAAGAAACTAACAAAAGGATGTCAACTTGGCATGCCGATAGACTCTGAGACATGTATAGTCCACAGAAAGTCAAGAATACTAAAATAATAAATTCAAAGAAGCCATTTACCAACAAAGTTAAACATGTATACACAAGTAAAAATATAATGACAAGGAAAATATATTAACGGCAAGGATACTATATTAACATTAATGCCTGGTTATTTATCTTAGTCATTTTAATTATCTATACAAATTGGAATGCTTAAAGAATAACATGCGACTTGAGTTTTCATTATTTAGCAATCCACTGCATTCAACTCCTGACATTCGTCTAGTTTGTAGGATGCGTCCCCTTAAGACCTCAAATGAACTTCGTCCTTATATTGTGTCTGCGACGCTACATAAATCATGTCTGGGGGGGGGCACTGTTTATATAACCATCAGTCCTACAATCTTGTTACCATGCTAACAATATCGGTTGGATGCATGAAGCCTCTCTCTTTGTGTGTGTGTGTGTCTCTCTCTTTCTCACACACACGCAGGTGGGATGTGGTGAGCCTCTCACTGCTCTGTTGCTACTTCCATAGAAAATGTTCGGACAAACTGCGTTTCTTAGTTCAACCAGATATAACCTTCAAGGCTAGGACCCTTTATGCTATTTACATTGTAGCAAACCATCCATATTACCTCCGTATTCGATCGGTGAGAAATAATTTCCACTTGATCATCTTGCTGTGAACCGCTGCTATGTGGAACAGACACTCAAGAGGATGTGTCCCGAACACTACAATCTTAATTTGTTCAAGTGTAGAGTTAACCGTTATCTTCCCTCATATCCGGAAAAAAAAACAAAAAAACTATTCCTTAACGCAACCCTCTCCCTCGAGTGGCAAGTTGTACAGTGTGAACCTTGCTGTAAAAAAGTAAATAAATAAACACACTTCTACATTCAATGGCCGGGAGTAGCCCTTAGTCAATCCCCAAAATATCTAGCGTTTCTTTGACAGCATTTTGAGTAAAATGCTTATCCTGGTTTAATTCTTCACAAATACAAGGAAAACACCATTTGCTTAGACTTTTTTTATTTGAACAAATTTACTTCGCGTGCAAAGTCGCGCGTTTTTGTTGTAGTTGAAGATTATTAGTTATATTATCATGAATATGCTTAATATAGATTTATATAGGTTAATATAGATTAATATAATTAATATAGATTAATATGAAATTATTAGCTATTCTACCATAAACACAGTTAATATATATAAATAGATTTACTATACATCAATGTAAATTAATATAGTCAATATAAATTATTACAGTTAATATTAGATAATTAACTATTTTATCATAAATACGGTTAATATGATTAATATAGATTAATATAGATTAATATGGAATTATTAGCTAATTTTCATAAACACAGTTAATATATTAATAGAGTTACGAAGCATCAATGTAAATTAATATATTTAATATAGATTAATATAGATTAATATAGCTAATATTGGATAATTATCTTTTTATCATAAATAAGGTTAATATAGATTAATAGAGTTAATATTAGATAATTAGCTGTGTTATCATTAATCCGGTTAATATAGATTAATAGAATTAATATAAAATTATTAGCTATTTTATCATAAATAAGGATTAATATAGATAATATAAGGTACATAGCTATTTTATCATGAATACAGTTACTTTAATTATTGTTAATAAACTAGAAGCTGGTAGTATATTGAACGCCTTATACGATTCTCAGGCCGACAGCAAACATCTAAAAATATGGCGTGAGTCTCTCTAGGCTAAAGAAGATTAAAATTAATGATGCTGTTTTATGTAAACTCAAGATTATGACAATATCGGGAACAAAGATTAAGAAAAATATTAGATATAACATATCCTGAATGAAAATTATTAAGTGCCGAGAGCAAAGTAAAAGGTTTATCTACAAAAACGCCACGGACGTTAGCGTTGGCTGGTGTTGATCATTCCGGAAAGTGTAATTGTCATGATCGGTTCAAATTCCATCTGAATCTCTCACATTTTTTCTATTTTTTTAATTTTTTATTCACTTGATTTTTTTTCTCTTCTAGATAGAGTTTGCAACATTTACTTAGCAATCAGTCTCTGAGAAGTAAAACTTTAAATTCAAGAGCAGTTGCATTTGGGCATAGAAATAATTCCAATATGCTACGAGAAATCCAACGGCCGCAACAAACATGCTGAATTTGTGAACTCATTCTCTAACAGCTGAATTAAAGAGCTAATATACATAATTTTATAAGGTTAACATGCATAATTTTATAAAAGACTACATGAAAAGAAACGACTCAATAATAATGTATTTAAAATTGATGCATGTAATATTCTTAAAAAAAACAATGTTGAAACATTGTTTTTTTTTTCAGTAGAAAAGCAAAACCGAAAAGAGAAAAAATCAATTATAAGACAAATTTGTTTTCAATATTGTATATTATTTAATTATTTGAAAACTACAAATATTGAAAGAGGACGCAATTTCAATGAAAATAAACTTTTTCCAGAAGCACAGTGAAATATATTAAGTTCAACATTACTAAGCCACTTGGAGAATAAATATGTTTATGTTCTTAGTTTGGAGTGCATAATTAAACGGAATGTGTGACTTGTCTCCAGAGAAATGAATAAAAAAATGTTATAAAGAATTAGAAATAATTTATCTCCTATATTTTTTAGAAGGAAATTCTCAACAAGGACCTTGAATTTTTATTTAATACATAGCAGTTTACAGATTGATATATCATGGAGATATGTCGAGATGAAGTTTAAATGCTATATATTTACATAAGGTACTGGCAGCATGGCCCGGCGTTGCCCGTGCTTTATTCAAAAATCATACGACACATACAGCATTCGCTATCACTTGACTTGAAATATTTTTGACCTTCCTTGCCTTTAAAGGAGTGCCCTTGGCCGTGCTGATGTTGCTACATGTCTTACTTCTTGCCTATCTCACACTGCAAATTTTTTCTAAGCTCTATACTAAACATTAAATCTCTTACGAAAAAAGAACTAAACAAAATGAACACAAAACGATCAGCTTTACAAAAGGACTCGTAAGTGGAAAAACCGAATGAAAAAAGAATGTTAACAACAAATAATTTTCACACCCAACCCAGTTCTGCAGAATCAGAATCAACGTTGAGTTTAAGCAAGCGAATGAGCCAATTGGAGTAAAGTGCCATACAGGTTTAAATTTTACCCGCTTCTGACGAACGCAGCTATCGATTTTTTGCATGCTAGCATGCTAGTTAACATTCGTGTCAGTGAGCTGTTGGCTCTCATGCTGGCCAATAGAATCTTCCTGCCTATTCGTGGCAGCCAGCTATAAACTCTCACTCTGGCCAGTAGAAAATGGCCGCAAACTACATGAAAACTGCCGTAGAAGCAGGAAAATATCGATTATTTCCACTATCGATGAAAGTTGGGAAATGCAAAGCCAGTCTTGGCCTTCCCACTGACTTGGAGCATGTGCATGTAAATTTTGGTGCAAATCCGTCGAAAATTTCGTTACACACACACACACACACACACACACACACACACATATCCTGCCTTTTATAGATAGAGATTATATTAGTAAGGCTATTCGTAGAAAAAATAACATATACAATGTATATTTTCAAACTATATATGAAGTACAGTTGACTGATGCAGAGAAGATTTTTAATGTATCTCTCTCTCTCACTACACACGCACACAAACAAACACACACACACACACACACACACACATATATATATATATATATATATATATATATATACAGACAAACCTCTCATCAACGAACTAATATTGGAATTCAATGGTCTGTTAAACTCGATTGTCCGTAGGTGGGAAGGGATTATTTAGATATATAAAACCGGTGTAGTAACTACCGCTAGTGATGATCATAATGTACATACTATAAACATATTTTTTTGCACTGAGAATTATATCTATTTCTTCCTTTGTCAGGTTAGAATACACTGCTGTGTATTCTAACCTGACAAAGGAAGAAATAAATATAATTCTCAGTACAAAAAAAATTGTCCTCATTCATAACGGGGACCAATGGATAAAACACAATAATGACCTTTTTGACATCACTATGGGATCTTTAGATTCTGCAGAGTCTTCTGACCTTGTTGGTCTTTTAATACTGTACAACTTGACCGCGCACCGTGAAATAGATATTAAGGTCATCGGACTGTATAGAGATGACGTGCTCATGGTTGTGAAGAGTTTTACTAATTTTAAAATAGAGAAAATAAGAAAGATTATATTTAGTGAATTTAAAAATCTAAACTTAAAGATAACAGTCTGTACTAAATTGAAAAGTGTAAATTTCCTCGACGTAACCCTAGATTTAACAAACAACACATACCAAAAATAAAAAAAAAACAAATTACTAACCCCTTATATATACACCCGAAGTCAAACCACCCTCCATCCATAATTAAACATATACCCTCATCAATAGAGAATAGAATCAGCATTAACTCCGCTAACAAAGAAATATACCAACAACAGAGTAACTTTTATAACGCTGCCTTAAATAATAGTGGACACAAAAATGCTAACATCAATTATAGAAGCAATTGTACTAACCCGAAAAAAAAAACAGGAAAAGAAAAATCATTTGGTATACCCCTCCGTTCAACCAAATGGTTAGTATTAAACTAGAACAGAAATTCCTAGCTTTAATTGAAAAACACTTTCCTACCAATAGTATACTTAGTAAAATATTTAATAAAAACATCGTAAAATTGAGTTACAGCTGCACTGAAAATCTAGAAAGCATAATAAAAAAACACAATAATAAAATCCTGACCAACCCCCCATGCCTGAATAGTATCAATAAAAACCCTACGCTTAAATTAGATAAAAATAGTGAAAAATTATGTGATTGTAGAAACCCAGAAGACTGCCCATTGGAAAATAAATGCTGCGTTAAATCTGTGGTATACCAATGTACTATCTCATCCACTGAGAGTCCTAATACTAATATGATATACATTGGATCCACGAAGATTGAGTTTAATGCCAGATGGAGGCAGCATAAGTCCTCTTTAACAATATAAATAAAAGAAATCAAACTTCTCTAAATAGTTTTGGCATCTGAAGGAAATAAATAGGACACCAAAAGTAAAATGGAAAATTATAAACAAAACTAGAACTTGTAAAACTTGGGATGAACCATGCCTTTTATGCCTACATGAAAAACTACACATTATTAAGTTTCTAAATAATAAAACAATAGACATGAGTTTCCGACATCATCAAATTTTTGCATTGAAAAATTAGCATAAAAACTAACAAACAATAAAATAATTTTTAAAATATATAGTCCTAATAAAAAGTTTAAATGCCCTACAAAAAAGGTAACCCTTTATGAAGTCGTCAAAAAACAAATGTTAGCTATTTATGACGGTTTTTATATACACAAAACCCTTTCAGAAAAAAAAAATAAATAAATAAATAAATCTCCATAGACACTCAACCAGACAAGCAGTGCCATCTTCCGCTTTAAATTTAGACACCCCAACCTTATCCTGACTTGACATCTGTGAATGTAACCGAGATATTGATACAAATTATTAACACCTTACGCCCCTTTTTCTTTAAACAATTGCTCTAGCCGTTACCATAGAAATTTTGATTTCAATAATGAATATGCTTATAAAACACGTAAATTTCAGAAATAAGTTATTCAAAAAAATTTCGCTTGAAGATGGAACAGAGCTTAGTACTTTAATTCAATTTAATTCAAATAATTATATTGAAGTTTTCGGCTCTTGTTTTGAAACATAAGAACTCTTATGTAGCGTGTTGGAATCATATTTTTAAATATATATATATATATATATATATATATATATATATATATATATATGGCATTCATAAATATATATTTGATATACATATATTACTCAAAAAAATAAAAGTAATAGATTTCTCACAGCTTCTTTCTCACAGACGCGCTAATGCGCCGTATTTTATATACTGTACACCCATGTTTGTTTAGAATTGGAAAGCCCGCCACCGCTGCCAAGCGGTCACTTTCCGAACGAATAAGACTCGTTTCGCTAATCCCGTAGATTGTGTAATACATCACTAACGATTTTGAAAAAAAATTCCAGCACATTTTGTCCGTTGCATTCGGAGTCCGTTGATTGGGGGTGGGTGCGTAGATGTGAGGTATTCTCTCTCTCTCTCTCTCTCTCTCTCTCTCTCTCTCTCTCTCTCTAATAGGATATCCGGATTATTTCATATTCATTGCGAAGCAGAAGGCTCATATAAATTTCAAAATAGAAAAGCGGCCCCTCTTAATACACCCAGCAAATCAAACTATATCATGCTACCAACCAACACTATAACAACTACACTTGAATATACGTTTTATAAACACAACATAAAATTTTTCATTGCTACGCCTAAAACAATACTCAATACAAAACAAAATGATAAGCTAAGACGAAGGAGGGGTTTACTTTATTTCCTGTAATAATTATCTAAGTCCTACATGGGAGAATCATCAAGGAATATTTAAAAACATTGTACGAATACAAAAGGCATCTTTTACATAACAAAATATTAAATGCATTAGTTGCTGACTTTAACGGAACTGACACCATTTTGAAGTAAATTGTTTTCGCCAGAACAACCGCAGTAAATTTGTGTCCGGTTTCTTGCAACCATTCACCATTGTTGGCAGAACGTCTATTATCACAGTGTGGGTTATCTAATAAGAAAATTGATGGAAGCATTAAAACAAAATCTAAATGAAATCGGCTTGATCATAGAGGCAAAAAATTAAATAAAGAAAATTTAATACGCGTCAGACGAAATATTTTTCAATATTGTCATGTTTCTTTTCCCTGATATATATATATATATATATATATATATATATATATATATATGTGTGTGTGTGTGTGTGTGTGGCCCTGATGAACTTTTCTAGTTCCTTTCAAGACGTTCACCACCAGAAAATTAATTTAGTTAATTTATTCAATTATTTTGAAGTGAATCAGACTAATATCTATGTGTGTTTTTTCATGATTTCCCGCCAATAAAGGCAATAAAGATAATATAGTTCAACCCACCATTCAGCAAAATATATTCCGTAAACTCAAACAGAAATTCTTCCACATATCATGTACTCTCTTCGAGATATTCAACAAAACACAATACAAAATCAGCTACAATTGCACCGAGAACATGACATAAATAATAAAATGGCATAACAGAAAAATAACCAAAAAACATCCACACAAATCAAACCCACGTGTTCTTCAGAGCAAAGAATGAATGTCCCTTGAACGGCAATTGCTTGCTAAGCAATTTAATATACCAAGCCTCTGTAAAATCAGCAGATAACGAAGGAAAATATATATAGGTATAACTGAAGAACCCTGGAAACAAAAACTCTAAAAACTAAACATCTCTTGCAAATAGAAAATAATCGAAAAACAATCATTAAAAAACAAAACAAATCACACCAAAAATATTATAGAAAATAATGAAGACAGCATCTTCCTACAACAATAAATCCAATATATATATATATATATATATATATATATATATATATATATATATATATATATATATATACTTAGCTTCCATTACCAAGAGAAATTGCTAAATAAACGATCAGAACGCATCTTAAAATGCAGACAATATAAAAATATACGTTATGCAAAAATAGATATTAACAAGAATACGAATCAATAAATTAATAAATAAGGAAAATAAAATAAGATAAATTATATAATATAATCAAAAACATAAATAGAAAAAAAAGTAAACAAATTCAGTAAATAATAAAAAATTAACAGACTAAGAATGCACAGATTAGCACAAGTAATATTAGGTTGGTGCAAAAATAATTTTGTTTTCTCACATAGTAATATATGTTAAAAAACGAAATTATTTTTGCACCAACCTAATATTCAAAAAATAATAAAGCAGTGAATTTTAAATCATGTGTAAAAGCCTTCACAAACAATACTTTTATATAGCTACAAACATCAGTAATCCTATCACCAATAATTTCTACTCAATAGCCTCGAGAATAATTTCAAACATAACTGAACCAATAACCGTTAGCATAATACAATAAGTCTTTTGAATTATGCACCACTGATCGGAACAAAAACGGTCGAGCCAAAACACAACAGACATGTACTTAAGATTGCATTTATTAATGAAACAGAGCGTCGCACTGGATGATGGCCCTCAATGTTCAATTTTATAATTACATACCATATCTCCTTGATATTGTTCACTGTCCTCTGTAAATATATATATATATATATATATATATATATATATATATATATATATATATATATATATATATCAGCGTTTGAAACTATTGGAAAGTACCTGAAAAAACATATCACAGTTGGACCTTGTGAATGAAGTTGGGTAGCAACAAAATGATAAGTCATCCTGATAGATTGATTGAATATTTCTAGCCTTATTCATACCATATATATATATATGCACGATTTTCCAGGAATTATAATTAAGTCCAGTTCAGCATATTTGCAGTACAATACGACAGGTTGTCTATCTGGGTGTTGAACAAACACAAACACAGATAGCAGGCTCCCCTAGCAGAAACGCATGCTCAGAAACGAGCGTCCAACTATTATTTAATTTGTGTGAATGTATTTATGCATGTATTTATGCATGTAGGTAAATATCTATCCCTGACTATATATCATATATCTGTATAACTATCGATTTCTCATTCTATCTATCTATCTATCTATCTATCTATCTATCTATCTATCTATCTATCTATCTATCTTCTCGGCTTTTCCTTTGTAACTATCGAAATTTCTCCCAATCTATATTCTCATATATCTTTTCTCGTCTTATCTATCTATCTATCTATCTATCTTTTTTAAGCGTTTCGCCTAAAGAAAGGAAGGTGAGCTACTAGCACGCCGGGGGGGGGGGGTAGGGAGAGTGAAAGTGAGAAAAAAGATTGTGTAGGATGTTAGGGAAAGGAAAAAAGGACAGTGATCAATAGATGGCAATTGACATTGGATTTAAATTTTTGAAGATTATAATTATCATGAAAGCAAGTAAGAGAAAGACAATTCCAGTATCGAGAAGTGCGGGGAAAGTAACTGTAGATGTAAAAGTGGCGGTAACATTTAACTATTTCAAGAGTAAATGGGTAAGATCTAGATGCCAATCTCGTAGCACGCTAAAATTCTTGCAGTCGGGGCACCAGGGAAAAAAAAAAAGCTCGTCAGATCAGTAGCCATGATAATATATGTAGAAAAGACAGAGGGAAACCATATTACGTCTGCGAGAAAGTGTCTGAAGTCGAGAACCTATTTCGGGACCTATTACACTACGGATCTTTCTTTAGATCTTTTCCAGAACCTCGTGATGAACGGCAGGTGCACTAGAAGATATATGGCAACAATATTCAACGCAAAGGCGAATGGTATCTATCTATCAAATTTTGTTCACTAACTAGATCTATCTATCAAATTATTTTCACAAACGATATCTATCTATCTATCTATCTATCTATCTATCTAATTTTCTTCACATACCATCTATCTATCTATCTATCTATCTATCTATCTAATTTTGTTCACATACCATCTATCTATCTATCTATCTATCTATCTATCTATCTATCTATCTAATTTTGTTCACATACCATCTATCTATCTATCTATCTATCTATTTAAACATATATTTCTCTGGTCTTAGATTACATTTCTAATGTTTGTGTGTGTCTGTGCATATATATATATATATATATATATATATATATATATGTGTGTGTGTGTGTGTATGTATGTGTATATGAGACAGAGAGAAAGTAACTCACCGTATGTATTAGAATTAGTTAAACCTCTCCTTCTTTTACTATCAATCTATCTAGCTTATTATACCTATATTTTCATGTATCTATTCTTGTTTATTGATATTGTGTTCTCGTTTCTATCTATCTATCTATCTATCTATGTTACCTTTCTTTATTTCAGATTCAGTCTCATTTTTTTCCATATTTCATCATACTTGTTTGCCAACTGATGATTTTCAATTCCTGACAGAAAATCCATTGTTTTGTCTGCGTCGAGCCATATTGCCCGCATAACAGATCACCTTCTGGCTGAAGTAAAATGCAATTAGCTCCACTTGTAGTTTTATTTCTGGCACTCATCGTATCATTTTTGATAAAGAAAAAAAAACAGAAAAGAGTTTAAATGGAATAACAAAATCGATTTCCTTTCTGCACATTATGATTTTTTTTTCCTTGAAGTAATAAAAAAAAAACACTCAGAAAGTCAAAGAGAAGAAAAGAAATTAAGACAGTTCGATAGAGGATGTGAACGATGATATCGGTATAAAAATATAGTATATATACATAACTTAACAAGCATAGACATATCCATAAGCCATCATACATATATATATATATATATATATATATATATATATATATATATATATATATATATATATAAACAAAGACGAAATCGTTTACTCGGAAGGAAGATATAAAGAAAAATTATGCAAACTTCAATAAATTCGCGGTTGAAGTTATTCGATATTAAATAATTGCTTTGTTTCTAGTGAGCTTTGATGGAAGCAAATACATTGAAATTGACAGAAATATTCGTTTTGCGTATTTCTTAACTATCTATACAAACAGCAACATAATAAAGCGTGATAAACACTGAAGAGAAAATGATTCTATGATAAGTGAAATTTTAAACGTATTCCATCAAGGATTTTGTTTACTGATCATTTAGCTTTTGTATCAATTTTGCTCTTGTCTTTAACTCTCTATATGCGTTTCCGATGTTTTATGAATTCGCGCATGCGTCTACACTTGTGTCTGCACTTGCACGTGGTTCAGTTTGTCAGAAGATGAGGCTATATTTTCAATACACCCTACATTACATTGATCTATCAAAAATTCGATGAATCACTATATTCGGTAAATATATATATATATATATATATATATATATATATATATATATTGATAGAATTTTTCATAGATCAGTGTAGTGTAAGGCACATATATATATATATATATATATATATATATATAATATTTTTTTTTGTTTAAAAATATGATTCCTTCGCTACATAAGAGTTCTTATGTTTCAAAAACGAGAGCCGAAACCATCCCAATAATTTTTAAATTAAGTTGAATTTAGGTGTTTCGTCCCGTTTCATCTTCAAGCGAAATTTTAGGAATACGCTATCTCTTGGTTTTTTAATAATTATTTGGGTGGTTTCGGCTCTCGTTTCTGAAACATGAGAACACTTATGTAGCGAAGGAATCATATTTTTAAACAAAAAAGCATAATAATTAAGCTCTACTTCTGTATGGAGCACTGTCTTCTTAAAAATAAAAACAAAAATACTAAGGAACTCCGGATTATGCACCCAACGTGTTCTTTTCTTTTTTCTGCATACCTGCGCACTTATACATACATACATACATACATACATACATACATACACACACACACACAAATATATATATATATATATATATATATATATATATATATATATATATATATATATATATATAATACCATGGACCAAGCATGCCAGCAACGACGCTATATAGGAGGCAGAGAGGAGTAATGGATAGCGGCTCAATTGAGAAATCGGAGTGCCGAGTTCAAATAACAGTCGAATCCATTACATTAATTTAAATAACTTGGGAAAGCGGTGAATACTCTTCTTCTCCTATGGGTAAATAGCAGGACAGGCTGGATTCTATAGGCTTGGATTTCAATTGGTCTACTGCAGAAAGAAATGGCAACCTACTGCGGAAAATAGTTTACCTCGTCAGTTATGTATCGAAAGTTACATGATCGCCTAAGCGTTTATCACGCATGCACATAACTTACTGACTATATCCGAAATATTGTTCACTTTTCGGCCGTTTTGCACTTCGGTTTTTTCTTCCTCCGTGCCCAATCCCTGCACCGGAGAGTGCGTACTTGGTCTCAGTTCAAATGGTTTAGCAATAACTGAGCAGTACCAAAAATAAGAACAAGAGAAGGTATACTTTCACATAAGCAATGGAACGAAAACATTTTAACTCCAGTAGATTAAATAAACAGTTCATTTCTGAATTGCTTATAGGTTAACCACAGCGATATAAACCCGATAAAAGCCGCAGAGCACAACTGCCGAGACGTTGGGATAACAGCAACAAACATGAGGCCAATACTCCGAATATATTGTAAATAATAACTCCTCATTACGGAAATTCAAATACATATTAATCGTATGAATACAAAATTAAACGGTTGTTAGAAAAGGGACAACCAAATATGTTAGCTACATATTGGGTTTTTAAACACAAGTGCTTTAATTTAACGATATTTGTTTGTGTATCAACGTACGAGGAAAATTTTCTTTAAAACTGAAAGTGAAAATGGGGATTAAAAAATGCCTTCCAGAAAGTAAGCAATGTATTGTGACAGAAAGAATATTTAAAAAAAAAAAAAGAACTATCAGAATGCTACATGTTTCCATATCCTTTATGTAGTAGTGAATACTGGATTGTTTCTTCAAAGATGAATATAAATGAAGCGACGCATATATATTTCTTCTGGCAGAAGCTAAAAATACGAATGGCAGACCTTTTACGCAACGAGAAGTATTAAATATTTTAGAAACTACAAAAAAACCTACAGTTACAAAAAGAACAAGACAGTTGAAATAAACAGAACGACATAGTGAAGGGAGTGTGGCTTGAAATTCCAACACTCATAGGGCATTATAAAGGGGGGGCAGTGTAAGAGGGGAGTAACATACTTGTGCAAATGGATGCCAGAAAAAGAATGTTGGAGGATAAAATGTCAAAGCAACAAATTAAAAAAGGTGGGATGAGAAAATTAGAGGTCTTAACCGCATTAATTATTGGCGGACACAATTTTAACAAAATAAAATATGCAAATGAAGTGACCGAAAAGAAACTATAATAAGACAAAACGAGTAAATACAAATTACAAGAAGAAAAAATAAATGATTGTTAACAAAAGTAACAGCGCAACATACAATTTAGAAATTGTAGATATAATTTAAATAGCTAGAAAGAGGAGGAAATATGTGACACTGAAATCCGAAGACGCATTTCGATAACGAAAAGTCTTTCAGAAGCTAAGCAATGTATTAAGAAAAAGAAAGATTTCACTAGAAAAAAAAAAGTACTGAACTGTTACGTAATATTAGTCACCCTATATGACAGTGAATGCTGCAAAAATATCTTCACAGATGATGAAGAGACTTGAGGGAAAAGAAAAGTGATTCTACAGAGATATTGTTGAGAATACCATGGACCGATCATGCAAGCAACGACGATGTTTTAGAGAAAATGAAAACAACAAAGACACTTATTCTTATCATCAAGAAGAAACTGCTGAAACATCTAGGGGACGTAATGTGGCAAGAAGTCGTGGAGAAGTTGATACTCACAGGAAAGACTGAAGGCAAGAGGGACTGAGGGAAACAACGCATAACATACCTAGCAAGCTGCATTTAATGGGTGTCAGAACAAGTTAACAGAACAAGAGTGATAAAAAGGAAATATTTATCATGAGCTACAACGGACAGGAAAGAGAGCCATGATAGACAACGACTGAAAGAAAAGGGCATAATGAAAAAGAAATGTTAAGATATTAATACACAGTTTTCAATGATGCGTGTTCAAAAAGTGATATATACCAGTGTGTACTTGCCTTATGAAATGACTTAAAAAGAGTGAATTTCAGACCTTGTTAGCGTTCTCATTCTAAGTCCTATACATGAGATCGAAATAAAACGAGAACGATAGGGAACGAGATCGATAGGGAACGAGATCTCACAACGACAAGGGGAATGAATTGAGTTTTATTACAAGTGATCCGTTTGCTAAAATATCAGTTCAGCAGAGACAGGACAAAAGTGGAAATTCGTATTTGCGCTAATATTTTCATTGGAGACGTTTTGACAATTCATTTAGATAATGATAAATACATATGATGTGAATATGACGGTGTATTTTCTTTCCAAATAAAACTGATATAAAACAAATGATACTAATGAATCAGTCAATATATAATTTTAGCACAGAATTATCGATACTGAAATACTGATGATATCAAATTTTGTGTTTGCAAGGATATTTTACAACAAAAAAAAAAATAAAACTTCAATATTTACTCATAAACCCAAAATATAATGAGCGTGCATGGTATTTATTAATCCACCCACGAGGATTAAATGTGGCACAAGGCCGGTTTAATGTGGGTAGCCCGCGAGTCCGTAGGCTAGGCCAAAAATATGACCTTTGAACCCGCCTTGACGGGTTCAGGTCCTGTCTACCTCCCCGAAGGAAACCTTGCCCTTCGGCAAAGCTTCCTCCGAGTTCCTCCCTGCATTAGAGAGTTCGACAGAAGCCAGCCCGGATGATCACAAAGCACAGATACTACACTTTGATCCTAAACGGGCCGATATAATGAGCGTGCATATATATATATATATATATATATATATATATATCTTCGACGTGACGAAATAATTAAATTATGTCACATGTAAATATAGACGTTTTTATATTCTACATTAATTAGTGGTTCGAAACGTTCTACAATTTCAAATATAATACTTTTATTAGTTTTCCTCGCGGTTAGTTTCGCTCAATATATCTATCTATCTATCTATCTATCTAACTAACAGAAAAATAACCTGCCATAGAGCGTATGTGTTTTAATAAAATTTCTTGAATATTCAGACAGTTAGATGAGAATAAATATATGTACTTTTTCATAAATAAAGGAACTGCCTTCTCAAATACATGTACCGACAAAAAATAACGTTATATATATATATATATATATATATATATATATATATATATATATATATATATATATATATATATATATATATATATATATATATATGGCTTTAAATGTTATTTTATATCTATTTTCATATAAATATATACTGGGGACTGCAAAATGATTTTATAGTAACTAATATTGATTTGATTCTATAATCAATAAAATACGTTTTATGTACACGTTTTGTATATCTATTTTTGTATCCTCCGATATATATATATATATATATATATATATATATATATATATATATATATATATATGTATATATATATATATATATATATTTATTAGGTTGGCGCATAATTATCAGCCGTTTCTAAATAATATGTATTATGAAAAAAGAAACATAATTAATTTCAGATATTTTTCGATGCTAGATATACTATATTTATTACAACAAAAATTTTGCATTTTCTCTCTTCTTTTTAATAGACACACTTTTCTCTCGTTGGAACTACTATAAGATCTGCTTTTTACAATATATATACATATATATATATATATATATATATATATATATAGCTTTGCAATTTGGCTTTAATGCAATATTAAAATCGAAATTTAGCTTATATAAGTGTGTGTTATGAAATAATATATTCAATTTTCTCTAATCAATGCAGTACTTCTTATCGAATGTCCTGATGAGTGATTGTTAAAATTGCGAAACTCTGTGTCAGCATCGATAAGTAATAAATGTTATTATATCTAATGAAATGATTATTGCTCTCTTCAAATACTGACCAATTTTATGACAGAATTACACTTCCCTTTGATATACATCTAGATTATACTATTTTGCGTATATTAATTGTATTATTAAGTAGCATTATCATTTTACACACACACACACGCCCACACACACTCACCCACAAATCCACACGCACCTTCACACTCCAATACCCCCACACACACCCTCTCGCTCTCTCTCTCACACACACACACACACACACACATATATATATATATATATATATATATATATATATATATATATATATATATATATATATATATACATACATATATATATATATATATATATATATATATATATAGATAGATAGATAGATAGATAGATAGATAGATATAGATATAATTATATATAAAGCAGATGTTACTCGTTCCAACGAAAAAAAAGTGGATATTTTAAAGAGAAGCTAGAAGCCGTAAACGTTTTAGGTTTTAATGTGGATTTTTAAAATATTTATTACACTTTATTTTCCATATTTTTTTTACACACGTTTCGTGATTTTCGACTTTCATCAGTCGAAGATTGGTTATTTCCACATATTATTTAAATAATTTAATTTTCCCTTATGTTTTATGATGTTTAAACATCGTCTTTTGTGTATTGTAATAAACCAAATTTTTGGGACTTTTATAGAAAATATTCTTCTGTCTAAGGTGTAATAAAACAATTAGGATTATTCAGAGAATGAGCAAAGGAAAAAGGATACTATATATATATATATATATATATATATATATATATATATATATATATATATATATATATATATATATATATATATATATATATACTAAGTGTCACATTTCAGCTTAAGAAAAATATTTCCTAGATGTCGCGCTCAAGCTCAGAAAAGCGTAATATCAGTCATATAGAAAACCCAAAGGTATACCACTTTACATACACAAATCTCCAGACCACCCGCCAAATACCCAACATTATATATATATATATATATATATATATATATATATATATATATATATATATATATATATATATATATATATATATTTAAATAAATAATTATATTTATGATATACTTTTGTATCGAGCACTATTTTTAAAAAATAATAACAAAAATACTAAAGAACTTTGGATTATTTACCTAACGAGTTCTTTCCTATTTTCTATATATTTGTACACACGCACACGCACACGCACACACACACACACACACACACACATATATATATATATATATATATATATATATATTCTACACATATACACAAACACACAGACGCGCACACAGAAATATACATTCGAAATTACATCTAATTGTCGATATATATTTATCTATACATACATATATATACACTTATATATATATATATATATATATATATATATATATATATATATGTGTGTGTGTGTGTGTGTCGGAAGCGGGTGCGTGTAATCGATTTTCAGATACAGGAAGTATTTGTTATCCCAATTAATTACATATGAAATGAAATAAAAACAAAATTAAGCCGATTGTTAGATCAGAGATCAAGAATCTTTTGAGTAAATTAGAAAATGAATTGGCGCCAAAATACCTCTATCGGCTTAAACCAACCGCAGATATTAGTCAAAACAAATTCCTAATTAAATTAGTTAAAAGGGGTGAATGCGTTTGGAAACAATTCCACAGTAAATAGATGAGCGATTTTCGTTTTTTTTTTTTTTTTTTTTTTTTGATAATCGAACAATTGCGATATATCAACGAACGGATCCTAAAGAAGAATTCATTTTTAAATAAATAAAAGCCAGTATTTTCTTTCAACTAGTTTATCATTTACCTTCTTTTTTTTCTTCTTTTTTTTCATCGTTGCCTATTATTTGTCGCAAAAATTCGATGAAATACACACATAATTACACGCAAAACAAAAACAGAAATAAAACGAAAAATGTATTTTTATTGTTATTTTTATTTCTTTCAGTAATTACAAAATTTATCAAACGATTCCTTTGTTGGATAATAAAAAATTCAAACGCTTGTTTTATTAATACCTCGCTATGAAAAGATAAAAAATGAACTTATACAGACGAGTTTAAATGTTTCTACTCTGGAATTTATCACATTCTTTATACACAAAAATTGTTTTTTAGAACTTATTATTAGGTATAGATGTAATAAGAAAAGCTAATTAAATGCGTTATCGCTGTTTCCATAGACAAAATAGCAAACGTTAGAGGAGGTGTGACAGAAAACAAAGAGGGCTGAAGTTAGAAAAACTTTATGTCAAATACAAAGTACAAGCTAAAACGTTTCCCCTTTCCAAATTATCCCCGAACCTCGAGTCTAATTCACCTTCCCATCCTTCTCCGCCTCGACCCTAAGCATACCTGGAACGATTCTACCGGGATTTTCCGCTATCCGACGTCACGGCCCTCTTGATGGTTCCAGCATTCGGAAAACGGGTCCCCTTGATGAGCATCGCCGTGCTCGAGTATCTTCTTTAATCACTCCCGGCTCCGTGTGATTTTTTGTCGTTTTTCCCAAACTCAAGGGTTTATCAAGGGGACGTGTTTTTCAGATGGGGAATTCGTCAAGAGGTCTGTGACTATTGAGCTGCATCACGGAAAAATCCTACCAGGAGTGCATGGAGATTTAGCGCAGAAGGACGGAGAAGCGTGTTAGACTCGAGAACGATAATTTCGAAAAGAGATAAACTTCTAGGTTGTAGTTTGGATATGACATACCTTTTTTGTGACTTCAGTCCTGTTTCTATTCTGATACGCTACGTACTTTCATTTTAACATTTAAAAAAAAAAAGTAATTTTACCACGAGCAAGGCAATAAAGCCACTAAGAGTATTATCATGAATATGAGAAAAACACTAAGGAATGTTATATACCGAATCTATGAACAGTAATATGTATGCCCCAATCCGCATAAGTACGTTGGACACTATGTGGGGGTAATATGCACTCTAAGTATTTCGACATCCGCAGTGGTTTACCTACTTGACGCCGCTGGTGAGTATAGTATTTTGTTGATGTTATAAAGATTACAATTTCATTTCTAACCTCCGTTTTGGTTATTCCTCATTCAGTACCTCTTCCTGGGTTACAAGAAGAAGAGAGAACAAGAAAACGTCAAAAATTAAAAAGACGGAATATAACGATTGACATTCCCTTTAAATTTTTGAAGATCAAAATTGACAGGGAAGTAAGAAGATGGAAGAGATTTCCGAAAATAAAAACTATGATAGAAGAAACTGTTATCATATAACTTACAGTTGCATCTATCCATTTAATCTGTAAAATGAAGAGAACTTGCCACTGATCTATTACTGTGATTAAATTCATAAACTTTAAGTACCATAGAGCAAATTACAACAGAAAAATTATCATGAAAATATTTATAGAAAAACTCCGTTACAGAGGTGCAAAATTGACTGAAACTGAGATATCAGCTCAGTACCAATAAAATTGCAGATATTTCTTAGATTTTTATCAAGAATCTCTGAATATATAGGAGTCTAGATGTGACAGCAATATTCAAAGAATGAATGGCTGACTTATCAACATATAAGATAGCTTCTAGAAGTATCATCAAACCGTGAGGTTTCATTGCAATTATTCCATGACAAAAATCCCGATGTGTCCACTACGAATGAAGTACTGTCACGAAAAATTATTTTTGGCAAATTATGTTCAATTTGTCACGAATTACTTTTTCATCAAATATAGATATTATTTGAATACATCGTGCGAGTGTAAGCTGCAAGAAATATATTTTAATCTCAAGAATGTATTTGGAAACTAACTTGCATTTATAAAATGTAAGGAGTGGAAAAAATACGTTCCACATTTGAAACTTTCACTTGTGCGAGGCTAGTGAAAAAGAGTTTGTGTAAGCTAATGTTTTGCCATTTCTTTCGGAAACCCACAGTTAGACTTAAGGCTTTGACCGATGCACATTGTGCGGTTGTTGTTGAAAAGTTCTTTTTTGTTTTTGTAATATTGATAAAACTTTTATTGCAGCATAGTGAATTTTTAATATTGCTTTCATGTCCCGTCGGAAAGATGCTCTTCCGGATATAAAATCGATAGTACTATGGGTTGAAATATTCAGAGATATGGCTTCAGCGCTCAGAAGACAGCCACCTGGAAGACCTCGAAATGCCCGAACTTCTGAGCGATGGAAAAATTTAAAACTGTATAACGAATTAAGTTCACAATTTTGAGGGTGCCATTAAAAAAAAAAAAAAAAAACGAAATGAATAAAAACTGTAGACCTTTGTCTAAATAACAGTGAAATACATTTTTTAATAGCAATTATTTTGATCACTATGATAATAATAATTACTATTATAATAATAATAATAATAATTATTATTATTATTATTATTATTATTATTATTATTATTATTATTATCGATTTTCTGGTAGAGAATCATATAGGTTGAATTCAATCTGAAAAGTTATGTTTGAATATCTGTGATGAAGATTTAACATTATTTACCTGATTAATATCCAGAGTAAGGTACCCACTTTTGTTTTCATTGTCATAATATTTCCGTGGTTTTGCACTAAAGATTTTTCTGATATGTGTCGATCAGAGAACATACCAGAAGACATCTTTAGTGCAGTGAACGTCATCGGAATTAATCTATGTTAGTAGATTATTCCGTTTCTGCTGTCCATGCCTCGCGAGGGGTGGGTACAGATGACTCACCATCGCAAACTCAACACCGCCGACTCAATACCATCATCTCAACTCCAGGACAACTGACCACCAGTAATGTAAACCTGCGAAAATATTCTTGCTCCTATTTTATAAATTCCATCGTTATATCTAGTATCAGATCAATGCGAACGTTGCAATCAATTTTCTTTTCGATAACCCCAAAATCATGTGTAATCAATGGCTACTAACGCTGATCATGAAATTGTATTCTCTTTCTTCTTCTGGAATGTAAATTTTGTATTAGTTTGGCAACTCTAACTCTTGAACATCTACAGGATCTGAAGTGGGAGCGCTTACGGCTTTCCTTTTGCGTTTAATCGTTTTCCTCTTGGCTGAAGCCTGTGGCAATTATCCTAGTTTAATCTGAGATCCATTTGCTAATAGCTCACATATTACTGCACTTGGCATTTCAGCGGTGTCTTCGCCACGACGTTTCAAGTCTGTGTACACTTCAGCCACTTCTACATTGGCCGCTGACGAATTGTGGGAATGCTTTTTTTACTTCCATGATAACTGGTTCAAATAAATGCTTGAATGCTTGCATTGCACCTAGAGCCTTGGTAACAACGCCAACATTTTATATTGCTGTCAATTTTATAAACTTCTCAAATACAAATAAATAGCATCCATGCGATTTTTTTTTTCCTCCTGCCGAAGAGTTTCTATTTTCGGTGTTATGAAAAATTGAACACCAGTGAAGCTCTGAATCCCAGGAGCCACTCAATATGGAGCGATATTGCGTGGTGTTGTAGGAAAAAATAAAAAGTAAGAGAGTTCATGAATATACTTGAAATGGTCAAGATTGTGGGTACAGGACGACTAATCACCGCCGACTCTGTAACATAGAAACTACGATTTTTATTGCTCCTATTTTAGAAATTCCATCGTTATATCTAGTATCAGATGAATGTAAACGTTGCAATCAATTTTCTTTTCGATAACTCCCAAATCATCCAGCAAAGCAAATTACTAAATAGCAGCATTCTTCATGCATACAGTCTATTATTAAGTGCTAATTTTCAGTTAAAATGATTATATTCCGTTTATACTGATAAAAAATATGTTTAGATGAGTAGTAAAACAGCCCATTTTTTGTTTCTCGTAAGTAGGGACGATCAATAAATTTGCTAATGTTTTTGTCTCCATATTGTTTGATTGTACCAAATGACCCCATTATTACATATATACCAATACTTTTAAGTTTCCATATCAAGATATTTATAATTACTTACATTTGTATCGTATTTAACAGATGTTATGTGATGTTACTGGTATTGCGAGAAAGAATTCTGTTATAAATGTGCTTGTCACCCCCTTTGCTAATTTGCACGGCAGTTACTTTCTGTCAATACCTCATCAATAATGGAGTATTTCGTTCTTATCAGTTGGTTGAAAAGAGAAAAAAAAAAACACGACTTGGTTCCAGTGAGAAAATTAAGGAAAAATAAATGAAAAAAGATAGAAGTGTTTTAAAAGTTATTTCAGTGAAAAAAAAAAAAAAAAAAAAAGATGTCAGTTTCAAATCCTTGCATTTGTACCCCCTTACTTCTTAAAATAACGACCGTCATTCATATTTAAGTTTTTTATTGTAAGCATTTCTTAAAATTTTAAAGATCAAATATTTAAGGATGCGATAGTGAATTTTTCTATGGATATTTTGTTTTCGTAGAACTCAACAGGAGCCTATTTAATCATTAAATTAAGAATGTCAATTGATCTGAATATTAAGATAATGAAAGCGTGAAATTTTTCACAGGTTGAAAATTTTATTATTATTATTATTATTATTATTATTATTATTATTATTATTGTTATTATTATTATTATTATTGATGGGATATAGAGGCGGTGAAGCGGTTAAAAATTAATTCTAAATAGAAAAAGAAAACGGTAAAAACCCAAATGAAATATAGGCTGGAAGGCATATATATATATATATATATATATATATATATATATATATATATATATATATATATATATATATATATATAAAAGTGAACATAGAAGTCAACACTTAGAGGCGACAGTCTGTTTCATGCTATATGCAATCGTCAGGCCACATATGCTACGCGATTCACTTTTATATTTACACACGTTCTTTCTCTGATATTGAACACTTTATTCCATAAATATAGCACACCTTAAGACTATATTTCTTTATATATATATATATATATATATATATATATATATATATATATATATATATATATATATATATATATATATATATATATCAAGAGCGAGAGAGAGAGCGAAAGGTAGAGAGGGAGTGGAGGCATTTTCATCGGTGGAAATGGGAAGTTTGGATTTTTTCGCTCCTAAAAGTGTATTTCTTTTATCTATCGAGAGTCTGGAATGCGGACGAAAGCAGATTCGGTGAAATGGCTTTCTTTCTTGATAACTCAGGGAAAAATTTATCTTTTCGTTGACGAAATCGAAAACAGAGAACGAACCATTTTACTTTAGGTTGAAGTTATGAAGATAAATCATGTGCCAAGAAGACGATCTGGTTTGGATTCTCGTAAAGACGGCGACCGGACCAGGGATGGAAATGGGAGAGTCTCTTTGTTGAGAATTTAGATAAAGAAATATATTTTTTATTCACGAAAGGATATTTGGGAAATAAGTTTATCTCTTCCTTAAAATTTATTTTTAGAAAAACACATATTATTAACGGAAAGAAAAGCCAATGAGAATCCTATTTTGAGTTGACGAAAAGGAAAACAAGTAACAAAAACTTTTTGTTATTATTGAGGTTATGTAAATCAAACATATCCCAAGAAGGTGTTCTGGTTTTAAAAATGAGATTTGTCACAAAGAGAGTTATTCGCCCCAAGAAATAAGCAAAGTTAGAATACAGAAAAGCAAGGAGGAAGGGTCA
Organism: Acanthosepion lycidas; assembly: GCA_963932145.1. Taxonomy (NCBI): domain Eukaryota; kingdom Metazoa; phylum Mollusca; class Cephalopoda; order Sepiida; family Sepiidae; genus Acanthosepion; species Acanthosepion lycidas. The sequence goes on along the minus strand of OZ010582.1, from coordinate 93,869,985 downwards.
GAATTTACCCCAACCTGTGTAGAGTAGCGGTGAGTGATGTGATGTGAAGCAGGTGAGACTTAATGAAATTTTGTGCTTCTTGCATTGCACACACGTCGCTACCTTGTTATGTCTATGGGCATATTACTGGTTTGCTAGTTTCTTCTTCCTCTTCTTCTTCTTCTTCTTCTTCTTCTTCTTCTTATTATTATTATTATTATTATTATTATTATTTCATTTGATTTCTGTTGTAAACTCGTTTACTTTTGAGTCCCAACCAGAGACCTAAGGTCATTGTCATTTTCCACTGAGCATTTTTGGAAAGAAAAACAAAAAAACCGTAAGATCATATGCATTTTATTATTCACTAAAAACTGGAGATCAAAGTTTGATGCTCACAGAAATTTTTAATGTATCAAAAAAAAAAAAAAAAAAAAGAAGTTACTTGAAATAAATGAGAACGTTTCGGCCGTTGTACACACTGACCTTCTTCAGGTAGTTGTAATATCGAACTGAACACTTTATTTCGCTCACTGGGTTAGACACTTCTAGTTCCATGTGCCATATCTAATGGATGTCCGCTATAAGTTATTTCCTGTTAATTACCCTCTCCAAGTTCTCCATCGCCTTACCCAGGTATTGAACACACACTCATTGGTCCCTGTCATTGGATCTAACTAACGCCTTTATCCACTGTTCCATGTGTCCTTAGTGACATAGGCACAGAGAGATAACTGATAACTGACATCCATTAGACATGGCACAGGAAACTAGAACAGTCTACCCCAACGAGTGATATAAAAGTTTCAGTTCGACATTCAAAACACCTGAAGATGGTCGGAGCGTACAACGGCCGATACGTTGTCATTTATTTCAAGTTACGTTTTTTTATTTTTTTTATTTAATACATTAAAAATTGAAGAAGGCCAGATACTTTATGATAAAGAAATATATTTTTTATTCACGAAAGAATATTTTAATATGGAAAAAAAGATGAGTAGGATAGCCCGAGTGAGGTAAATATTATAGATAATATCTCATCTCGGAATTATTGACAGATATTGAAATAAATGAGTCCAATTTCTTTTGAATGTTTGAAAAAGAGACTTCTTTCAGTTTAATTTGAAAGAAACACCACGCGTATAAAATATGAGAGTCTCCTTGAAGACAGAAAAGAGTAAAATTTTCTTTGTTTCTGATTCATCTTGGTCACTTCTTTCATGTAATGATAATAGAACTAGTTTCAACAGACATTGAACGGAGATACAGTCAGATTGTGGAAATAGTTATTTTTTATAGGCTACAAAGAGAAAATGAAAGCGAAGAAGCACCAAGTTCTTTCTGTAAAAGGTGTGGAAAAATGAAGTTACGAGAAGGTCTACAATAATTAGCATAATGGAAAGTACGCCAAAGTCAATCTGGATGGCTGGGTTAATCGCAGAAATAAGAATACTTGTCACTGTAAAGAAAAAGGACAATGTGGATGTTTTATAACAAAATGCAAATATTTTTAATGATAAGAAAAATTATTATTATTATTATTATTATTATTATTATTATTATTATTATTATTATTTCCTTTGATTTCTGCTCTATGCGCATTGATTGCCATCCGGGTCTCAGCCAGAGACCTAAGGCCAGAAATGGCTTCATGACATTTTCAACTGATGCTCTTAGTAAAATACAAAAGCACAATAAAACTAAAATCATACAAATTTTATATAAAGTTCCTCGTAATGTGCGAGCTGTAGTTTGAGTAAATTTTTTTCTGTTTCTTCAAGGCTTGGACTACCAAGAATCTTTTCATTGAGTTTATTGGAACCTTTCACAATCAGTCCAATTGTTTCAACTACAACTGGAATTATTGATGTCCTCATGTGCCACATTCTATAGATTTCCACTTCAAGATCCTTGTATTTTGATAGTTTTCAAAGTCATCCAACATTTCTTTATATCTGCAGGGACTGCCAAGTTAATAAGAAAGCACATTCTGTTTTTGTGGTCAATAATAACGATGTCTGGGCAATTAGATTTGATTGTTCTGTCCGAAGTCCCAAGTGTCTGAAGTTTGATAGTCCTTTTTGAAGTCCCATGAAATTGTTACTGATCCTATCTTTTAAACGAGTCTAGCTGATGTTCATACAAGTTCCTTGCAGTTCCCTTCCTGGTTCATAAACTCCAGTGCAAGCATAGGCCCTCTCTATCATGCCGAGTTTTATATACAGTGGATGATAACAGTGTGCAACCTGATGCAAGATGGTCAGTTTTTTCTGGCTATTTATCAGATTATCTGCATTTCTGTTAAACACAAATTTTAATTTTGTGTGCTTCTAGTGAGAAATCATTGGTATTATTAATAATAATATTATTATTATTGTTGTTGTTGTTGTTGTTGGTTTTGTTTTTGCTACTAGAATTATTATTTCCCATAGTAAATTTATTTATATCACAATTTTTCTTATATATATATATATATATATATATATATATATATATATATAATGAGAGAGAGAAAAACAGAGAGGAAGTAAGAGAGAAGAAGAAAGGAGAAAGCGAGATAACATTATTGTAGTGAACATAAAATATATAAGGATAATGTTAAAAAAATCTGCATATTCTCTGAAACGCCATTTTGTTTTCTTTGAATTTACACGCAAGACATTTATACTCTCTACCTATCGAACAATCCCGTATTTATCTTTTGATCAGTATATCGAATAGAATACAGAGCTTGTCAGTTGGCGTGGTTAAATCTACGTGCCAGACGAAGAACAAGCCACTTGTGAACGAATAAAACATACTTTTCGCGATTATTCACTTAAATAGCGTCAATGTCTTTAGGTGTGTTTCTTGTACTTTTTTTGCGAATGGCAGCCATTACAAAAGCACTTCGACACGAGATGTTGCATGCCTTGCAAATTGGTCTTTTCATCAAACGAGATTTGGTATTTCTGTAGTAGAAGGAATCTTTTTTTTCTTCCTGTTTTTTTGGAGGTTTGGGTGTATGATTTTATTCAGAAGTGAAAAAGCACACCTGCCATTTTTTCCCGAAAGTCACTCATTTGAATTATTAAGTTCTTGATTAACGGATGTTACCCGCGTGCACACAAAAAAAAACTTGCATCAACAGGCACAGACAGAAACAGACAGACAGACAGACAGACACACACACACACACACACACAGATACACAGACACATACAGACACAATCATACACATACATATATATATATATATATATATATATACACATATACATATATATATATATGTATGAGTGTGTGCAAATATGCATATCGTATATACTTGAGTACCATGTGACTTGTGAAGAACTATTTTTAAGCTAATTTTCAGGCGGTCTCAATATACACAAGATACACAACTGTATGTACTGTTGTCCCGGGCTACGCCGTTGACCAAACGACATGTACATTCACTGTAGTCAAATTAGCTTCAAAATATGCATATGCATATATATATATATATATATATATATATATACATATATATATATATATATATATATATATATATACATATATATATATAGGTTGATCGATAGATAGATAGATATATAAATGCACAAACACACACATATATATATATATCTTTCTAACAAATATTTTCTACCTATATATATATATATATATATATATATATATATATAGGAAAAATTGTTAGAAAGATATATATATATATATATATATATATATATATATATATGTACGTGTGTGTGTATGTGTGTTGGGGGTATGTATCTATTAATCAAATTTTGATCGATGTAATATAACAGAAAGATAAAGTATATATTAATATCAGTAATCTCCGTCTGGGTTTAATATAAAATATAAATACAGTCTATTTAAAAATATATTATTTTGTTATTAATACAAAGTTCTTTACTACTTTTAGGACCGTTTATTTCAATACATTACATATAAAACATAAATCCCGTCTATTTTAAATAATGTATGCATATGTGTGTGTGTGAGTGTGTGTGTGTGTGTGGGTGAGTAGTAATCCCCATACAATATATGGATTGCGCCAGCTTTGCGTTAACCAGATATTTTTATCAAAATTTAAACCATGTACGTGTCTGTCTCTACTCTTCACCTGACGATTGTATTATGCATGTATAAAAGTGGACCCTGATGTCAACACTAAATGGCGGCAAACTGTTTCATGGTTGAACTCAATCTTCAGAACATGTGCGTTGTGATGTCTCGACTATCTACATAGTATATACATACATCTCTCTCTCTCTCTCTCTCTATACATATATATATATATATATATATATATATATATATATATATATGTGTGTGTGTGTGTGTGTGTGCGTGTGTATTTTTATTTGTGCGTGGAAACGAATGCTCATGAATTATAATACGTAACGTAATGTCATAAATTTAACTCCTATCAATATAGCTGGTAATATTTTTTTTTAAATATATAGCTGGTAATATTATTTTTTAAAATATATAGCTGGTAATATGATTTTTTCGAAAACGTACTGTTGTTAATATTTTTTTTTCTTCAAAAATTTATTTCTGGTAATAATTTTTTACAAAGTATTTCTCGTATTAAAATCTATTTTTACACTTTTATAATGCTTTTTACCTCAGTTTCGGGGTTAGCTATTTGCCCATAGCTGTGACCCTAACAGGTGCTACTACCGCAGGTCAGGATCGACCTGTGAACACCAGCAATTAAGAGGTAGTTCCACGCTCCTCAAAACCTCCTGATATAGGCCTTGCTGTTGGACTTAGTTTTTCGTCTTACCCTGTTCGCAGATGTAGTTTATCTTCATACCAAGGACGAGTGGAAGAATTAAGAGCAGCAAAATTAATAATAAGTAGAAAGTGAAAAAAAGTAATCAGGGGATAGTAGATAGCGATTGATATTGCATTTAAATTTATGCAGATTAAATTTGGCCGGTAAGCAACGACCGGAAAGGAGTCCCACAGGCGACCACTCTGAGAAAAGAGACTATCAGCACGGAATTTACGGCTACGCCTAGCAAGCTCAACTGTAAATTGATACGATGTTGACGCCAGTCTAATACTGCGCTTAAATCCAAAAGTCTAGATACCATAGCGAAGATCTCACCCGAATAATTACCATGAAAATATTTATAGAAAAGATACAGAGGCAACATTACGGCTGTAGGAATGTGACTGAAGGATAGCCGCTTGATCAGCGCCAATAATAATGTTGATTCTTCTTTGGATCATATCAAGAAGCTCGACTGAGATAGGATCAGCACCGGGCCATATATGGCAGCAACATTAAAAACATAGACAAATGATAGACTTATAGATATGTAAGATCGATTCTTACATCTGTTATTACGTTATTTTTCTGTAATAAGTGAATTTTCATCTTGAATCGAAAACGTAATCATCTAGAGACAGGTGTGCACCTTAATCAGTCACTATCCCTATTTCAATCTCTTCTCTCTACCCCTTCTCTCATATATATATATATACATATATATATATATATATATATATATATATATATATATATATATAGTGATTTTCCAAGCGTATCTTAGATGTGGCACCCAGTGAGGGATGAACTCACTACTCAGGCGTAATTGTTCTAGCGAGACAAGCTTGCTAACTATTACACCGCCACGGGATGCCTATATATATATATATATATATATATATATATATATATATATATATATATATATATATATATATATATATATAATGGACAAAATCCGACAATTATTTACCGGCTTGAATATCCGAGAAATTTTTCATAGGAAATATTCGTCCTATACGGAACCGTCATATAGCCTGACGTGCCTTACCTCTCAGCCACTAGTTCGTTTGGCTAGGTCGAATTTACTTCGTATAAACTTCAATTTTCCATCAAGCTCTCACGTACATTCATAACTGCTCATGTAGTATCAAATGTAAACAAATGACATTATGAAATGGACAAAGTCCGACAGTTATATATATATATATATATATTATATTTTATAAGTAAGCATGTACAGAACTGTGCAGAACAGTAATTCTATCAAATAGATATTGATTATACTGTCCCTTTTGAAATCTTATTTACCCAACGCACCGAAAGTGCACATCTACAAATACAATCACTTACACGGCTGAAGATAAAGAAATAAGCCTATAATCTTCACGTTATGTAAATATGTTCGACAAAAAAAAAAACGAAAAAAAGAACGTATAGCGCAAGCGCACATGCGCTCATACACTCACGCACATTAGACGGAAGGAAATTATGAAGAAAAATGAAGTCTCTAGTTTCATGTTTAATAATCTAACAGTCATGAAAATCCTCATACATCCTGCCAGTCAAGTCTAAGCTCTTATATTCTCCAAGTAGGATTGGCAAAGGGAATTAGATAAGAAGAGAAAAGTTAATTATAAGAAGCGCTATATTTACTATCCGCATAAATTATATAATGCAATGCTTTTGCATACGATTTTAGTGTATATACCGGTTTATCTGTCACGATAGATTGGTAGGAATAGAATCATATACAGTAGATAGATAGATAGATAGATAGATAGATAGATAGATAGATATGATGGAATATAAAAATTAGATAGATATGTAGATGGATAAATAGATGGATAGATTGAGAGATTGGTAGGAATATACATACATGCAGATAGATAGATAGATAGATAGATAGATAGATAGATATCAGAGAATAATAGATAGATTGATAGGAATATTGGCATATATAATAGATAGATTGATATATGGAGGGAAAGAGATTGATTCAGTGATTGATTGATAGGGATATAGACATATAAGATAGATAGATAGATAGATAGATAGATAGATAGATAGATTGAAGACTTATTTGTTGCCAATGAAAATACTGATTTTTGAATTTTGTTGAAATGTTTGTCGGAATTGAAAGCTCTATTAAATTCAGGAACGCGATCCGTTAGTTACTTCTGATCAGTACCCGTCGTATTGATTCCATGCATTTTTCGAACAGTGCTGCACTATGGGACTACCTCTACAGTTCGGCAGTAACGACCTCGTTCAACATGTGGGTCTTGGGTAAAGAAAAATGTGTCTCATCAGGCGTCTGAATGAAGGACTGACTAAATCGACCTGGCAGACGCGTGAGCTTGGTAACGAATAGTAATAATTTATCCCCAAACAGGGTGATAATGCCACTAAGACGTCATTGCTTACTGGAAGAGAAAGCTTTAAGAAAGGGAAATAAGAAACCGGAAGTGAGTTCAACATGCGAGAAAATAAACTATTAGAAGAGAACGTATGGCTACATTTAGCTACTTCAAGTTTATAAATGCATATATTTCGCCCCAACACTGGTAATAAGGCCACAAAAACAGAAGGATTTACTGAATCTGAAACAATATTAGAAAAATAAAGCATTATTAAGGAGAGAAAAAAATGGCGGAACTGGAACTAAGAAGACAGAAGATAACAATTGGCATTAGATTTAAATTTTACAAGATTAAGTATAACTGGAAAACATGAAGCTTGTAGAGACTTCCACAACCGAGAAGGGCAGGAAGGAAACTGTAAGCATAAAAACATACGGTTATATCTAGCCATTTAAACTGTAAAATGATGAGACCTTCCCGGCAATCTAGTACTGCGATTACATTCATAAACTCTGGGTACCATAGAATAATTTTCATCTAAACAATTATCATGAAAGTATTTATAGAAAAGGAATATGGAATTTTTTTAGCATTTCACCCGAGGCCAGACGGGAGTGCCACTAGCACGCAAGTGGTTACACAGAGAGAGAGAGAGAGAGAGGACAAGAGTAAAGACGGGTGTTTGAGGGAAGGATATAGAGAAGGACGGAGATCAGGATCAAGGCTATCAGGGAAGCAAGTAGAGAGGAAGGTAGTTTCACTAGCGGGAAGTGCGAGAGAAGAAACTTTTGATGTAGAAGAGGGGGTTACATTTAACTGTTTCGTTAATGAAAGGGTGGGATCGAGATGCCAACCTAGTAGCGCGGTTAAATTCATGCAGATGCGATGCCAGTGTAAGTAGCTCTTCAAAGCAGTTGCGATGAAAATATCTGTAGAAAAGACAGAGGGAAGCCGCATCACGTCTTTGGGAAAGTGACTGTACACGAGATACGATCACATTGCATATCCGTCTCTGCATCTTACCTAGGAGATCGATACGAAAGGCAGAGGCACCAGCCCATATATGGCAACAGTATTCAATTCAAAGACAAATGGTAAACGTATAGATTTGAATGATGGACTCAGACGAGAAAAACCATCTGGCGCGACACAGAGAACCAACTTTCCTTGCGTTAGGAGAACATATTCATTCAATGTAGTCGTTCCACGTCAGATCATTGTGACCAAGAAGGCACAGAGAGACGCTCTCGTGGATTTGGGCGTCAGCTATACTGATAGGACGCAAGGAGGGTTCTCTGCATTGGGTAAATTTGAGCATTTTCGTTTTGGATGCATTAAAGTTGACAAGCTAATTTTCCTGCCCCAGTCAACCACAGGCTGGAAGAATATCTATACCATAGACATAGGAAAATGACTGAAGCCGAGATGACATCAGAACCAATGACATTGCTGATTTTTCTTTCAACTTTATCAAGGGCATCTAAATATATAACAGGTGCACCAGACGATATGTGGCATCAGTATTCAAAGAATGGACGAATGACAGACTACTCAATATATATATATATATATATATATATATATATATATATATATATATATATATAGATTCGGGCGAGAAAAAGTATGTAGTACGACACAGTGAACCAACTTGTCATATATATATATATATATATATATATATATATATATATATATATATAGTGTTGAGAAAAATATTCTTTGGGTACATTTTGTTGTTTTTATTTCGTTGACAGTCTTGTATTCATCAGTTTTTGAAACTGAATAGATTTTTCTTTAAATGGGACAAATTTCAAATCAAGTGAACTGTAATGATATCAGTTTTTATGTAGTATGTTTTTTCCTTATGTCTGCCTAAATTAATTATTGATAGTCTGGTAATTTAGAGGTTTTATATTAAATTGGGCCACATCACAAGAAAAAACTTTAAAAAATTGAAAAATTGAGGGAAATGATTTGATAAATGAATGTCCTACTTAAATCTGGTTTAAGCATTCTGAAGGCGTAATTGGTTAATTGAGAACAATGTAGAAATTGACATTTATCATACTGTAAAACGCAAGTTAAAACCGACGCCAACTGATAATAATGAACATTAATCAAAACAAAATGTACCATCAAATCTTCCTTGTTTAATAACATGTCACTTCTGGCCGATGTGTCCATGAATTTATTTTATTACCTTTAAAAAAGTGAGATGAGATGGATTAAACATCATTTTTAACGAGACGAAATATATGATTGTCAGTTAAAAGAATAATTTAAGGTGTGAAGTACAAATTAGAAACACCAAAATCAGTAAACCCTGTCTCAATAACAAATCTGTCATAGCTGACAATGTAAGTCTGGTTGTTGCCCTTGAAATAGACCTCAAATTGGGGCATGGAATGACGTAAATAATATCTTGAATAGAAAACTGCTCGTATTCACCAACTAGAGAATCACTTTTCTACCTGCTATTAGCTATGGCTGATGCTAGACTCCGGGAAAGCAACAAACTGCGTCTTATTGGCCGCCTGTGTTCAACTGACTTCAAGTGGAGCAATTATATCGAATCAATAGCTGCATCTACTGCAAGGAATATTAGGTCACTTAGTCGTGGCAGAAAATTTTTCGCGTCAGCGTGCATCTTGCAAAGTTATAAATCTACCATGTGCCCATCGATTGAATACTGCATTGTATATCTGGTCAGGTGCTCACGTTATTCATCTCTAGGTTCTTGACAAAATCCAACGAAGGATCTCCAATGTAATGCATCCTGACTTATCATCTCGTCTTCATTCACTTTCTCACCGACAAGATGTGGCTTACCTCTTTCTCTTCTAGAAATATTTTCATGGCAACTGCTCTAATGATTTTTTTTCCTTGGTGCCCCGACTACATGAATTTAAGCATGCTACGAGATTGGCATCTTGGTATCACCCGTTTACTAGTTCTACCCACTAGTTCTACTCCAACAGTTTCTTTTCTCGCACTTCCCACCTGTGGAACTCCCTTACGTTTTTCCCGATTTCAGGATAACTACAATAACCCAAAATTTAGATGCATCTTCAATTGCTATCTTGTGTCTTCTTGAATCCCCTTTCAATTTTTATCCTTTCCTCAATTTTAACTATGCTCAGTCTTGTCTTTCACTTTCACTTTCACTCTCTGAAGCCTCTTGAGTACTTGTGGCATCTCCGCGTTGCTGGGGGTAAAATGATTTTAAAAAGATGGGAGCACAAAAATTTAAGTATCTAGGAAGCGTTTTAACGAAATACGGAAAAAAACGTGACATCGAAATCTTAAGGAATACTGGTATAACGGAAGATGCCTTCTAAAAGCTAAACAATGTAATAAGAAACACTGTAATCTTGTTAGAAACAAACAAAAGGTTACTGGATTGCGGTTCAATATTTGTCCTTCTATATGTAAGTGAATGCTGAACAGTCTGATTAAAGATGAAGGAAATGGTGACAACAGAAATGTGATTCTACAGAAGGATGCTGAGAATTCCATAGACTGATCATGTCAGCAACAACAAGGTTTTACAAAAAATGGACACAAAAAAGAACGCCTATACTTAGAATCCGAAAAAAAAGACAAAGTTTCTTGTCTACTTGACTAGGAAAAAGGGTTTAGATAATTTGACATATCGAAAGCAACATTGAGAGAGAAAAGAGAAGGGTGAGCAGAAAGATAGTAGATAACGACTGACATTGCATTTAACTTTTTGAAAATTAAAGTTTAGTGGAAAGCATGGAACCAGAAGAGAGTTTCACAAGCGAGTACGGTACCTTACTGCGCTTAAATTCATAAAGTCAAAGTATGGGTACCATAGCGAGGAGCTTATCCGGACAATTACCATAAAGTGTTTATAGAAAACTTACAGGGAAGTACCTTTACGGCAGATGGAATGTGACTGAGTCTGAGACGCCAAGTCACGACCAATAATATTCCAGATTCTCCTGTGGATCTTAAATATATAACAGGGACACCGCGATATATGTGACAACCATAATAAAAGCATGGGCGAATGGTATACGTATGGATATGTAAGATAGATTCTGGATAGAAAAATTGTCTAGCACTACACAGTGAACCAACTTTCGTCCCAGCAAATAGCAATGGATTCAATATAATCTATTTCATGTCAGCCGAGAATGGGAGACCGTGAAGATGGAACGAATCACTCTCCTGAAGTTTAGCTTCAGCTTTGCCGATGACTGGCATAAAGGTGTCGCTCAAGTAAGTAATGGAGATCAAGTTGCCAATTTGATCTCATCGAACTGATCAGATTTACTATTGAGGCAGGAATAAATACGTGTGTCATCAGGGTAGATATTAACTTGAGTGTTGTTGACACCAGGGCGGTCGTTGATAAAAAAATCAGAATAAAGTAGGAGCAAGATAAAGCCCTGGGGAACACCTACATTAGTACAAAGGATCTAGAGGAGTGGCCGTTCGGGATAACATTCATTTCGAGATTTGTTTAGAAAGACTGAATCAGTTCAAAAATTTGTACGGAGACACCATAATCTTTCAACTTGTGAAGAAGACCAGTATGTCAAACCTCGTCTCACGCTTTCGAACTCTTCAAATCAACAGCCTGAGCTTCACCTTTCTTATCGAAAATTTGATAGAATCTTTCTTCAATGGTTGGTACAACAGAGATTAGGCGAGATAGGCAAAAGACTAGTTTTATTAGGTTGGTGCAAAAATAATGTCGTTTTCTCACATATGTTACTATGTGGTACAAAGAATAGGCTATTATGAAGAACCATGAACGTCTTAACTCGACACATAATAATAATAATAATAATAATAATAATAATAATAATAATAATAATAATAATAATAATAATAAGAAGAAGAAGAAGAAGAAGAAGCTATGAATTGTCGATTATTTTCCTATTAATGTCTGTATATATTAACAGTAGAATTTCCCCTCGATTAGATACCATGACACGATAAACTGTCCAGCCTTCACTGCTATGTAAGCCATAACTGGAGCGGCAACATAGGAATTCACACCTTTCTTGAGGGCACTTCTGCAAAATCAAAAAAAAAAACAACAGAATAGGCTAGAATCTGACATCGACTTTCCAATGAAAATTTTCACGGCGCTTCCTTATCTGCACAGACATTCAAGCCATACATAAGATTGCATGTAATTGCACAGTATAAAATTAAACAGAAAAACGTAAAGACTTTTGATCCAGCATAATATATAAAAACTTTCACCTAGACTGCACTTCCGAATACGCCAATACATTTATGCAAATACACACACACATATACATATATATATATTATTATATATATAATTATGTTTATATATATATATATATATATATATATATATATATATATATATATATATATATATATATATAATTATGTATGTATAATATATTAGGTTGGTGCAAAAATAATGACGTAATAATGACGTTTTTGACGTTAAAAAACGACATTATTACGTCATTATTTTTACACCAAACTAATATATATACATAAATATATATATATATATATAATTATATATGTATAATATATATACATATATATATAATTATATATATATATATATATATATATATATATATATATATATATATATATATATATATATATATATATGATGGACATAGATATTTATACGCATTCTCATTAGATTGTTATTCTAAATTTACACGCCATGGCCTCTGGATTCTGTATTCATGGTTCTTTATCCTTATTTTACCTAATTTCTCACTGGTTGGAAATTTTTTTTTCTTCTTGTTCACTGAAAAGCATTCCGCCATATACTCGCCATGAATGAGGTCCTCTCTAATTACCAGACATACAGTGACTCTTCTCTCTTTTTCATCAGCACTGTTATTAACTCCTGTCGTTGCCTAGCTAATGAAGCAGACGACATTTTTATACAGCGACCTCTACACAAATAGATTAAAAGATAGAAAACTAGAGAAAGAGAAAGCGAAAGAAATTTACTTACGTCTACTTCAAGCGCACATCATGTACCTAGATGTTGTCAAATCTTTTCTTACCACAGTTTAGTGTATATTTGCCTACGCTAATGCACAGACATATTTTTAGAAAGAAAAAAAAGTGGCGTTTGTTCCTGCTCTGATATTTTCTATAACATTTTTTTTTATTTGTATCCTACATTAAATCAATTTTTGAATTTTTAAAACTAGGATAAGAGTGAGTTGAATTTATTTTTGGATAAGCGAATTAAAACTATTTTCAAATGTATTCAGACATTACTGCTGCTGCATTTATTATTATTATTATTATTATTATTATTATTATTATTATTATTATTTATCACTGTAGATTTTTTATGACATTCTTTACGATATCTTAAAGCGATTATATTAGCTCACCGTTTCTGTTGTTGTATAATGCAAATATGTGAACCGATACAAATTTCTAGAAATACTGAAAATTTGAATTTTAGATAGGATTTTAGGAGTATTCTCATACATAACCCATTTCTTTTTTTACTTTCTTAGATTGGTTAATCAATTATACCATCGCTTTCAATGTCGAATATATTCTAAAAAAATGTTACTGTCCTCTTAACTGTCTGCTTTATTGTTGTTTGAATAATTTTATTTATCAAGAAATTGGTCGATAAATTATGTTAGACTATATCATAGAACCAAAATGGCTTAAGGATGTTTCTAATGTGACCAATTGTTGGCAAACCAACCGTTAACATAGGCAAGGAATGCCTGAGATGCTTCAATCCAAACTTCAATTCCGATACTCATTATTATTAAAAGTATATTTTATAACACTTGTGGAATATACAAATGATTTATTTAATGACCATTATAGAAAAGGCTAGAATAATTCCAGAATAAAAAGGATGATAATTATTGGAGAAATGTACAAAATTCACTGTAGTGTAGAGAATAAATTGATTTGCTTTTTACGGCTTATCTATTAGGTTGGTGCAAAAATAATGACGTAGTAATGTCGTTTTTTAACGTACTTTTTAACATACAAAAACGGCATTATTACGTCATTATTTTTGCACCAACCTAATACCATTTCAGTTTATTTAATGCTAAAAAATATTTTAAGATTGTATGAATTTTCTCGAGATAATAATCTCTATCTATAAAAGGCAGTATGTGTGTGTGTGTGCCTCTGTGTGTGTGTGTGTGTGTGTGTGTGTGTGTGTGTGTGTAACGAATGCACGGCCGCAATTTTCGACGAATTTGCACCAAAATTTACATGCACATGCTCCAAGTTAGCAAAAAGGCCAATACCGACGTTGCATTTCCCAAATCCCATCGATAGTGGAAATAATCGATTTTAACATGCTTCTACGGCAGTTTTCATGGAGTTTGCGGCCATTTTTTACTGGTCAGAGTGAGAGCCTATAGTTGGCTGCCACGAATAGGCAGGAAGATACTATTGGCCAGCGTAAGAGCCAACAAGTGACTGACACGAATGTTAACTAGCATGCTAGCATGTAAAAATATCGATAGCTGCATCCGTCACAACTGGAAAAAATTAAATCTCCATGACACTTTACTCCAATTGGCTCATTCGCTTGCTTAAACTCAACATTGATTCTGATTCCGTAGAACTGGGTTGGGTGTGAAAAAAGTATTTGTTGTTAAAATTCTTTTTTCATTCGGTTTTTCCAGTTACGAGTTTTTTTTTTTAAAGCTGATCGTTTTGTGTTCATTTTGTTTAGTTCTTTTAACGTAACAGATTTAATGTTTAGTATAGAGCTTAGAAAAAATTCGCAGTGTGAGATAGGCAAGAAGTAAGGCATGTAGCAACATCAGCACGACAAAGGGCACACCTTTAAAGGGAAGGAAGGGCAAAAATATTTAAAGTCAAGTGATAACGATTGCCGTATGAGTCGTACGATTTTTGAATCAAGCCCGGGCAACGCCGGGTCATGCTGCTAGTCATTTACTAAGACAAGCCGTACTAAATTAACCTATAGCCCGGGTGAGAAGTTCTTTGATAACTTTCCCAGGGGCATTTGAGCTAAAGTGAATATAATGAACTTTAAAGAATTTGGAAATCGGCTCTCCGATTTATAATTCCCAGCCGTTATTCATTATACCAGCCGCACTTCCACGCTTAGAGTGCCTGTTGTACGCAAGCAGTTTCCCATCTGGTTACTAACCAGACACGACGTTGCTTAACTTCAGTAAGCTTAGTAGAACAGGTGTTTAACATAATATGACCCTAAGATAAATACATACTGGAACTTGGTCTCCAAATATATATATATATATATATATATATATATATATATATATATATATATATATATATATATATATATATATATATATATATAAAGAATGAATGCTTGGAGATACTGGAATTTTTTTTTTTTTTTTTTCACAGACGGCAGAAACATCATCGCTGAAATCCAAAGGTGTATTGCGATAGAAAATTAATAAGAAGCGGGTAATTTTCGTTAGAATCAAAGAATATTCAACAGTTATATAATATCAGATTTCCACTTCAAAGATGAAGAAAAAATTGAAACAATAGACATGTGGGTCTACAGAATGATACCGAAATTACCATGGACTGTCCACGTGTGCAAGGACCAAGTTTTAGAAAAACTGCAAACAAAATGAATACTTATACTTTATGAGACGTTTGAACTTCTTAGGGTATATAATGAGGAAAGAAGGCTTGGAAAAGTTGATACCCACTGGACAGACTGAAAATAATAATGACAGAAGAAAACAACAAATAACCAAGTGAGCTTCAATAAGTGGATAGCGGAGTAGGATTTAGGGACAGAACAAAATGGCAAACTTTATGTTATGGTCCGGTTCCTTGTACCACGGTGATAGTCCAAGGTAGAACCAATAAAGAAGAACGCGAACACAAGTATGGGATAACACAGATATATTACAAACAGGAATATATACAGAGAAGTAGAAGTGTTAGTACGAACAATCAGGTTTAGCAGAGAGAAAAATGTAGTCTCGACCAGTATCATTATTCCAATGTCTTGCATTAATTGTCTGAACGTGACTCTGTTTCGGACTCCCTCTGACTCGACTCTTGACTCGACTTGAACTACTGACTGAGGCGCAGTATTTATTAAATATGGAATAGTCCATTATTATTATGATGGGTAAGATCCCATAGCAATTTATTAAAAAAACTACAAAGGATAGGGAAGGGCACAGTCTATAGGAGAAGATCAGAATAACGCTGAATGTTTACTGCGTACACACCACCTAAATTAAAGTGAATAGATACAACGAAAAATGGAAGAGGTTGTAACTCGCGAATGTTTCATATCACTGGATTTATTCGATTTACACAACAAGGCATTCCTAAGAGAACTGTTAGCCCTACCATGATGTTTTATTTTATTTTTTTACTGACAGCGACGAATTGGAAATATCAGAATTAATCTGTTGTGGATTCCGAGATGAAATCCGGTCTCAAAATGAATGACAAACGCAGGAATGAAATATAGCAAATAAATGTATTGACGTAATAATACAATTGGTAATACGGTTAGTAGATTCAGAAATGCGGTTAGTAGCAATAATAATATATTTACAGTCTGGGAAATTCAGTATCGAAGTATGACTTCCTTCTGAGTCTACGTGCTAGCAACTGTGACTCCTACAAAGAGGTTACCTCACACTCTCACTCTCTCAGTGTCTCACTCCCTTACCTCCTGGGTATTCACCGGCAGCAGTACAAGTAGACACTGGGCGAGTCCACTTGTATGAAAAAGGGGTGGACCCCATAACAGAATCAAACGCTGAAACTTAACTAGCTGGGAAGTGTTTTAACGGATGACCAGAAATGTAACACAGAAAACCGATTATACATCGGAATAACGAAAGACGTCTTTCGCACACTAATAAAAAGTATTAAGAAATAGGCAAAATTCCTTTGAAAAAAAAAGAAGATTGCTGATCTGCTATGAATATCAACCCTCCTATATATCAGTGAATCCGGGACTATTTTCTTACGCATGAATTGAATATTAAAAAAAAAAACAAAAAAAAAACGGATATGCGGCACTACAGAAGGATACTGTGAATATCATTAACGAAGTATGTTGTAACCTAAAAAAGCTTACTGAATGAGAAATAAGCCAACTGGAGGTTAGAAATAAAATGGTAATCTTTATAACATCAACAAAATAAAATACTTGCCAGGGGGGTGAACTAGGTAAACTAATGGTGGATTACTTAGAGAGCATATTACCCCCACTTAGAATAGTGTCCAACGTATTTAGAATGATTGGGACATTTCCATTAATGTTCAAAGATACGGTATATAACACCCCCTTTTTATATTTATTCTGCAGAGAGTCAATATCTAATTCTCATCGCCAAAATGTTATAACCTAGAAAAGGTTACTGAATGAAATAGTAAACATTATAACAGCAAAAAATAAAATACTCACCAGCGGCGTGAAGTAGGTAAACCACTGCTAGTGGTGGACTACTTTGACAACATATTACCCCCACTTACAATACTGTCCAACGTATTTATGGGGACTGCGACATACCCGTTAGTGTTTATAAGTATGTGATATAATAGAATATATGAGCAAAGGGTAATTTTTTTTTTCTTTTTTCAAAAGTAAGAAAAAAAATAAGAAAGAGACAGTTGAAATTTATGGGAAATATAATGAAGAAAGAGGATTGGAGAATTTGACATTCCCATGACATATTAGAAAACGACGTTATTATCACATAGATATTACTAGTAGTATTTAAAATTTTAGTAAAAATTATTAAATGAAATATAAATTAGATTTATTTATAAATATTCGGTAATAAAAAATAATGCTATTTAAAAGAAAAAATTGATTTAAAATGATCTGCAGGTGATTTCGATACAAAAATAATAACATGATTTATTCCAAATTTGTGGGGAAAAAATAAAAAAAGGAAAAAAGGATAAAAAATAAACGCATGCTGCATGATTACTCTTCATCATGCGTCAACCCCCCAAAAGTAAATCGTTTTTTTTTTTTTGTCTGTGTGTGTGTGTGTGTGTGTGTGTGTGTGTGTGTGTGTGTGTGTGTGTGCTGGCTCCGACTATTTTCAAGGGATTACTATGTATAAATTTCGCCGAGCGAAAATTAAATAGATTTTTTTCTTTGAATCTCTTTTGGGATATGTCCCTGATGCGAAAAAATAACCAACAATATTCGTCATTTTTCTGCTAGTAACAAATATATAACCGATTTAAAGCACCTGCATTTCTTCGAGAGAAAAGTACATTGCAGAACAAAACTTAATTTGGCAACAAGTAAAACATTATTCACGAGTTTTAAAACGCAGACATGATTCAGCCAGATATTAAGTCTTCCCATTCAAGGGCCGAAGACCAATTCGAGATAAAGTGTATTTTCAAAGAAAATGTATTCGCAAACTGTTACTAGATGGAAATCAGTGAGAACTCATTACCTGGTTATTCCTATAATTTCTTCAGTTTTCAAACTGAATTAAAAAAAAAATACCGTAAGAAGAAAATATGTACATAACCGTTTATAGCATTGTCATGTGTGTGTAAATGTGTGTATCTGTGTTTGAGTACCTGTGCGTTTGTGTAAAAAAATGTCCATTGTGTTTGGATTATTATATGTGTGTGTTTTATATGTATGATATTCATTTCAATTAATGCGTGTATATATGAATGAGAAGTGCGTATATATATATATATATATATATATATATATATATATATATATATATATATATATATATATATATATATCGCCGATCATCGCAAAAGAAATAATAGCAAAATGCGCTATACCAGATTAAAAAAAATATAAATCTCTTTGTAGTCTGCTGAATTAAATTACAAAAGGGATCAAAACATCTATTACACATATACATACATACGTACACAAACACGCACATACACACACAGTGTATATATATATATATATATATATATATATATATATATATATATATATATATAATATTTTTTGTTTAAAAATATGATTCCTTTGCTAAATATGAGTTCCCATATTTCAAAAACAAGAGCCGAAACCATCCAAATAATTATTAAAATTAAGTTGAATTTAGGTGATTAGTCTCGTTTCATCCTTAAGCGAAATTTTAGGAATAAGCTATCTCTTGATTTACGTGGTGTTTTTAGGCATGGTCCGTTGCAAAATTCGTTATTGTGGGTGTGTCTAGGATTGTTTTCTTCGTTAATTGGTCAGAGAATTAATTCTTATTAATAGATTCACCATCATCTGAGAGGTTTTCCTAAGCTTGGGTAGGGTGTCTAATTCACGGCCAAAGTTGGCGGTCATTCTCTAGTTACTTCCCAGTGTTGGGTATTTTTATGGCGCGTCTAAAAGTCGTTGTGTCGGGAGGATTGTGTTTTATTATTGTCTATCTGATTATCTATTTATTTATTTGTTTATTCAAGTGGGTCTTTTGTATACAAACCGTATTGCACTGAGTTTCAATTTGCTTTTTGACGACTCGTGGTATACCGATGCACTATATCATCCATTGAGAGTCCTCACGCTGATAGGATATATATAGTCTCAATGAAGAATAATTTTAAAATTAGATGGAGGAAACACAAGAGCTCCTTCAACAATATTCAAAATAGAAATCAGACGTCTCTATCCCAATACTTCTGGCATCTAAAAGAAACGAATAAAACACCAAAATTAAAATGGAAAATAGTAAATAAAAGAAGAACTTGCAAAACATGAGATGACCCATGTGTTTTTATCCCTACACGAAAAACTACACATTATTATGTTTATAAATAATGAAAAATTATTAAACCATAGGCCGCAGTTAACGGTTTTTTGCAGACATCAACAAATTTTATAATATTATAATTAAGCTCTACTTCTGTATGGAGCACTGTAAATAAAAACAAAAATACCAAGGAACTCCGGATTATGCACCCAACGTATACTTTTCTATTTTCTGCAACCTGCGCACTTATATATATATATATATATATATATATATATATATATATATATATATATATATATATGAAACAAGCAAAGAAGGAAAGAAATATTTTCTGTTTGCTGGTTGTCGGATCTGATGAGGTAATTTAATGGCTCCTTTTATACTAAAAATCACAATGCATTCATTTTCTCCCGCACAGTTTTCTCTTTTATTCCGACCTGAAGAAGCCAAACCAAACCTACGTCACAACGGACAAAGGTATCGTCTATCAGCTTTTCCTCTTTGTATCATGATGTACACACAGGCACGCACGTACGCGCGCACACACACAAACATACGTCCAGAAACATATATATGTGTGTTTGTGTTAGTATGTTTTTACATATATATATATATATATATATATATATATATATATATATATATATATGTGTGTGTGTGTGTGTGTCTGTGTGTGTAGAGAGAGAGAGAGAGGGGGGGAGAGAGAAAAAAAGACCCCCCAAAACATACATATATATATATATATATATATATATATATATATATATATATATATATATATATTAGGTTGGTGCAAAAATAATGACGTAATAATGTCGTTTTTTGACGTATTTTTCACGTCAAAAAACGACATTATTACGTCATATTTTTGGCACCAACCTAATATATATATATATATATATATATATATATATATATATATATATATATATATATATGGGGAGGGTCTTATCCAAATCTTGAATTCCGTTGGATGGTAATTGTTTATTTTTTACCTGTTTATATTTGTCTATGTGCGGGTATTTTTCGAAATGAATTATTACTATGACAAGTTTTCAACTTTGGAAGGCAGTGGTCGATTCGAAAAAAATTTCAAACGCTAATAAATTTGATAAATGTATATACATGAAGATATCAACGATATTTGTACATTGGAATTTTGTTAAAATTAAATGCAAATATTTTGATTATATATATATATATATATATATATATATATATATATATATATATATGTATGTATGTATGTATGTATGTTTGTATATATATGTTATTATACTCATAATATTTATATACACATAGACCGTCTGAGCTATTACATTATCTTTATATGGTTTCGATGTGTGCTAATTAAATTTCCCCGCAATCTTCCAGAATCTAATTAACATTTCCAAACACTATTTGCCTAATTACCTCAAATTGTTAATCTTTCTTTGCGTGATTTTCATGTGCTCAGTTCTATTTGCCGACCGATTCTGATGTGGTCCATAGAGAACGCGAAACACGAGGCAGACAGACACAGAGAATGAGAGAGAATGAAAGAGAGAAGTTAAATTTTTATTCATAGCATCACAAAATATACAAATATCAATAAACTGTCTTGACTGGATGCTATGTTTATTTTATTCTTCTTTGCAAATATCTACGGTGTCATGTCTGTCTCGTGAATAGACGTTAAATTGCACATTTTTCCCTTCGCTTTTCTTCGATTGTTAAGCAGGAATCTCTGTTTGCTGCGCTCTTTTCCAGAGAAGAGTGGAAGTATTATTCACTTCAAGCTGAAAACCTTTGTTATACAATAACTGACTACGGTCTATAACGTGAATGTCAACCTCGTAATGAGTGTATAATTAATTAGGTTTTTGACAAAACTAAACCACGATCAAAATCATTATTCTTACGAATTCTTAGCAGCTCTCTCTTTCAAACTATGCATCACAAAACATTGATTTTTAATGTTACCATTTGTATTGATTTCTGCAAATTTCAAATAGTTCTCTATTTTTAATAGACTATTATAAGTTGTTTTCTAAATACACTTGTTATATCCTTTGAGTTTGTAGACCGCTGCATACTTGTATGCCAAGAAGATTGTAGTTATGAGAAAGTATTCATTTTCAGCTATGTATATCAAGTGAGTTCAGTCATTATTGACGCAATTAAATCAGTAAATTAAATATAAAATGTTGGTCAAAAACTATGTGTCTGTTCATGAAATTATTGACCAATACTCAAGTTTATTGTATTAAACTAATACTTGAGTATAGACAATAAATATTTGTTAATAGTCTATTAAAAACCCCCAAAAATATTTGAAACTTTCAGAAATCGTTAGAAATGATGAATCTGGACGCCAGGTTGAATTCTACGCCACAATTTTCAGTATTGTATTAAACTAGGTATTTACTCTGTTTCCCCACTACGACGAGTTGTCTGTTTTTAAGACAGGGACCCGAGCGCGTACAACCGATCTAGGAACAAAAATTGCCCACAGACCCCGCAAACATCAGTTGCGATTGCCTCGGTGCGAGCACCGATCCCTCTCTCAAGTGCAATGAGAGAGAGCGGCCTCGGCAAGCTGTTCCCCAGGGCTGGACATCTCTCTGTCCTTTGACGGAGTCGCCCCTGTGCACTCTGTTCAAGGACACAGACATAACTGAGATTTGATAAATAATGTGTTACAAACCACTCCAAAAAGCGATTTACACAAAGCAACCTCAATACTTTTAGCTCAATATTCTGAGTTAGACCGATACTTACCGAAGATAACTATCTCTAAACATACCGTCAGCTACCGGTAGCCCGAAATATAGGCCTAGCGGTAAATGAAGTTAGACTACAGTATACGATAACCTGTGACAAAGCTTGATAAGGTCCCACAGCTCTATATTGAGACATTATGGGCACGTTGCCGAGTGGTTACATCGCTGCCATTCTGACAATGAGACCCGGGTTCGAATCTAACTGGTTGATTTGTCAGGAAGGAAACCTCCTGATGTTATGGGGGGCAACCCCAGCGTACAGCACCTTTGCAAAGCGCCTGAAAACCATACTATGGGTTGACCCAAGACTTGTGTGTGAAATTGGTTAGACGGCAACCTTGGGAGCTGTGGATAGCCGTGCTAGGATGAAGTCACAAGTCATCGTGGCTGTGGTGTGCTGGCCTTGTTCAAATTGTTGATCACTCTAGATAACACACTATTTCCCAGAAAATCTAACTAAGGTCTGCTCAGCATAGTTGCAGTATAAACCACTAATGGGCTTTCTCGGTATTGAATAAATACAAATGCACCTCTGCGAGCATCCGCAACAGGGATTGACTAACCACCTTAGTAGAAAGGTATCCTCGAATACGAGTGGGCAGCAGGCATATTGAGACATTAATAGTAATATTTTTATCATGCGTTGTACAGCAAGCAACCTATAACACACCTCGGTAGATACCGTATATTTTCGGGACCGTATATAGTATCGCTAATAGAATACTGAATTTATTTTGCTATTTTATTATTTTATATTGATTTATCTCTTAATATGTCAAATATGTTCAAACATGTTTTAGTGAGATATATTTGAGGTAGGCTATTGATATTATGATAAGTGTCGTACAATAATTGTTAGGGTTGCTTGTCCCACCTGTTTATAAATCGGTGGCATAGGCTTGCATTTTGAACCCGCCATAAATGCTGAATCCTTAGTTATCGAAATATATTGTAAGCTTGAAAACTCGACATGTAGGCAGCAATTTAGGGTTAAAGCAGGAAGAACGAAGACTGCTTACATTAGGCTAAATATCATTTGTCTTTCTTACATGTTTCTAAGTCTATCA
Source organism: Acanthosepion lycidas (assembly GCA_963932145.1). Taxonomy (NCBI): domain Eukaryota; kingdom Metazoa; phylum Mollusca; class Cephalopoda; order Sepiida; family Sepiidae; genus Acanthosepion; species Acanthosepion lycidas. Next base: position 93,846,321 of record OZ010582.1, on the reverse strand, counting down.
TTTTTCATGCTTTAACTATTTCTGATACATCTGGTTTGATGCTCTTAATATATATGAGATTTTTGAAAAAATCTAAAACATGGTCTGCAATGTTATCGTTCCTGCCCTGTCATCTCGGCTACAGTCACGTTCTCAACGCCGCATTGTGACTTGCCATTGTCTTTTCAAATATACATTCAAATACATTCATCGCAATTTTTCTCATGAGCTTTTCTTCTAGGATTTAAACGGACGACTAGATTGGTAACTAGAACTCATCGTTTTACTGTTAAAATAGTAAGGTTCAACTGTGAGTTCTATTCTAATAGTTTTCTTTTCTTTTCTCGCACTTTTGGCTCGTGGCACTCTCTTCCAGATTCTTGGTTCCCAACTTGCCTACGATTTCCCAAAATTTTAATACTACGTAAATCTCCCATTTGTGTCCATTCTGCTCACAAATGTCATCCAATTTTCTTTCGCTGTCAGTAATGGCGTGTGTCTTAGTGGCATTATCTCCTTCTTTGGTGGAAATAAGTAAAAAAAAAAGATACATTCAAACATATGTATAGACGAGTTGCTTTAACACTTTTCTCTCTTTCCCACGCCTTTTCCTCTCTCTCTCCATATATATGTTTCCTTGCGTTTCGTCTATAAATTATCACTCCCAATATGTCTGTCTGTCTCGCTCTCTTTCTCTCGCTCTCTCTCTCTCTCTCTCTCTCTCTCTCTATATATATATATATATATATATATATATATATATATATATATATATATATGAAGAAATATAGTTTTAAGATGTGCTATATTTATGGGATAATGTGCTCAATATCAGAGATAGAGCGTGTATAAATATAAAAGTGAACATAGAAGTCAACACTTAGAGGTGACAGTCTGCTTCATGCTAGATGCAATCGTCAGGCGTGACAATTGTATCTAGCATGAAACAGACTGTCGCATCTAAGTGTTGACTTCTATGTTCACTTATATATATATATATATATATATATATATATATATATATACACATACAACAGTCCTTTTTATCCATGTTTCGTAGAATATAACAGACAATAAATAATTTGTAAATTTTAAGTACAGCATATAATTTACGAATTGTAATAATGAAAAATGTCATGCAAAATATTCCTTGTCCTTCATTTGTAATGGAACACGTACACACGCATGCATACACGAAATTACACGCACACACCTATATATATATATATATATATATATATATATATATATATATATATATATATTGGCAGCATATTTTCATTCAAACATGTGTCATTATATAATACAGACACATTTTGTTTACTTTTATACTGGTCCTTTTTTTTTCTAAACAATTTCTTGATATTAAGATGAAAGTCATCAATGAATGCGCCGTAACTTTTTACTACCCAACTACTTTCGATCTCCTTCAATATCATCCTTAGGAATAAATTGCAAAGACAAACGTATTGTAACTGTGATATAATCTGTATTTAGTTGTAATCATGATTCTTAAAAAGGCAAGCGTGAAAGTCCACTAATATCATTATTTAAAATTTATCCGTTGTGGCAATAGGTATCTTTGTAAAACAATCATTTCAATATAAATGGTATAGAAAACCTTGAATATTTGAAATCTGTGTTTATTATTTTCGTCGTGTTGTATATTGGTTTTGCTAACAAGTATTTCCTTGTATTGTGAAGGCGAAGAGGAATGCAATTTTAGATGTTGTGCAACAGAACTTGGGCAGTAGTGGCAGACGTTTTAATAGAAGAAGAAGAAGAAGAAGAAGAAGAAGAAGAAGAAGAAGAAGAAGAAGAAGAAGAAGAAGAAGAAGAAGAAGAAACAATTTAAATCATGGGACCAGAAGAAAAATCAAGTTGCGTTAAATAAGCAAATAAATAATCTAGCCGACTTGAAAATTTATTTACCAATTGTCTGAGCAAAGGAACTTAATTAATCTTGGAAAAAAATATTACACAACTATTTGCTTATGTACCTTATAAAACAATAAATTTACGGTCCCTCACGGTGTTTCATTTCTGTATTCGAATCTGATTATTATTTGACTTTCATACATTTATATATACCAATAAAATTGTCATTGATTTTTGACTTTTATTTTGTAAGTAGCAAGACTAGTTTTACAAATGACTATTACAGCATTAGATGAAGGCTTCATAGTTTATAAATGTTATTTACTGCCTTAGTGACAAGTTCTGCAGAGACAATCCCATTCTATTTGATAATTTGATGTAGTTGTTTCTTTGAATATAAGTCTAGAGTTACATCGACCGTACAGCCTGGACGGCGCAGTTATCACAAACAAGGCTTACGGCTGGTGCGAGATAATTAGGTTACGCTTTTAATCAAAACGAAAGATCGATATAATGTTATAATGATAGAATTTCATTGAATAAATTTTTCGATTCCTTAGAAGAAAATAATGCGCATATAAGGATCAAGTGATATTGTGCATAAATCTATGAAATATACCCTGTCGACTACACTGGCTACGAAAATCCAGACCGCTCAAATAAAAAGCTCTTCACGAAGAGGAACGGATCATGGCTCTTCCTCTACTGTGTTCTCCACACCATTTACTGAAGCTCTTTAGGTAGGTTATTCGTTGCTTTCTTAGGTCCCTCTTGCCTTCAATATTTTACGTGAGAGTCAAATTCTTCATCATATCTGTCACTAGGAGTAGAGCCGGCGTTGCTCGGGAATGTAACAGTAAGACATAGATCAAGTGTCGACCATCATAAAGAACTAAAAATAAAATTGAGAAAGATTATTGTTTAAGGTTGACGGACACGCATGTCTTAATTAATTTTTTTTTTTTTTTTTTTGCGAATTGGTCAAACCCAAACTCAAACAAAAACATTGTTTTCAATCGTTAAGAGTCTACCGATTGAATAGAATTTTATTATAAACAACTGTCTTGTAAATGGAATTTTTAAAGCATTCCGAATGTAAAGATAAAGAAAAAAGTGTGCAATATAATAAGAAACACTACCTACCAAAGAAAAAGTGAAGTTTTGTTGAAATCGGTTGAAAAATGTAGGATATCCGATCCCATATATACACGAACACACACACACACACACACAAACAAACTGGGTTTTATAATAAGTAAAACTTGATATGAGTTGTCCCCCTTTTATTCTCGCTAATTGATTTCGTGCAAAAACAATTGTGTTTTTCCAATTGTTGGCGCTGTCAGAACCACCGCAAGGTAATTTTACGTAGTCCTGTGAAGTTTTGTTGAAATCCGTTGAAGAATGTACGAAATCCGATCCCATATATAAACGTACACACACACACACACACACAACCTGGGTTTTATAATAAGTATGATGATTATGCGCTCTAGAAATTTCAACTCTTTCTTTCCGATACGAAATATACATGTCGCTTTTGTTTTCATCTTTGGGGAAGCAATCGTTCATTGTTCACGTATTTAGACGATGTTATTCTTAGGAACCTTCTGTAGAACCAGATTTCTGTCGCCGAACGTATCTTCTTTGCGTGTCTTTTGAGATTGTCCATCATTCATTACTGTATGTGTGAACCGATATTTCATAATATTTCATTGATTTTTTTCTTTGTTTCTAACAAAATATTCCTGTTTATTTGCACTTTGCTTCGATTTTGGAAGGCATCTATCATTATCCAAGTTTGCTTAGGGGTTTTGCCGCTTGATTTGTTAAAAAAATTCCCCATATATATATATATATATATATATATATATATATATATATATATATATATGTTTGTATATGCTTGATTTTCGTGACCCCAATTTCGATAGGGAACTTGGGGTGATCCCTTTAAGGAAAACCAAAATACTCTGATTTCTTGAAATTGATGTTTAGACCATACTGTTGACTCTCTTTTTTTTTTCTGGCAGCCAATGATAACATCCGGTATGACTTCTAATTTTCTGACGAGTGACGAACTGTAAATACCTAACGTGCGATTGATAGAATTTCTTCTACATTACGCAAAAATGAAAACACTGGCATCTAATTTTAATAGATATTTTTACCAAAATTACACCAAAATGTCTCGAAACCCGAAAGAGTAAATTTATTCAATAAAATCGCCATTGGGATCAACCACGGCCTCCAGACTACTTCGGAATCCCCTGCATCTCTTCTGGACGGTCTCCTTGTTTTAATTTTGTGAATGCTGCTATAATCCTTGCATTCAGCATCTTTGGTGTTACAACATGTTTCGTTGGTCTCTCGCTCAACTGCGCTTCACACAAGGGGTTGCAGTCTGTGAAGTTAAGTGGCCAGATGTAAGGGTTGATGTCGTTGCAGAAATTGTCTGACAAACATGACTGCGTCCTCCAACTACTGTAGTATGGGTCAGAGTCCTGAAGCCAGACATAAGATCTACCGGCAACCACTCTCTTGACCAAGAGTAGCACTACCTTCTCAAGGAACTTGATCTAGACCTCAGTGTTGAGTCTGAAGACCTTGCCACCAAATTAGGGAGTTCTTTCCTCATCAGATCGATCTGAGTGAATTTTCCGAGCTGCTGTAACCTCGTAAACACAATTAGAGTCATCCAGCTATTTTCAAATCCTCTGCACTGTCCTCGGATTCACACTCAAACACTCTGAAATGTTCGTATAGGAGCGTCCGGCACGGAAGACAAGCAGTACAACATGTCATTTGTAAAGTTCTGGAGAAATAAATTGCATCATAGTGTTCTTTTTCTCACAGATGGTGACCAACTGACCCTACTATACTGTGCAGTCGACAAAAACAAAATAAAACACCGCACATGCGCAAATTAAAAAATAAATAATGACGAAAATTTACCCATCGCACTCTGTATTTGCTGAATTTATTTTATTTCCATGTGCCGGCGTGATGTTCTGGATTATTCTAATATCTATCCTGGATATGTAAAGTTCACGTAGCAGTTTAAATAGTTTTCTGTGATGTAATTTATCGAATAAACGAATTTTGCGGGTCTAACGGTAACATTCTCTGCCCTGGGAGACGACGGTCCGATTCCTACCGTTGTGCGCAATTATTTCTTTAATAAGAATCCGGGAACATTGAGGCCGCCAGGTGAAAATAAATATGCTGTTCAAGAAAGAAACGGACTGTCTACTCAAATATGATTATCTACTAAAAATAATGTTTAAAGTGATAAGAATATAATAGTAACACTATTATGCATTAACGTTTAACTACATGTCCATAGCGACAGAACGTATTTTTGTTCGTTGACACATTGAACGATTTAGACGGTATGTAATTTTCATTGAATGTGAACAAAGAAAGCTTAGATAATAAATCAATAAACCGTACGCAAACACAAGCTAATTAAGCCATAGCTAAAAGCTTAAGCATTAACACGATGTTTGCCTCGGACAGACGGCTGAATATATTATGATGGCGGAAGAGTTCATTCGGATTTTGACGTCAGGCGGACATTAAATGTTTAGAGAAGGACACTGATTGTACTGTGACAGTCAACATATCATCTAGTTGGTTTTTTCAAGTGTTATAATTGATAGATATTTGTTTTGTGAATGTAGAAATAACGACTGAGGGAGGTAAGCAACATTATTGGTTATTGCAGCTTTATCTGTTTAAAGGACATCAGATTCGATAAAAGAATGTCAATTTATGATAGCAGAATTAGAAAGATACAAATGAGTTAAAAGTATTTTCAACTAGTTGTAAAGTTAGATTTTCTTTTTTTAATTGAACGATATAACACGGTCGGGGAGAACCCTTGAGGCTGATAGCATTGACATCAATAAATCTTTATTAATAATCAATATGAAACATGTTTAAGAGAATGATTATTTTTCTTTTTCTCCTCCTCCTCCTTCTCTTCCAACTCCTTCTCTTCCTTCTCCTCCTTCTACTCCTCCTCCCCATCCATCATATTTTCTCCTCCTCTTTTTCTTCTTCTTCTTCCAATCCACCATATTTTTCTCCTCCTCTTCTTCTTCTTCTTCTTCTTCTTCTTCTTCTCCCCATCTACCATATTTTTCTCCACTTCTTTTTCTTCTCCTCCACTTCCCCATCCACCATATTTTTTCTCCACTTCTTCTCCTCCTCCTCCTCCACATCCACCATATTGTATCTCCACTTCTTCTTCTTCTTCTTCTTCTTCTTCTTCTTCTTCTTCTTCTTCTTCTCCCCATCCACCATATTTTTTCTCCACCTCTTCTTCTTCTCCTCCTCCCCATCCACCATATTTTTTCTCCACCTCTTCTTCTTCTCCTCCTCCCCATCCACCATATTTTTTCTCCACCTCTTCTTCTTCTCCTCCTCCCCATCCACCATATTTTTCTCCACCTCCTCTTCTCCTCCTCCTCCCCATCCACCATATTTTTTCTTCTTCTTCTTCTTCTTCTTCTTCTTCTTCTTCTTCTTCTCCCCATCCACCATATTTCTTCTTCTTCTTCTCCCCATCCACCATATTTTTTCTACACTTCTTCTTCTCCTCCTCCCCATCCGCCATATTTTTGTCCACTTCTTCTTCTTCTTCTTCTTGTATACTGTGTTTCAACGTGTTCTTCTATTTTATTGCACAAGTTTACTACTGACGTATTCCTAACAGACACTGTACCATCCCTGGCATTCATTCTTGTTCTCTTTAAATCTCTTACATTTAAAATCTACATGGGGGAGAAATGAATATATATATATATATATATATATATATATATATATATATATATATATATATATATATATATATATTATACGCATTTCACCCCAAGCAAGGCCGGAAGCCACTAGCACGCAAGGGGTTACATAGGATTTGGAGCGAGAGCAGATAGTAGGAGTGATAGAGGAAAGGATGAAGAGAATGATAGTGGATAGATCAAGGCAACTGGAGATGTCTATTGACATTACAATTGAATAGTTGAAAATTATAGCTATCATGGAAACAGGAAAATGGAAGCGAGTTCCACAGGCGAGAGGTGCGAGATATGAAGCTATTGGAGTAAAAGAGGCGGCTTTCAACAGTGAAAGGGTGAGAGCCGGATGCCAGCCTCGTAGGACGCTTGAATTCATGAAGACTGGGAGCCAGCGATAGCAGTTCATCGGAACATTATATATAAATATATGTATATATAACTATTATGATAAGAATAATATTTACTGCATAGTATTCGGCCTTTATACCAAATAGAATCATGATGAAATAGGATCTAAAAAACGCTGATATTATCGGTAATAAATGATATGTCGTATCTTTGGTGGAGAATTTTGCTTGAGCATATTCCGGATGAAATCTAGTCATTTTGGGCTAGTTGACTGCCACGTTGTATTGTTGTGGGTGTATCGTAGATATCTTTTTTTGTAGAAAATGTGTTTATTGAAATCCCGTTTTAAAACTAAAATGTATGAACATATTTTATGTATTTCAACTCGGATTTTCGACAATCCTGACATTTAAATAGAGAGGCAAAAAGGAAGCATCAAATATTTTTAACATATTGCGTCACGAAGCTTTTATTTGAGCTAAATGCTTAATAATATACAGAAAAAAAATATAATTTTTATATCCGGAATTTCTTTCACCGACCGACTAGATACATATAAAGACATCAATTTCCGGATAAATTGACCTTGTTGAGATTCGAACGCAGGTCTTATACGTACGTTCTAACCACTCAGACACGGGCGATAAGTTCTTGATGCTATCGGTGTGGAGGAAGTGATTCAAGCACATGGCACCTTTGGAAAGTACATTAAGACGATAGCAGTATTGGTCGAATTTTTCTTCGGGAGCCGTCGGTGGTTGTGTAAGCACGAAGTCATACGTTATCGTTACGGAAGGTTTGAGCGTGCTGGCCTTCTCCTGTATGTTGAGCACGCGAGATAACACGCTCTCCCCCAGAAACTGTAATTAACGTCCGCTCAGCATAGTACCTGTGTAAACCATATTTGAGCTCGCTGGGTGTTAAACAAAGAAAAATGTGCCTGAGCAGGCGCCTGCAACAGGGATTGACTAAACGGTCTAGTAGACATCATCATCGGATACGAGTGTTCGGTCATTATATATATATAAATATATATATATATATATATATATATTATTATTATTATTATTAACTGTTATACTGGAACATGCAAACGACAAAAATACATATTTGTTTCGACATCACTTTATAAATTAATGTTATGATCGTTTTGATTTATATTCTTTCGATTTTGTATATTTGTGTGTGTGTGTGTGTGTGTGTGTGTATATATATATATATATATATATATATATATATATATATATATATATTGTGACGTAGCCACGATTTCATTAACCACATAGGGGTAAGCCTAAAAAGCACCCCAATGTAAAATCTGAAATTCTAGTTGGAAATTAGATAATAAAAGAAAAATAAATAAATGAATAAACGAGTGTTCGGTCATTATATATATATATATATATATATATATATATATATATATATATATATATATATATATATATATATATATATATTATTATTATTATTAACTATTACATCGGAACATGCAAACGACAAAAATACATATTTGTTTCCACATCACTTTATAAATTAATGTTATGATCGTTTGGATGTATATTCTTTCGATTTTTTTATATTTGTGTGTGTGTGTGCGCGTGTGTCTGTATATATATATATATATATATATATATATATATATATATATATATATATATATATATATATATTGTGACGTAGCCACGATTTCATTAACCACATAGGGGTAAGCCTAAAAAGCACACCAATGTAAAATCTCAAATTCTAGTCGAAAATTAGATTATAAAAGAAATATAAATAAATGAATAAAAATAGAAATTTAATCCATTGCTTTCGACTTGCTAGCGAACATGTTCTATGATCAACCATACCCTCCTCTTCTCTTCACAAATTCTTTTCGTCTTTACCTACTTTTCCACCCACAAGCCAAGTGCCTGTGAACTTTGAAGTGACCCGACGCGAGAATGACCTGGTTCCAAAATTTCGCAGCTATCAGGCATTTGACCATAAGTGAATTCCAGGCACCATCAGGGTCTCCTGCTGCGATTCACGTGATCAGAACATACTAAGCGGGGATTGAAATTTTGGCCATCACACAAACACTGCGTGATTTGCGCCCCATCCTCCTGCGTATCCGGTCAAGGACGAAGGGAACCCACGTGACCGCCTTTGGAGACAGCAAAAATCTAAAGAAGGATTTTCAGTTTCCCTCTGACCAGTGGCAGATGAACGTCGCTGGGCAAAATCATCCCTATCCCAAAATGGACTACCCATTGAGATGAAAAAGACAGCAAAGTCTGTCGACTAGGGATGAAAGGACTGCTATGAAATTGAATCAACCCAACGCCTGTGCGAAATGAAATGCTGTGGAGCCCCGAACACTTGAAAAAGAAAAGGAATCCAGAAAAATCGACAGCCGACCAAAATATTGTTTTAGCATAAAAACTCACGCTTCGGCGAATCAGAATTTTGTGTGAAAATATCGATTCGACTGACAGATAAGTTGATTCTCTTGCCTTGATCTTTTTTTTTTATATATGTATGTATTCGTCGCGCCCTCTGTTCTTTAATGATCCCCTTCCCCTTTGTTAAATGAATGTTTTTTTTTCTTTCTTTATCTCTTTATATATATTTATAAATAAACGTTTTATTTTGAAATCCATCGTCTTGTGTCTGTTCTTCGTTGACTGACTTGTGTCCTTTACATTTCTGAGTGAAGATCGAGAAAAGATCCCACGTTTTCCTTTTTTTTAAACCCGTGGTTCAGCTACAAGTTCGTAACAATATATATATATATATATATATGTATATATATATATATATATATATATATATATATATATATATATATATATACTTAGCACGAAGCGGAATGAATATTAGGGATAGAGAGCTAGTCATTATATATATATATATATATATATATATATATATATATATATATATATATATATATATCAGTTTAGAATTCAGGGTGTTAATTAAAATACTCGTCGGGTGGAAATTTCAAAATGACCATTTAACGCTTTATTTTAAAAAAATACAAAGGACTCTACATAATTATCTTTCAAAAAACAGGCGTATGATTATTGAAATACAGGACATTATGGGAAGGGAAGGGGGAAAGGGAGTGATGGAAAGATTGGAAATGGCAAGGAGTTAAAAAGAGAGACGGCAAACTTGAAATCGCGGTCACGTATTTTAATTGACATCCTGAATTTTAAACTTAAAAACTCTACATGCTATTGGTTTGTAAAATTTATTTTTACTTATTTTTTACTCACGTGTATTGACTGTTCCTTTCTCTTGTTGAGGGAGACAAAAGTCATCGCCCTTTGACTAAATCTTTCAAAATCTAAAAATAGATATATAGATAGTCACGTGAACATCCCGAGGGATCGTTAGGCGCGAAATTCAAACATTCTCTTTGGGTCCTGGCAGTCAAACGAGAAAGACTTAATTATTCAGGTTCGTGACTATCAACATAAGATAAGTACCCAAGATCGTCTTTTTTTTTAGATATCAAATCTCTCACAAAAACATATACACACTCGGGATGGACATTTGAAATATTAATATATATATATATATATATATATATATATATATATATATATATATATATATATTCAATTGATGTTATATGAAGACTTATATGGTTATTCTAAACATTTTTATGTGTTTATGTTGTATTGCTATTCGCTTTGTTAATTAATCCAATAGCACACTTTCACGCACAACAGTCTGATTCAACTCTGACTATAAAATTTTATATATACATATATCTATCTATCTATCTATCTATCTATCTATCTATATATATATATATATATATATATATATATATATATATATATATATGTGTGTGTGTGTGTGTGTGTTTGTGTGTGTGTGTGTGTGTGTTGGGAACACAGTAAAAAAGCGGCATATTTATTATCACTGTTTTATCTATCAGGAATAATTGACCTTGAATTACCTTGAATAAATTCCTTGAATATTCATGATCTTGAATAATAATTCAACTCACGCGTAATCACGAAGCTGTGATTGGTTCTTTCATGATTGATTAATTGCTGTTATTGGCAGAAAATTTTCGTCTTTCGTTCTCTCCTTCTCATTGATTGTGAATGTCAAGCGATCGTTATTTTCAAAGAAGGACATCCCACGTGAGGATTGAAGAAATGTGCAGAAATTATTCTTGAATTTTTCAGTCGCATCAATCGTTCCCAGTTTTCAACGGTTGTCTTACGGCTTTCTAAATTAATCGCTTTTCAATGGGCACCGTATATATATATATATATATATATATATATGTTAACATATATATATATATGTATGTATACATATATATACATATAGTTGAGAACGAAAATGGTTATGAACAAATAGAAAAATGACGTTTCAAATGCGGCTTGCTTACATACAGAATTGTTCATAACCATTTTCGTTTCCACCTGACGAAGTACAATTTTAAATGCACTAAAACGAAGTTGCACCTTTGTAGTGAGGATTTTGTTTTGGTCTATTTGAAAAAAATTATATATATATATATATATATATATATATATATATATATATATATATATATATGTGTGTGTGTGTGTGTGTGTGTGTGTAGCGACTGTCAAAAACGATTGCAAATATTACAAGCATGAAAGAAAAAACACCAATATCCGTAGCATTTTATAAAAGATACAAAAATTTTACAAATATTTTATGAATGTAAAAAAATAAAACGATTTGAAAAGACCAATTATGGGGAAGAAATGTTTGCTCTAGACAACGTGCTTTGTTTTACTTATCAGACTATGAATGTTTAAAGAAACTGGAAACGCTTGCTTTAAAAAAAAGTGATATATTTATTTGCTGACGAAAACGCATTTTTCTTGGTCTCTTCATACACCTATTTACAATAATTTATAGCGCTCCCTTCACACTGTCTCCATGTGTTTGACATCTGCCCGTAAATGTTGACGTTTTCGATTTTCGAATCTGGACGACCAGCGAAACAATAACGCCAGAACTGATGCGAAATCTCTTAGGTGAAGTGAAATTTCAATCCTCACCACGAACGGAATGTCAATAGACTAAAACATGAAAATGCTATCGCCCGTGTGTCAAAGGCTCTCATTGTGAAGCCTCTTGAACACAAGTGGTATCGATCGATTTACAAAGCAAAACGATGCGTCGCTAGTGGAACGACGGTGTCAATAAATATGGTTAAAGTCTCAGTTGTGTTCAATATGCTTCCCTACTAGAGCGTTTATCGCGTGACGCTTTGAAACTGCGCATTAGCTAAGAACGTCGTACAAAAGCGGAAAACGTTTCAACAACTCTACCTGGCACCATCGCTTTCTAATGGACATTGCACAAGGTTCATTGTTATTTGCAAAAGGCTTCCTTCTTATTTCCGCCGCGTTGATTACATTCTCCGAAGGACGTAAACTGCTGACGGTACAGGGGCTTCTTAAAATGTCATCCTTCTTAAGTGATACACCGAATGACAAATGTGGTATAGAGACTGAACTTACTTTTCTTTTTACAGTGGTGTTCACCCTATACAGTGGCATGCAGCCACACGAGGTAGGGGTTTAAGGTGTAAGAGGTACAGCTTATGTGCGGAATATAACGATTAACAAGTTAAGATCATAGTGATCGGGGAAATATCCTCTTGGAAACCGGTTCCACAGGGCAGTGGTTCGTGAGAAGATGCTGCTTAAGTGGAACTTACATCTCACCAGGGGGACAGGAAAGGGGCTTGCTACAATGTGCGAGGCATGGCGAGTGTTAGCTGGTGGCACTAAGGAGATGTAGTTCATCTGAATGCTCACCTTACCGTGGAAATAACGATAGAGCAGAGAGGTTTACGACGTCTCCTTTGTGAGAAAAGGGTTGATAAATTTAGCTGATTCCTGGCAATATTCTTAAGCACTGTGACATTTGTTGTTAAAAATTTTTACCTACTTTCAAATAACAGCAATTTATTATATATATATATATATATATATATATATATATATATATATATATATATATTATGTTGGTGCAAAAATAATATCGTTTTTGACGTATATTTAACGTTTGGCACCAACCTTATATATATATATATATATATATATATATATATATATATATATATATATATATATATATATAATTATTTATATAAAAAAATTATAACATAAACATTTTAGGAATTTTTTTTTAAATAATTATATCTGCTCTACATTATATTGAGCACTCTTTTAAGAGTAGTAATTGTTGGTTATTGGAATTCGTTCCATATACACCAATCATATACTTGGATATATATAATATATATATATATATATACCTTTAAAGTGTGCTATATTTATGAGTAAAATGCACAATATCAGAGAGAGAGAGAGAGACAGAGAGAGAGAGAGAGAGCGTATGTAAATATAAGTATAAAAGTGAACATTGAAGTCAGAACTCAGAGGCTGCAGGCTGTTTCATGATAGACGTAATCGTAAGGCCTAACTACTGCGTCTGGCATGAAACATCCTGTCGCCTCTGAGTGTTGACTTCAATGTTCATTTTTCCATATATATATATATATATATATATTAAAAAGGATGAGAAGAGAGGTGCCGTAAACGTTTTTGGGTGTAATGTGGATTTATCTAGAAAAAGTATCATGCTTTGTTTTACATAATTTTACTACACGTGTTTCTGGTCTCGTGACCGTCTTCAGGTAAAAGCGGAGATTTCCACATATTAATAAAAATAATTAATTTTTTCTTTTGTTTTTCAATGTTAAATATTCTCGATGAGACATTTTCAAGAACGAAATTCGGATTACTAACACAGAAAATGTCTCATATCGAGAATATTTAACATTGAAAAACAAAAGAAAAAAATAATTATTTTTAATAATATGTAGAAATCCCCGCTTTTACCTGAAGACGGTCACGAGACCAGAAACGTGTGTAGTAAAATTATGTAAAACAAAGCATAATATTTTTTCTAAATAAATCCACATTACAACCAAAAACGTTTACGTCACCTCTCTTCTCTTCTTTTTAATATACATACTTTTCTCTCGTTAGAACCACTACAACCTCTTTCTTTTATATATATATATGTATATATATATATATGTGTGTGTGTGTGTGTGTTTTAGTACAGTTTATTTAAATATTACATTTTGCAGATTAATTTTGCTTATATAGTGAGATTTAAATATAAATCAGTAATGTTAGGCGTATTTTCGAATCTATTTTCGTCTCAAAACAGTGATATAGCGTAAACTTTTCATAATTTTATTGGCATACTTTTGGCGGGCCTATTTTGCAGGATGCGGCAGAAATATCTCCCAGAAATACCTTACTATAATACCTCCTACATAATGGTAAGGCTTCAGCTAGATGAATACACCACTGCCACTGATATCTTTATATGTTGCGAGTCTTTCTGTAGATGTGGGAAGTATTACAACCTGTATATTTTTTATCAAATTTTTTTAGATAGTGTATATTACAAAATTTCACATAATATATATTTTATAACATTTTATGCACGCGGATTTTATAAACCCCTTTTATTTACACACTTTTACGTTATCCAGTTGATTATATTTTCAAGTTTCGTCGAAGAAGCGGTGTCAACATTTTAAAGGGTTTTATTTCAACAATTCTATATTTGACAAAACATGAATCACGCTAAACGTCATTGGAAGTGATAAGGTAATTTGATTTATGGTCCACTCTTATCGTCAGCGATCCCCTTGCATGTTTCCTGTCATAGAGTTTTGTCATTCTGTATGATCAAAGTTCACAATGTCTAAATCTCCGGGTACCCCTAAGCAACATCCTCACAGAAATCTCCTTTGGTAGAAAAGCCAGTTGACTCTATAGCAGTTTGTTGGACTCTTTACAGTTTCCTATTCGTGGAGTACGGAAATAGGTTAGCATATTCAACTGAGAGACACTTTAACTACGATATGGTTAACAAGCTTATTTACATGACCTCATTGACCATATTTAGAGTAGAGGAATTTTTCATTATTTATTTATTTTTTTCTATATCTATTCTGTAAAAGCACCATGCAACACGAAAGCATTTTGGTCTTCGGGTAGGTTTCTTCTGTACACTTTAATTCTCACCTGAAGAAGCCGAACGAAACGGAAGCTCTCAGCGAAACGCATCGTTTATAGCTTTTCTATTTTGCCCCCTTTCTTTATATCTACCATTATATCTTTAACTGCAACATTATAGAAATTACATTTAACTGTATCATTATTTAAATCAGATTATAACTAAGATTATGACTGATTTCAGCTTGTAACTAACATTTAAGTTTATCATAATTTAAATTAGATTATAAGTAATTTCATTAGTTTATACTTTTATTTATTTATTTTTGCATTAAGTTTTTTTCTACGGTTTTCGCATCGCACACTGTGTCACTACTAGAACAGGTAATAAAATAAAACACTTTGGAGGTGCATTTCACAGAGGAGAATCTTTAGATGTATCTTCGTCGAAGAAGTTTAAAAAAAAATTCTTAAAAAGGTGTTTACCTGATGAAAATTGTAGGTCACGAAAAATCCGCCGCTAGAAACAAAAGCATTGATTGCGCTATTTAATTTTAACACCCGGCACTATCACCAATCACGATGAACGAATGTTCTCTATCGGATTACCTGACGTTGAGCGCCTATTTGGACTTCAACCCAATCCAGACTTCAAATGACACTCGTACATACGAGCCATCGCTAAAGATGCTGGGAAAATGATCGGTTCTCTCCTCTCCAGTAAGTACCTAACGTCTCCTTCTATCGTCTACCTTACAAGAGCCAGATTAGATCAAAAAGGGAGTAGTGTGGCTATATATGTCCAGGAGCTGCCAAACTTTCAATTCCCCGTCATGATGGAGTCTAAAAGCTAGGCGTTGCTATTGAGTTTTCTGTAACAATTACGTTTCTAAGGAGTTGGGTTCTTAATTCCACAGAATTGTTCTTCTAGACTGATTTATTTTGCTATTAATCCCTATCAGGCTGTAGATGAAGAGGGGGGTTCATACATTTACAAGAGATAGTGAATGCAAAAGCATCGACTAGAATTTGTATATGAAATGCTAAATTCCGCGCGACAACCAATTCATCCATGATAGATTCCATGGTAATGATTAAAAAAGGACTCTTTTAGAGTAAATTATATTTTGGGATTATTTCGCTTACGTGAAGAATTCTTTGAATGTTAGGAAAAATCTTCTTAGAAAGAAAATAACACCTAGGACCGTCTGATGATCCGAAAGATGTAACCGATGTGGTAGTTGGAATTCTAAATGAAAAAAAAACTATGAATATTTTTCTTAATCGATATATAAAATACTGTGATTTCCCTTTGTCCTTCCGTCCATCAGTAACACCCTCTAAAATAGCCATTCATTGACCGATTGAAATTAAATTTTGGAGAGAAGTGCAAACAAGAGATTACAAAGTACAATTGGCTTTATTAGGGATCGTAGCTTAGAACAATAAATTTTCATTATTATTTTGAAAAAATAAGAATGTTATTATTTAAAATACAAAGTACTCACACTATTTAAAAAAAATTAATAATTAATATAAGTTACTTATTTAATAAGAATGCTATATTATTTTTGCATATCTTTTTAAGATTTTTCTTTATACAAGAATCCAGT
>OZ010582.1:93817159-93822159 GCA_963932145.1 Acanthosepion lycidas | reverse complement strand
CTGCCAAAAAATATCGTAATTAACGACAAACGCCCACGAATTATATACGTGTCTTTTCTTTTAAATGATATTTTGATAGTGTGACGCCCTTTCTCCTTAACCAGTGAAGGTATCGATGTGAATGTGCGTTCAACTTTTTATACTAGTAGGAATAGAAACAGGAGGCTTTATTCGATCTTGGCGAGAGGATTTTATTTATCAAAATTTTCGTCTTTAATTCCAGGGATTCACTCGATCGCCTGATCAGTAAAGAGAGATGTAAATAAGTTTAAGCAATAAACACAAGATCGACATTATATAAGCAATACAAAGTAACCATTTAAAAGCAATGAAGGAAGGAGTAAAATCATATACGCAATAAAGAGGAACATTATATAAGCAATAAAGAGTAAACTTGTAAAAGCAATAAAAGGAGGAGTGAAATCGTATAAGGAATAAAGCGGAACATTATATAAGCAATAAAGAGGAACATTTGTTAGCAATAAAGAGGAAGATTATATAAGCAATAAAGAGGAACATTCTATAAGCAATAAAGAGGAACATTCTATAAGCAATAAAGAGTCAACTTGTAGGGAGTAAATTTATATAAGCAATAAATGTTAAACGTGTATATGAAATAAAGAGATGAGTAAAGACCACGAATACTCCTGGGTAGCAAACATGTTGGTGGAATTTTGTATATGCTACATTACTAAATGTCGAAGACTTTTCAAAACAGCAAAGAGGACATCCATTAATCCATTCAAATTATTTGAAAAAATTAGAAAAAATTATTTAAAGATTTGTTTATTCTCCAGGATGAGATTCTTCTCGTATCCTCTGTGGTCTTTTAGTTCTTCTTTGGTGCTTCTCGTTCCGTTTTCATTGACTCTGTACTACGCTGCTAAGGGATCCAACACACAAGTACGATGCCTACAAATTCCCGAATTAACGCTGCTAGATTTCTACCGCTAGGACAAAAACTTCGATTAAAAAAAGTGTTTATTAAGAAATTTCCTGAAAGTTAGACGCATCGACAGATAAATGATGAAGGCTCAAGCGGTCACGACGATCGAAACATCGTCATATTAACAACAAGAATGCGAAAATTAGTCCCACTGTAAGTAGCGTAAATAATCATTTATCATTAAATTAATGTTTTAATATGTATTAAATAAATGTATCAAATAATATATAAATTAAGTAAATTGTAATAAATAGCATATTAATATGATTCTCATCGCACATATTCAGTTACAGAATATTTTGGAATTTAGATTTTTTCTTTGTATTTCAAAGACCCATTCGACTTTTACACATATGTCGGTTTTTGAAGTGATTTCAAAAATATAATTGTGTCAGGTTCTAAGCATACGAGTTGCGGGGCCACAGATTGTCAACTTGGAGAAGCAAAACTCTATAAACTCCTCAAGATCAAAACACACGTTTATTCTAAATAGAATTCTCATCTTATATTAGGTTGGTGCAAAAATAATGACGTAATAATGTCGTTTTTTGACGTTAAAAATACGTTAAAAAACGACATTATTACGTCATTATTTTTGCACCACCCTAATAGCTAATCACTTGGCTGTGGCATTATAGGATGAACTTTTCTCAATATCATACAAGATATTTTTCTCGCCAGAATCTATTTTAACTATCTATAATTTCACCATTTGCCCGGGCATCTGTTGCATATCTAGACATCCTTGATTACATCCCAAGAAGAATCTGCAAATTCATGAGTTCTGACCTGTCACCTTCCCACCGCTACAGCATAGATTCCTTTTCTTATAAATAGTTTCATGTGAATTGTAGTGATGAGTTTTCCTCTGGATCGTGAAGAGGCTTTGTTCACCGGGTCTAGCAATTTCGCCAAAGTGTGTACGCAGTTATGAACAGAAAGAAACCATCGAATATTCCTTTTGTGTCGAACACCCGATGACCGAGTTAATTGGAGACTTCATGGTTCGCATGTTGCGGTGGAAGTTCTTCGTCCTCGAAGATAGTTCTATCTTTAGCAATGTAATACAGTCGGTGAAGAATGCTGTGCATTATATGTTATTTTTCTTGTTGAGTGTTATGCGAAACGTGGTGTGGACGACGCTACAGAAAAAAAAATGAGAAGTTTGCCTCTTCCCAATGGATCTTTAAGCATCAGCTTAAAGTCGTGATCAGGTCAGAAAGGTGGCGGATGTCTTCATCAGAATTTGGCTAAATGTTGGTCTGTCTTGCGCATCTATGTCGAGTAAAAAGCGTTGACTTAGACGATTTTAATCCCCTGGACTGAAGATTGGCAACCCAGTTGAAAATAGAATATTTTTAGGTTATTTTTTAGCTCCTTCAATTCAAGTTAACTTAACTATGGGGGTGTATGTACATCAGCCCATTTCTCTTCCCCACTATTTTAGTTTAATTTCCCGCTCACCACCCTCGGTAAATGACAAAGATATCAATTCTCTGGTGGATGCGGGATTCTTTTCTTTGTTTTTGTGGGTGGGGCGTATTTTTCCATTTTTTTGTGTTTGAATGAATGCCTGTTCGAGTCAGGGCTTGCTAGGGTTTCTTATTTTATTATAGCATACTGTCCCGCATGAATTTAGTCGAGTTAACTGATGTTTCAGCCACCATCTACGATTGTGAGGGCTTTTATTACTAACACTATTTTTTTAGCTTACTAAATTAAGCTTTTCATTGTAAATATGCACTGAGGTTAGTTTTTAAAAATGATTTGTATTTTTTTATTCCCTACCCCACATACAGATTGTACTTATGTAGATAATTAGGATTTTATAAAAGCATTGTGTTATTATGATCACAGTAACAAGAATGATAAGAATGGGTTGTTTTGGTATCAGGAATATTGTATGTTGTTTGGGTCATCACTCTTTTGGCCTGGTGCCATATTTCTCGCCTTTCAAGAATAAATATCACTTTCTTCTAAGGTTCCTAGACTTCATAAATTTAAGCAAAATAAAAAATTGACAGCGCTATCTCGCAATTTAGCAGTTGAAATTACTCGTTTCAACCGTAAGTTCTATTCTAATAGTTCCTCCTCGCTTGTTGAACTCTCTTCAGTTATCTTGGTTTCCTGTCAACTGCGATCTTCAAAAGCGTAAGTTCAGTGCGCCATCTTCAGTCTCCATGAATCCTGTTGTTTTTTCTTCTCTCTGTTTCTTTCACACTCAGTAATTCATCGCATCTTAACGGGATTTATCTCCCGCTGGCTAGAAAGTTATCTCTTGAATCTCCAGGCCATTCTTACATGTGTCTCCAGCTATCTCTTCTTAATGCTGTAAGCTACCTCTTCTTCCTGTATCGCTCACCATTCTCCCAAGACTGTGGTATAATTGAATGCATTTCGGACAGCATTGACAAGGCTCTCTCTCTCTCTTTCTCTCTCTGTTTCTCTCTCTGTTTCTCTCTCTCTATCTATCTATCTATCTATCTCTTTGCTCACATATTTTTGGTGATTTTAACGCCTATCATACCAATTGGATATCCCTTCAACCGGGACAGTAAGGATTCTCTTTCGATCTATGTTTTAGCTCCATTCCCGAGTCCTGTAGCGCCACGCAGCTCTGTCCTCTTGGCAATTCCGATCACGTTGTAGTGTCTATCAACATCTCCTCAACTCCAACCACTCCAAAGAATTCCAGTAATTCTTCGCGTCTTAATGGTTTTTATCACCATTTTTTGTAGTGAAATGATTTTAAGAAATCTCGTTTCCGATGGTTAATCCTTTGCAGTTGTACGCCTCATTCTCTGTATAAGAAGACCGACATCTATTGTCTAGCCTGATACAAAACGTCTTTTATTTAAATCTATTTTTCAAATGAATACAATCATTACACAAAATTGTTCAATTCTCTTGGCTGGGCATTGACGTTGTGTTTCAATATTTCAATATATATTTTTTTTTCATATTTATGCATAGTGGCTTTTTTATTATTATTATAGAAATAAGCATTTATTTTTGGATTCTATTTTCATTTTTCTACATTGTACGTATAATATATTTTTTGTTTTAATAGATTGCTTTTTGTCACAACCGCGTCCAAATCCAGAAATACTCGTTTCTTAAAGTCTTACGTATGTCGAATAGATGTTTTTTTTTCTTATTCCTTTGCTTCCCAATTCATGAATTCTTTGCCCTCAACAGACGTGAACTAATAACATGTCAGAGTTCTATCATTTGATCTGTACGAGAAAGATGATGACTCGTCAATTTGTGGATTTTATTTTCTTCTTTGTTTCTTTTCATTTTCTGTCAGATTTTTTTCTTTTGAGATTATTTTATTCTTTCTTTTTTCATTTATTTTTTTTACACAGATGTCTTTGGTTGTCATTTTTCTTGCAATATTATTTTTTTAATTTGTATATCTTTGACTCCATCTCCGCATCGCTATTTCTTCGTACATTTCTTATTATCTATCTGTCTTTGCTTTTGCTTGGTTTTCATTCATTTTTACATACTGTTGGCGTATCTATCTCCGTTTCGTATGCTTTTTTCTGCTGTGTATTTTTATGATTGATACCTTTCAGACTATCGTTTATCCTATTTCGGTTATCTCCCTTGTTCTATCGTTCGTTGTGCTTTCTTTCTTACGTTTCATTCGCATTGTGTCTCACATTTTCCATTTTATTCTTTTTTTTTCTCTCTTTTACTTCCTTTATTTCATTCTTTTACTTTCGTTAGAGTTTCTTTTATTTCTTTGTTCATTTTATCATTTTCCTTGATTAATTTTTTCTCTCTTATTTCTATTCATTGTCCCTCTATTTCTTTGTTCAATTTTACTTATAGCCGGACACTTTTTCATTCGCTTTTACTTTGTTTTCGTTTATTTTAAACTACTGCGAACTTAACCTTCTTTATCCTGTGTTTCTTATGCTTCCTTGTTGGTATTTCGAAAATACGCAAAAAATAAATAAATATTTCCAACTTCACTCTCCAACCAGAATTTCATCAACTTTAAAAATAGACACTTAAAAACAGACTAGGTGACATACCACGCGGG
>OZ010582.1:93742159-93807159 GCA_963932145.1 Acanthosepion lycidas | reverse complement strand
CGTCTTACTTTACACCCATCTAATCACAGCTCCATTAGAACCCATTTAAACACACACGCAAATTTACCAGACTGCATACTAGTAGAAAACACAAATATATTAACTCATTCCACCTGCAAAAAAAAACAAAAAAAAAACGACTAAAATTAATGGAAGCTTTAATAATAAAAAAGAAAAAGCCAACTCTTAACAATATTAACTACTAACAAAGCCACAATGTGCTAACCGTATTCGGAAATTAAAAACATCCCTACCACACACTAAGACATACACAGAACGCACACATTCAATTCAGCTGAAAAATCGAATCATCCTTGATAATGGCTAAAAGTATCGCCGAAATCGCTAGGAAATATAAAACATTTGGACAGTTCTGACGCACCATTTGTCCAGAAAAGAAAGCTCTTGTTAGAACACAAGAAAAATTGAATAAAAAGCTTAACCGTAGTACCTTTTCTATCGTTTTTAATGAAACATGCAGAAATGAAGGATTGCTGCCTAAATGTACAACTATATATATATATATATATATATATATATATATATATATATATATATATATGCAAAAGAACAAATGGAGTAAAAATCCACAGTTCGTAAAAAAACTAAAGTAAATTATTATTATATTACTTTTATCATAATAAATTACGATAAATCTATTTTACATCACTACACAAAAACTTTCATGCTGCGGTAATGATATACTCAAAAAGCTTTTTAAAGGGCCCAATAGGTAAATGTCTGTAAACAATGTAAATGTGTGTAAACAACTAGATGCGTCTTTCAGTGTAATTAACAATACATACACACACACACACACACACACACACACACACACACACACATATATATATATATATATATATATATATATATATTAGGGTGGTGCAAAAATAATGACCTAATAATGTCGTTTTTGTCGTTAAAAAATATGTCAAAAACGACATTATTACGTCATTATTTTTGCTCCAACCTAATATATATATATATATATATATATATATATATATATATATATATATATATATAGCTGTTTACACATTTTTATTTTTGCCTAATGACCCCTTTGTGAACCATCCTGAGTATATTGAAATATATATATATATATATATATATATATATATATATATATATATATATATATATATATCCGTTTATGATAAAGTTGTGTTTCCTTCAACAAATCGGCAAATCATACTTGTATACACGAATACATTTTCGTTGAAATTCTTCCCTAGTATGGGTTAATGACATGATGCAGTATCAGTTTTCTTGACATTTAATAATAACACACCCACTTCAACCCTCTAACCTTATTTTATATTTTAGCGTCGACCTGACTTTCATTGATTAATCTAGACATACACATAAGTATATTTTTTTTATTTCTGACCTTGTACCCTCATTTTAATTTACGAAAAGACGTATATATTTTCTTGTAATTTCAATTATAAATCATTTTTATCATTAGTTATCTGCCATCGACTGAATAATAACAATCTTACTACCGAAACATAAACGTTTTTTCTGAAGCGATGGAAAAAGTTTTTATTATAATTTATTATAATTAAAATATTATAATAATACGTATATATATATATATATATATATATATAGATAGATAGATAGATAGATATGTGTATATATATATATATATATATATATATATATATATATATATATATATATATATATATATATATATGTGTGTGTGTGTGTGTGTGAGTGTTTGTATATACGTTTTCGTGTGTAATAAGTAAAAATATCTACCATGGGGAAGACGAGTCTTTTTAGAAGATAACATGTGCGCAATGCTTGATTGCATAGAAATATTATTATGTATAGAAAAAGTGTTTCTATTGGCCGGTCTCTACCCACAGCACCTTGTGCATATTTTGTATACAATGGTCTGGTCAACGACGCAATATACTGTAATGACAACTTTATATACATACCTGGGCAAACTTAAAACAGAAATTCTAGCTAGCCAACATCATAACTGAAATTACCCTGGTTTGAATCCAATGTCTGCTATTTGACAATTGCAGTGGCAAATTCGTCGTCAAAAAAAAGGTAGAATGAGTTGCTCTCCTTCGTTAGGAATACATTAATAGTTGCACTTTGTTCTACAGCCATTTATACTCATGTTATAATGATACAGTACAGTCGTAGAAAGTGTAGATGGCTATATCAGAAATATGAATTTCATATAGCACTATACTAGTGTATAAAATGTTTGTAATATTAAGTATTATACCATTTGAAATTCTCCAACAGAATACTTTTCTGTAGGTAAAAGAAAAGAAAACACCCTATATTATTTTTTCACATTCTTAAATATTCTAACATTTTAAAGTTATGACCTTATAAGGATCACTTTGATGTTTCTGCTAGATTTGTTGTGGATATCTAGTTGCTTGCAACAATGGAAAATCAAACATTTGGAGTCTTATTCCATCTTCTTATTATTATTCTTCTTATTATTATTATTATTATTCTTATTCTTATTCTTATTCTTATGATTATTCTATTAAACAGGAAATACTTGTTGTCAACTCCAGTATATAACACCACGACAATAATAAACAAAAACAACAAATTCCTCGAAGCTTTCTTTAAAATAAAAGCATTGTTTTTTTCGTTTTTTGTGTGTGTGTGTGTGTGTGTGTGTGTGTGTGTGTGTGTGTGCGCGCATTTGTCCATATTTGTCACTTCTTTAATAATTCATTCTCTACCATCCGTGGCATTAGAACCAATTTCTGCAGTGCGGAATTTTTCCTCATTGCAAACTGCCCGGATATACTGGCTCTGTGTGGGACCAACCTTGATTCATCTACCACGTCATCTGACCTCTCGATCCCCGGCTACCTTCCTCTCATTAGAAAAGACTCTCAAACCCACATGCTTAGCCTTGGAGTTTACATCAAGGACCATCTCCCGCTGGCTAGAGATTTGTCTCTTGAATCTCCAGATCATTCGTACATGAGTCTCCAGCTATCTCTTCTCAATGCAATAAGCTATCTCTTCTTCCTTTATCGCTCACCATCCTCCCAAGACTGGTATAACTGAATGCATTTCCAACAGCATTAACAACGCTCTCTCTCTCTCTGTGTCTCTCTCCATCCGTTTGCTCACATATTCGTGTTTGGTGATTTTAACGCCTATCATACCAAGTGGCTTTAAAACCCTACTAATGACATTGCAGGCATTCAAATATTTGTTAAAGCTGGAATCTAGGCTTTCATCCCCTCAACGTAATATAAGGTCAAATTGTGCTCCCTTACTTGGTTCTCCGCTGCTTGCTCAGCTGCTATTGCCCATAGGAACCTCTTCTTCCACTTATATCGAACCGACAATTCTGACTGTTCCTAACGAGTTTAAACGTGTCTTCAATGAAGCAAAGTCACTATTTCCTGCGATTATTGACGTCTCTGCAAGTGCGTACTTAAAAATAGGAAACCCTCTATACCTTCTTTGTCCAACCAGTTCGAGGTTCTGACATCTTCTGCCGACGTGGCTGCATGCTTTGCTCGGAAATTCTAGTTCAATTCAGCGCTCGACACTTCCAGTGTATCCACACCCGATTTACCCCTTCGAAATGACGCTCTATTGAGTAAGCTGCACATTACCCTGTCATCGGTATTGGACACTATCTCTAATTTAGACCCCCACAAAGCTAGTGGTGGAGATGGGATACCAGCCATTGTCCTGAAGAAATGTGCCCCATTACTGGCCCCCTGCCCTCTCCAAAGTATATAACTACTGCCTCAATGAATCTTGTTTTCCAGACTGTTGGAATTCCTTATCCATTGTCCCTGTCTTTAAGAACTTGGGTGACCCTTCTTATCAGTTTCCTACCTCTCTTCGGCAAGGTCTTCGAAGCTTTAATCAACGCCGAAGTGGTTAAGCCATGATCTACTCTATGGCATGCAATATCGTTTCTGCTTTGCCCGTTCTACAGCTGAAGTGCTTATGAGGATCCCTGCAATTGTTTACCAAGCCCTTCATAACAGAGAAGCTCGTTCTTTGGCTCTAGATATCTCCAAAGCGTTTGATAGGGTTTGGCATGCCGGCCTTCTTCGCAAGCTTCAGGGTTATGGAATTTAAGGTCGATTTTTTGACATAATACAATCATTCCTGTCAAACCTATTCAACGAACGCTGGTGTTTCCCAAAGCTCCATCCTAGGCCCTACTCTGTTTCTTTATAATCTTCAACGATCTTCCTGACGCCATAGATTCCCAAGTGGGCATCTACGCGGACGACACTAAAATTTACTCCTGCCTCAAAAACAAATCTAGTGTCGTTGACAAAACTAACCTTGCCGTTCGTCTCGAAAAAGACTTCCAATCGGTTGTGAGCTGCGGTCGGAATTGGCTGGTTAACTTTAACGCCTCCAAAACAAAACTGCTCTCTATTACTCATCACAGAGAACAATATTTGCCCCCCGCCTTAAAATTTCTGATGCTCAACTTCTCGAGAGCTCATCTTTTCGACTACTCGGTTTCACATTGACTGCTGACCTGAGATCGAATAAATACATTGAGTCAATAGCTTCGTCCACCGCAAGGAAAGTTGGCTCCCTGTGCCGCGCTAGGAATTTTTTTCTTGCCGGAGTCGATCCTTCAAATCTACAAATCAACCATTCGACCTTGCATGGAGTATTGCTGCCATATATGGTCCGGTGCCCCTTCTGTTTGCCTCAAGGTTCTTGATAAAATCCAGAGACCGATATGTAATGTAATTGGCCCTGATCTAGCATCTCGTCTGCAGTCGCTCTCTCACAGACGTGAGGTCACCACCCTCTGTTTTTTTTACTTTCATGGTAACTGCTCCGATGACCTGGTTTCGCTGGTTCCTAGACCTCATGAATTTAAGCTTTCAATTAGGCTGGCATCTCGCTCTCACCCTTTCACTGTCGAAACAGTTAAATGTAACCGTCCCTTCTACTCCAATAACTTCAACATCTCGCACCTCTCGCCTCCCCTTTTTCTGATTTCCTGATAGCTATAATCGCCAACTCTTCAAATGTAATGTCAATTGATGTCTCCAGATGTCTTGATCTATCCCCTATCCTTCCCATCATCATTTTTCTACCACTCCTATTTTCTCTCGCTCCAACTCTCTGTAACACCTTGCGTGATAGTGGTTTCCCGCCTTGCTTGGGGTGAAATGCTTAAAAAAAATAGAAACCAACACTCAATAGTTTTTTACGAGTGCAGAAGAGACGCTTTCAATTTAGCTGTCTTTTATTAAAACGCTTGTTTTGCAAAGAGAACCCATAGCTACAACCGATAAATTACATTTTTTAAAACAATTATAATAGAGCCCGTCCAAGGGTGTTTTTACATAATCACGATCATAATTAAATGAAGACTTTATCTCAATTAAAATAAGTTTGTCTTTGTAATTCTTGCCATGTTCCTTGACGATATGAGCGATCATGGCTCTCTACATTTTCTCGTACTTCCTTGCTCTGAGTAAATATTGGCTTTTTTTCATCACTCCTTAATCCTGAGCTGTCATCCATTTACACAAGATCGTTAGGTAAGTTATTCGCTGTTTTCCCCGTCCTCGTTCTTTAAATCTGTCAAAGTATATAAGTCGCCCTTCTTTATCACGTGATCTACAGATTTCAACTATCTCTTTTCGATGTCATCTTATTTTTATTCGTTTTTCTCAAAAACTTCGCCGTTGTTCACATGTTCAGTATCCTTCTGTGGAACCAAATTTCTGTACCTTCAAGTCACTTCTTTACCGTGAGGAGATTATCCAAAATTCCCTGTCACACACGCACACATACAGACATACATACATATATATATATATATATATATATATATATATATATATATATGTATATATATATATATATATATATATGTATATATATTATGAAATGGACAAAGTCCGACAATTATTCAATACATTTTATGTTTAACGTTCTTTTTATAGATACAAATATTTAAGTAAATGTTCTGTTTATAATAAACAGTATTAAACAACATTTACCGGCCTCAATGTCCAAGAAATTTTCACAGTAAATATTCGTCCTCCGAATATGAAAATTTCTCGGACATTTAGGCCGGTAAATGTTGTTTAATACTGTTTATTATAAACAGAGCATTTACTTAAATATTTGTATCTATAAAAAGAATGTATAAACATAAAATATCTTATAATGTGTGTGTATATATATATATATATATATATATATATATATATATATATATATATATATATATATATATACACACACACACACACACACACACATATATATATATATATATGTATATATATTATGAAATGGACAAAGTCCGACAATTATTCAATACATTTTATGTTTAACGTTCTTTTTATAGATACAAATATTTAAGTAAATGTTCTGTTTATAATAAACAGTATTAAACAACATTTACCGGCCTCAATGTCCAAGAAATTTTCACAGTAAATATTCGTCCTCCGAATATGAAAATTTCTCGGACATTTCGGCCGGTAAATGTTGTTTAATACTGTTTATTATAAACAGAGCATTTACTTAAATATTTGTATCTATAAAAAGAATGTATAAACATAAAATATCTTATAATGTGTGTATATATATATATATATATATATATATATATATACACACACACACACACACACATATATATATATATAAAATATATATATATATATGTGTGTGTGTGTGTGTGTATATATATATATATATATATATATATGTGTGTGTGTGTGTGTGTGTGTGTGTGTGTGTGTGTATCAAGCATCCGAATTCATACCAAACGGATAAAAACGACAAACCATCAACAATCACAATTTAATTTCAAGATAGCATCAAAATAATTGCATCTCTCATTATTATCATTGCACCACCATTAGTAATCACTTTTACCACTTTACAATAACTATTAACTAATAATATTATCATTACCACCAACACCCAGCACCATCACTTACACATCACACCTACTATTAACATATAAATCCACTACAATCATTAACGCATATTACTCCCCCAGTATATTTAATACCTTAAACAATAAGGTCAGATATAATTTCCATATGTAACCGTGAGAATAAACTCCCATTACCAGGATTCATAATAAATAAATATAAACAAATAAATATAGAAAATAAAAATAAAATAAAACACCAACAACCACCCTTTAGTTCAAGCTAGCACCACAATAATTATATTTATAGGTTTTTATTATTCTCCCACCAACATTACTAATCACTACTAAAAATTTACAATAAATATTAACCACTTATATTATTATTGCCACCAACCCCCTTACATAATACTATCACACCATATCTACCATTACCATATAATCCTGCCATAATTATTAACGTAAACTACCCCCTCTCTCAGAATATTTAATACCACCATAAAAATAACCAAAAAGTATTAAAAACTGAAATTTCTACCAGTCACATATACACAGTCATAAAAAAACAAGGAAATAACCAGCTTTAATATAATAACAATAATATTTTTGTAAATTAAAAATTAAAAATATGGCAATCTTCAACTACCATAATTTTACACAGAATACCTATTATCAGGATTTATACCAAAATAAATTAATACATATAACAAAATAAAATAAAACACCAACAACCACTTTTTAGTTCAAGCTACCACCACTGTACCTACATTCATGGTTTTATCATTCTCCCACCACCGTTACTAATCATTTCTACCAATTTACAATTTCTACCAATTTACAATAACTATTAGCTAATTATATTATCATTGCCTCCAATCCCTTGCGACATTACTATCACATCATATCATATAGACCCGCTATAATTATTAAATTAAACTACCCTCTCACCCAGCATATTAAATATTAAACATCACCATATAAAATAACCAATCTACCTGTTACATATACACAGTCATCAAAAACAAACAACTAACCAACTTTAAATATAACAAATACACCCCCATTTTCTTTTCAAAATGTTAAAAATAATTATAAATAATAATAATTTTTACCTATTATAATTTTACACAAACCCCACCACACGTATATACATACATGCGAGGAAATATTATTCAGCGGAAAATAAAAATATGACATGTATACATTCACGAGAACTTTTTGCCACACTTCCAATCTTTAAATTTCAACATACAAATGCGTATGTATAGACACAACACCACCCGTATACATACACATGTCATATCCGAGACTGCCCACATATGTTTATATATGTATGAGTCCCGACGGACGACCAAGTATGTATATGTGTCTGCCTACATCGATGTTTGCGTTAGTACGATGACAAAACGACGAAGTTTCCCCCACCACTTCCACAATAACACCAATACACGCAATCTACATAAAACCAAAATTTAAAAAAAAATTAATCAGTTTGTCTGACGATCGCTAAGGCGTGAAACCAAGGATCACAAACTCACATCTATGCAACCAAATATGTCAGCTCTATCTCTGATATTGAGCGCTTTCTAATAAGTTCCACGCATATAATATATAAATAATTATACATACATACATATATATATATATATATATATATATATATATATATATATATGTGTGTGTGTGTGTGTGTGTGTGTGTGTGTGTGTGTGTGTATTCCGTATTTTGAATATCTTTCAATTTTATTCTGGAATCGCCAACTCTATAGAGCACATTTTATTAAATTAAATTTCATCATATAACCTAATTTTCAATGTTTTTTTTTAAGCATTTCACTCCAAGCAAGGCGTGAGTGTCACTACTTCACAAAGGGCTATAGATAGTGTAAGTAAGGCAAAAGACTGGGTATAATTGGAGGGGGGGGTTAAGGAAAGGATAAAAAATGGGACGGAGGGGGATAAAAAGATGGGACGGAGGGGGATAAAAAGATGGGACGGAGGGGGATAAAAAGAAAAACAGGCATCCTGGCATCAGAAGATGTCGAATGGCATTACATTTAAATTTTTCGGATAATAGTTATCAGGGAAGCAAGTAAGAGGATGGAAATTCAACTGTTGAGAAGGCCGAGAGAAAACGTTGTTGGAACAGAAGAAGCGGATATATATACTTTCACGTGCACGCATCGAAGTTGCTTCTTTCCACAAATATATAGACCCCCATATATATATATATATATATATATATATATATATATATATATATATATATATATATATAAGTAACGAAAATCTTGGTAATCTGTACAGATAATCCAAAGGAGGATGAAATCCTGAGAACTCAATGTTAAGTCAGAGCGAATAATTTAAGTTAAATGAAAAAACAGACCACTTTAAGGCTCCATTATATCTTTCATAGATAATAAATAAAATATAGAATAGAAGATAGAATAGGGCGATAATAGGGCACCCACCCCTTATTCTTCTCTTTTCCTCTCCCTCCCGCTTATTCTGATCTTTAACATTAGATCGACTATGGTGTGTGTATAAGTGTTTTGTTTGTCTGTTTCGACAGTGAAATGATGGAATCGAGATGCCATCCTAGTAAACACGTAATTTTCCCATCTGTTCAAGAAATGTGGCAAGAACTCTGGTAATGTCTAGACACTGTTACGGAATATCTACTGAGACAAAACGTTCTAATACATTCTCCATGAAGCAAATTTTCTTATCATTGTTCACAGTGACCAGATCTGGGCTGCGAGTAGAAATTGGAATATCTCTTTGAATTTCTATGTCGTACAGATTTTTATATGTCACTTACACCACTTCTATTGTGAGTTTATACCATTACTTGGCTTGCGCTCAGTGGGATATCTTATCTAACGAAACTTATTTAATATTCAATCATACCGCAATGCTTATACGGTATTCAGTCATTTGTATGGCATATTTATATCTGCAAACATATTGCCCTTCTTTCATATGCTACTCTAATTTCACTGATCGGATTTTAACGGCATTATTTTGAACTGTTCTTAATAAGGATTCGTTGTTAACTTTATTCTTCCTTTTATTCTATATTCATCTTTTTTTTTCTTCTTCGTTATCTTATATAATAATTCTACTTCATTTTTAGTAGTATAGAACGTACGTAACCACGGCATATACGTCATAAATAATGGACTGTTTCGTTGTGATCGCACAGAATGACGGGAAAGATATATCAAATATGGAGTTTGGTGTCGAAGGAAGGAAGGAAGGCAGGAAGAAAGGAAGGAACAAAGAAACAAAGAAAGAAACAAAGAAAGAGAGAAAGAAAGCGAGAAAGAAAGAAACAAAGAAAGAGAGAAAGAAAGAGAGAGAAAGAAAGAGAAAAAGAAAGAGAGAAGGAAAGAAAGAAAGAAACAGAGAAACAAAGATAGAAAGTAAGGAAAGAGCAAGAAAAAAGAGCGAAAGAAAGACACAGAAAGAAAGAGAGAGTAAAAGAAAGAGAGAAAGAAAGAAAGAAAAGAGAGAGAGAGAAAGAAAAAGAAATAACGAATAAAGAAAGAATTAAACAAACAAAAAACTCATTGTCCCCACCTCATAAATAATGAACTATTCTGTTTTGATCGATAATAAAAACTGACAATATATATCAGAGACGCTATTTGAATTCCGTCGAAGGAAAAACGAAATAGAGAGAGAGTAGGTGAGAGGAAGGAAGAGAAGATAGAATAGGGCGATGTCCCCTATATTGTAAAGTCAACTTCAGTGAAATGAACAAAAATTGTCAAATTTAATTTGTATTCATTTGTACCCACTTACTTCTTTAAATATTGACATGCAATCAAACTTTTTTTTTTTTTTTTAATGTAATACCTGGTTACAGTTGTCCATGATTATTTTATCTTCGGATAACTTAAGCATCTTAATCATTAACTTAAAAATAGGATTCACAAGAAAATTTAAATAGCAAACGCAAAATTCCCACATGTACAAATAGTTATTAATATTATTATTATTACTGTCGCTATCTATAAAAGGCAGGATGTGTGTGTGTGTTTGTGTGTGTGTGTGTGTGTGTGTGTGTAACGAATGCAAGGCCGCAATTTTCGACGGATTTGCACCAAAATTTACATGCACATGCTCCAAGTCAGTGGGAAAGCCAAGACCATTTCCCAACTTCCATCGATAGTGGAAATAATCGATATTTTAATGCTTCTACGGCAGTTTTCATGTAGTTTGCGGCCATTTTCTACTGGCCAGAGTGAGAGCCTATAGCTGGCTGCCACGAATAGGCAGGAAGATTCTATTGGCCAGCGTGAGAGCCAACAGCTGACTGACATGAATGTTAACTAGCATGCAAAAAAATCGATAGCTGCGTTCGTCACAAGTGGGAAAAATTTAAATCTGCATGGCACTTTACTCCAATTGACTTATTCGCTTGCTTAAACTCAACATTGATTCTGATTCAGCAGAACTAGGTTGAGTGTGAAACATTATTTGTTGTTAACATTCTTTGGGGAAAATTGTGAAAATGGCCTACCTCGGAAACGCCCGCGAATCTGTGTGATGTGCAAACTCTGGTTGCTCAACGGGATGAGAACCAAAATGGCGGCGCCCATGTTTTATGACAGGAGGTCTCGGACAGTTAACACGAAATCTCGTTGTCTTGCCATTCGCATGTAGCTGTATAAAGCAGGCGCGTTTTTGCTTCTGATTACTGGTTTTTTTGCTCGTGAGAAGGTTGGACGTGTGACACTATTTTGTCGGTTACCTTCCTCGCGTTTTTCCTATCTGCTACTATCGTTGCTTTACCAACACACATTCTTTTTTCATTTGGTTTTTCCAGTTACGAGTCCTTTTTTTTTTAAAGCTGATCGTTTTCTGTTCATTTTGTTTAGTTCTTTTTTCGTAACAGATTTAATGTTTACTATAGAGCTTAGAAAAAATTCGCAGTGTGAGATAGGCAAGAAGTAAGACATGTAGCAACATCAGCACGGCAAAGGGCTCTCCTTTAAAGGCAAGGAAGGTCAAAAATATTTTAAGTCAAATAATATCGATTGCTGTATGAGTCGTACGATTTTTTAATCCATTACGGGCAACCCCGGGCAACGTCGGGCCATGCTGCTAGTTATTATTATTATTGATGAGTGAGATTTCAGAACCTTGTAGTGTTTCTTCAGTAGGTGGTCGGTTATTAAGCTCATAGGCATTTTTATTATCTTTTGATTTAATATCTTCTCCGAGTCGTGGATGTTTTAGCAGCGTGATGAGGTTCATATCTCCCCTGCTGATATTTCTGTATCCATAGTGCATTAATGCGTGATAAACTCCACGTTTTGGAGGATGGATGTCTGATTCCACATTTCTTTCATAAAATATAGCAATTTCAACTGGCTGAATTGATCTAATAGATGAACTGTATCAATCTAATTATTCCCACCTGTATCGCTAGGAACCCAATACAGAGACATCAGAAGTACAACAAAGAATAATCCTCCAATCTATTTAACATGTCCCTTCTGTATAGCCCTGCGCATTTGCAAACAGAGATCAGGAAATGGGCAATGACATATTCATAGTTTGGATAAGAATGATCTTGAACTAAAAATCCACATCCGAACAGAAATTATAATCTGGAATTGAAATGAAAGCAGAGATTACACCTTCCTTGAATCAATCATCAAAATTTAGAGCGTACGTTTAATAAATACTAAACATTTCGAACACATCGGTTTATGGAATATATAATTATCAGATTAAAATTGTACTTGTCTCACCTTTCGTTCGTTCGCACAACATTTACGCCCTGTCAATATCTCATAAATAATGGACTATTCCGTTTTGATCACGTAGAAAAAGGGGGAAAGACCCTGTCTGGGTCCAGTTAGAAAATGGAAGAAAGAAAGGAAAGGAAAATAGCAGTGTTTTAAGGCTGTTTTTGTGAAATGGGAAAAGTCGATTTCAAACCTTTCCATTTGTACCCACTTCTTAGTTTTCTATTTTAATATTCTGATGAATCATAATTCTTAAGTTAAGGATTGTGTAAACTCATGGCGACTTTTATGGCAATAAATTATCTGTGAAAATTTCCTTATCAGATCGTTAAATATTTAAGCTTAAGTCTAACAAAATATTGGAGTAAAAATCATGATTATAACTACTGCATGTTATTTTAAGAATAATTATTTCTCCGTTCCTTTACCAATAATAATAATAACAATAATAATAATAATAATAACAACAACAAAAAACAATAACAACACCTTGAAGAAGTTTTCGACCGTTAAAATTTTTCTTAAAACGGAGAAATAATGGAAAGCGGAGGCTCAAATTGAGGATTCGGAGAGTTGAGTTTGAACTACTAATTACGTGCAAATACCGTTGAGAAAGTTATGAAACTATCGCCTCTCACTCGCACTACCAAGCTACGGGTAAATATTAGGACAGACTGAGTCCCATAGACCTGTTTAAATTAAGCATAACTCTGAATTCAAAACCCCCTACTATGAATTAAATAGTAGGGATGACTGGGTTCTCTGGCCTTGGTTCTCAACCAGTCTAGGAGAAGAATAACACATTCTAAAACATGGAGACTCCATAATAAGCAGCTATGAAAAGGATCATGGAATTAATATTGACTTGATTACACCAACTACATTTGCTTTCCATTTATTGGAAATACTTCTAGTTGTGGGAATGAAGACAAACGATATCCGGCAGCAAGGCCTCTGATTGAGAGACTGGAAGTTTTGAGGAGCATAGAACAACATCTTAATTGCTGTTGTTCCCAGGTACACCCTGATCCGGTGTTAGGGTCCCGTCAATGAATAATTAATGAATCCCCAAACAAAGACAAAAACTACGAAAGTATAAAAATACATTGTTACCTAAAAATTACAAGTAATAACTATGTATAGTAGAATTACCAATACTATATTTTATATCAAAATGACCAAAAATACATTTTATGTATAGTTGAAGGCATGTAACTGAGTTGAGAACATTATGATTTCGGCATTAAATGACCCTTAGGAGATGATATGCCGCTAAAGAAATTCAACTAAATGAAACATACGGAACCTTCACGGCTCATTAACTGAGGCTTCAGAAAAGTCAGCGTCGTAAATATATTTATCCATTTTGCACAAATATTGATGTTATGTGATACTTAACATTTGCAGTGGTAATACTTTATATTAGTTTAATAATATTCGCCTGATTACATCGGTTTCGCATGGTGAAAACTTTAAGTCTCTTATAAACCCAGGCTACCATTACGGAATGTATTTTCTCTACTTTTCTTGATAGTATCCAGGGCTTCAGTTATCGGAGATAAAACAGTTCTTTAAGGCGCCATTTCTTTTTCAATTCTAACATCTTTACTATTTTCTACGATTCTGTAACAGATACCTTTCTTTATCTTATGCCAAACCCCTGTTTATGCAAAGCTATTTTTGTTTGTATTTTTTAACAATTATATCTGGTTTACAAGCTGTTATATATCTGCCAGTATGAATGATTAAGTCCTAAGGAATAGTGACGTCATGACCCTATATGACAGGCACAAAGAGATGCACATAGCATTTGTCCTTATGTGGTTCAGTAATATTGACGTATATTCTAGTGAATACATGACCATATTCTTGTTATGTTGAGCTTTGTATTCATTTGGTGATTGGACAATCCCATACTATGTGATCAAATGTCTAAATATTTTGATCGCATAATCTACACATTGTGTCTGTATTGTAAAGTCCCATAAAATTGTTATAGACCCTTTGTCTGTAAACGCTGGGTGTCTTGAAAGTGTTCACAATCATTTTTGTAGTTCCTTCATATGTAATTTTCAGTATTATAGGGAATACCAATTTTCACATTCTTATAGATGTTACTGTCCATAATTGGAAAATCTGAAAGGGGAAATCAAAACATAAATATTATTAGTGTTATTTAATTTGACTTCTGTTGTATATATATTTCCTTCCGGGTCCCAAACAGAGACCTATGTTGAGAAAGGACTTCACGACATTTTCCACTGATCATTTTTGTAAAAAAATACTAAGATCACACATATTTTATATAGATAAAGCTCTTCAGCCGGTGTATTGTTCTTGACTTATTATAATTATCATTTTTATTTTCTTTGATTTCTGGCGTTTACACATTTCTTTCCGGGTCCCGCCAAGGGTCTTAAGGTTAGAATTGGCATCATGATACTTTCCAGTGACAAAAAAAAAAATAAAAAAAATTACATAGATAAAGCCCTTCGTAAAGTGTGGGCTGTACTTGTCAGAACAATTTTTTGTATCTCCTTGAGGCATGGGCTTCCAGGAATCCCTGCAATTAGTCTACTGCAATCTTTTCCAACCAATCCTAGGGCTCCAACTACAACGGGGATTGTTGATGTTCCCATATGCCACATTTTTGAGATTTCTTTTATTATTATTATTATTATTATTATTATTATTATTATTATTATTATTATTTAATTTATGTTCCTGTTCAGTTCTGAACAAATGATTTGTGATTATCAGTTAAATAAATAGAAATCTCCAGTATCATACCCATTAACCTAGCAGACTACAGTAACGCATTTGATTGGAAAGTCTCTAATTTTAAAGGTTTTTAAATAGATACTATCATCATATTAAGGATTTTCGTACTGTTCCAAGTTCTCCATCTATTATGGGTAAACTATTAATATTCATGTTCCACGCATTTATTATCTCCCGAACAAGAGCCTGATATATATATATATATATATATATATATATATATATATATATATATATATATATATATATCACTCATATCCCCTTTTTATCATCTCACAACTATGGTACGACATAGCAAATAATCAAATAATATCTTATTAGTTTGTTATGGTTCTTATACATAAAAACCCTAGAGAAT
Organism: Acanthosepion lycidas; assembly: GCA_963932145.1. Classification (NCBI taxonomy): domain Eukaryota; kingdom Metazoa; phylum Mollusca; class Cephalopoda; order Sepiida; family Sepiidae; genus Acanthosepion; species Acanthosepion lycidas. The sequence continues at coordinate 93,791,361 of OZ010582.1, read as the reverse complement.
TTTCTTATTTATATTTTTTAGGAAAGCGTCTGATTTGTTGTATTTGATTATATCTTCGATCAAATATTGTTTGCTTCCTTGTTCGTACCTTGTCATCCATATTGTTTTTTTTTTCTTTTTGCTTTCTTTTGTGTTCACACATATTAGCCTATGAGCTAAGTTATGTCGCTCCATCGACACCGACACCAAAATATATCTTCCTCTAAGAAAATTTTTTTAAAGTTATCTTATTAAAATGTTACACTATGTTAATTCATAATGTTATTTATATTCCAGGTATAAATATTAAATATAGTCATTTCACTGACGCGAAAGGATCTCGATGTGTTTTGTTAATACAAAAGATAAATTTAGAATACTTTATTTTATCGACTGTCAGAATAATGCATATCCCAAGTTAAAGGAGAATTGGTCGTTTGAAAGAAATACGTTTACATATTTGTAATGGAATAAGAAGAAAGGAGGAATAAAATGTGTTATATTTCCGACGATCTGGAATAATAAATCAATAAGATTGATTTAGAAAATGAAAACCGCCAGAGAAAAAATAAATAAATAAATAAAAAATAACACGCGAAATTAAAAGAAAGGCAAGGAAAATTTCATAAAATTAGAATGGAAATCACAACGCAAAATGAAGAATAGAAAAAAAAAATGCTTTCAAGAAAAAAAAAAAAGAAGTAAAAACTGAGCTAAAAAATTAGCAGAAGAATTGAATCGATTGTTTTGAATCAATTGCAAAGGTATAGATTGTTTTGCGGAACGTTGTCAAGAATTTTGAATGGATCTCCGAGTTTTAAATAACTAACGTCTATCATATATATATTTTTAAATTTTTTTTTTTTTTTAAGATTTATTATTAAATGAAATCAGTTAAAAACGGAAAATAACGACTTCAATAAAAGTAAAGTGGAAAGGATTTTGAACTTGACAGCATATGTTTCACAGTTCGATTACATACGAGTCAAATATAAGACAAAAACGTCAAAATCAAACATTATACTGGAGGGTTGGAAGATATGTTCAATTAAAAAAAAATACTGGTCGAAGCAGGACATTTTTAATTCTATGTTCTTTCATGATATAGACAATCATGGTTCTCTAAATAATGGTGTTCTTTATTATCTGTGTATTCTCTTGAATTCCAGGGAAATACAGTGGATTATTAACCTTTGCATTTTTTTAGTTTTGAAATCTATTATTTAGACTGGCTACTATCCAAGTTAGTTTATCCTCCTAAAGCAGAGGGAGAGCATTACCTAGAATATAAACTAGGCGGAATTTTATATATGTAATAATAATGGACTCTTCCGTCGGTTTCGACGTATGAGGATCTGGCAGCTTATTGATTCAGTTATGAAAGTTTGTACGATAATCTTAAGTGGTATGTAAGAGCCGCTAGTGCTTTACAAAGGAGGCCATATACAGAGCGAGTGAGGATTGCGTAGAGGGAATCCTTGGAGAGCCGTTGGTGGTTTTGCTAACATTAAGTCATAAGACATCGTGAGCGAGGTTTTGTGTGTGCTGGTCTTGTTCAGACTTCTGATCACCCTAGCTAACGCTCTCTCTCTCACAGAAACTGTAACTAAAATCTGCTCAACATAGTTGCTTTATAAACCACATGTGGGCTTTGTGCGTTTTGAACAAACCCAAAAGTACCTGTTCAGGCGTATTCAACGAGGATTAGTTTGCCGTCTCAGCAGATCGCCACGTTCGAAACCAAATCTACAGATAGATCTTGGGAAATTCCTGCCTCCTGTAAACCGTGAATAAGGTTCTCAAAGCAGATATTGCATTGGAGCCACTTTAACAGGCAGAATATATATATATATATATATATATATATATATTGTTCTGGGGTCCTTCCCTTTTCACACAAATGGACTCACCCAGTATATACATATGCAACTGCTACATGAAGACCCGGGAGACGAGAGAAACAGAGGGTGAAGGTAACAGACAGACAGAGCGAACGTAGCGAGCAAGAGTCACAGAGAGCGAGCACGTAGACTCAGTAAGAAGTCATACAGCGATACTTAAATATCAAAGACTGTATAGATATTTTGCTACTAACCCGTATTCCTGGAACTACTAACCTGCTTTACCAGTTTGTATTATTACGTTAATACATTATTTTAATATATTCATTCTTGGCGTTTGTTATTTATTGGTACCGGATTTCATCCCGGAATCCACAACAACTTGGCGACGAGGATATCGAACTCACACGGGAAGACCAAATTCTCCCTCGTCAACTTGGCGACGAGGGCTTCGAACTCACGCGGAAAAAAAAAAAGAAAGAAAAATTCTCTCCCGTCGACCACAACACACACACACACACACACACACACACACACACACATATATATATATGTATATATATATATATATATATATATATATATATATATATATGCATTTGAGGTGATTTTGTATATTATTGTCTATTAATCTTGGCTTTGTTATAATAAATACGTTAAGCCCTTTTTGTGGATCAGTTTTAGTATTTTTTATTACTGGGATCCATTTGTAATATATACCAACGGTTTTATTAACCATATGTAATGATCCCTCGATATATCCGTTTTACATTAGTGAGCAAAGATTTTATATACCAAAATTCAATTAGTGAATACATAATACTCCATTAGTCCGGTAAAACATTCTTCAGGTTAACAATAGTAATTGTAAATTGATTTTTTTTTTATAGTTACCGATGTACAAATTAGCCAAACTAATGGAAGGTTTCATTTATATATGACGGGCCTAAACGATCAGCCATGTAGAACTTAGGGCCAAACAGAACCCGAATTGTACCTTTTGAACAAGCTTTCTCTACCGATTCTCGAAACATCCATATCTGCTCTGTATCCTATCCTAAGTCAAAAAATGCCAAATTATTTTTACGAAATGGATTCAATCCGAAATTTTGTTATTTCTAATTTAGTTTAAAAGTTATTTTTGATGGACACTCATATTCCAGTAGAAGCTACGTTTTTTAATTAAAAATTATTTTTATTCACCTATTTCTACCTTTCTGAACATTCGAGAAATATTGTTAGAAAAATATGCGTCTTCCAGCGGGATTCGAACCTGTATTTCTTACGGGGGATGTATGATTGTGACATAAAGATTTTTTCGGAGAGCAAAGCTTGTTTGCCATTGCTTTTTCTTTCAGCTATTTCGTTCCGTTAGGTGTTATTACATCGTGGACATAATAATGCCCATGATGGAAGAAGCTAATGCAAACTGGGAAAATAAACCTTTCTTCCATACCTCACCCAAAATGTTAATGTTTTATCATCAATAAAAAACCAGCCCAGAAATCAAGAGGGAATAAATATCTACAAGCTGACGTGACAATAGAAATGTTATGCCGTGTAATTGCACCTCTTATCCGGATATATGCAACAACACGCTATCCCAATCGATTCCGCACGTTTTGTGAAGATCTCTGAAGAGATACTGAGATATGCGCTCTCGGTAGGCGTCCATCGGTAGGCGTCCATCGCTACGCGATGTTCATATTCTTATGATTTTTTTGTTCAAATAGAGATATCCACAACTTTGTGTACTATTTGTCAGTAATCTGGAGAATTTAGCTAAAAACAATTCTGGACTACACGGATCTGATAACAGGGTACAATATCCGTCGGGAATATTTCCTTGATTTGATCACCCAGAGGTTGTCCGTGAATGAGAGCATTGGGTCATGAAGTGATGCAATGTCTCGATTAATGCACAATGACTTATTAAAGCGAGCAAACGGGTCAAATAAACAGTACACATCGAGACACGTTGAAAATATGTAGAACAAGCAATATTGACATAGAAAAATGTTCTTATAAAGTCATAGTTTTCAATGTACAGACGTCTATTTAACCCAGTGACTGACAGAGGTCAGCTATGGAATCTGACTTCAAATAGAACATTTATTTAGTTGTCTGAATTTCTAAGAGAAAGCATTGTCTAAAGGAGAATACATTTTTATGGTGGATGAATAACGAGCTAAAACTGAGACATCTTGCTTCCCTTCCTTGTGCAATCAGAATGCCAACAGAGAATACTAGGTAATAATATTTTGTTAGGAGGTGATTTATAGATTGAACTTGTCATAACATTATTTTCATATTAAAATTATCACTGCTAAAAAAAAAAAAATCTCGATGTTTGGCGCCCGAAGATTAAAATGTATCAGAAAACGCATAGCACGAGATAATCCGTCATAAAACTCGTGGTTGGCAATGAATGTCTTTACAAAAATGGATTCCACGTGGTAAAGACCTATTTCCAGATTTTAAGGAATAGATTATTTTCACAAGTATTACAATGTTTCGTTTAATAAAATAATTATAGCAATATTATTAGCAGCATTAAGAATTGATTGCTCTTAATAATCGCTTCATCTATCCAAAGTCATCATACAACGATTTAAAAATAAAAAGTTCTAACACGTTTAAGCATCAGTAACTGTCTACATTTCTGAGATGAGGCATTATGCACACTACTTACATTATCCGGACTATTGTCCTCATTTTTCTGTCTATATTTCTGAGATGAGGTATTATGTACACTATTTACATTAATCGGACTATTGTCCCAATTTTTGTCGCCATATTTATCACAACGATTCGGCCGTTGTATGCTCCGGCTTTTTTCAGGTGGTTGTAATGTCGAACTGAACCATTTAAAGACATGTGGCACAGTGGATAAAGGCGTTGCATAGATCCAGTGACAGGACCCAAAGACTTGTCAGTTCAATACCTAGGTAAGGCAGTGGAGAACTTGGAGAGGTGAATTGACAGGATATAACTGATAATTGACATCCATTAGATATGGCACGTGGAACTAGAACAGTCTAGCCCTGCGAGCGATATAATGGGTTCAGTTCGACATTCCAACCTCCTGAAGAAGGCCGGAGCGTACAACGCCCGAAACATTGTGATAAATATGGCAACAAACATGACGAGATTAATCCGAATAATGTAAATAGTTTTAGCATCGTATAGATATCAAACGTATTAAATTCAACTGAATAAAGAGCTTGTGTTTGTGATAAAAAACAAAAACAAAACAAAAAGCCGAAGAAACGTAAGATATAAAGATGACGTAACAAATTGTGCTCTTGAAATGGTTTTGCAAAGAGAAGTGAAAAAATAACGCAGAGGCACGCTTAAGAAACAATCACCAAATATACAAGAGTATTACAGAAATTCTTAATCCTCTGAAGAGGAGAATTGTCAGTTTCTTATACTATTTTAGTAATTAAACGACTGTGCCAGACCCGTTCTATCCCTACAGAAATCATATCAGACAAAAAAGCGGGATATTGCTGCCATATCTGGACTGCAATTAGCCAATCCTCATATTTCTGGATTAACAGAGTCTAAAAAATGTTAAGTGGATTTGTAGGTGATGGATTATTTTCCCCCAACAAACAGTCCCACCAGAGACACAACTGCGCAAGCCCGTTGTGATCATAACGCTGTTCCAACGGGAAATTCTCTAGAGATCTACATTCCCTCGATTCATAAGTTCAGAGATTTACAGTTAAGACACGATGTCAAATGATCCTCATTCCTTTCGGACTCCATTTGTAATGAGGAAGTTCTTTTCGGATAGATTCTTTCCAAGTGTCGATGTCATGTTCAACCGACTTCTGCGTGAATGTTTCCCCGAACACTACAACCATATACACGACACATCCAGCGTCAATTGTTCTCTCTTCTACATATAATAATAATGTGAAATACAATATCCCCTTACGTCAATAAAAAGGCGTCATTCTGGAGCTATCTACCTTAAGAGGATTTTTTCGTTGCAATGTGTGAGCGACCGCGAATAAGTTATTTTTCGAACAACAGCAATAGATATCCGGAAAAGTTGACATAAATGTCATATCTAAATCCGAATATGGTTTTTGTTTAATTTTTTAAAATGTCTAATCATTTCATTCTAAGCATTGCGATAATGACACTAGGACGCCGCGATTGCAGAGATTAAAAGAAAACTGAGAAGATTTTAACGAGAATTAAGGAAAATGACAATAAAGAAAAGAAAACAGGAAGACAGAATTTGGTGAATGACGTTGCATGTAACTTTTTGACGATTGAGGGTGGCAACAAATCGGAAGGGAGTTACACATGCGAGATGTGCGAGAAAAGAAGCTATTAGAATATAATGGATGGCTGTATCTAGCTAGTTCAATATTAAAACAGTGAGACCTGACTGCCAATCTATTAGAATGTCTAAAGGCGAGCTCAGCAAGGACTGAAACCTCGCATTGAGCAAAAAGGCAAAAATTTCGATTTTCAGTATGAATACTGACCACGAAAGCGTGGCACATTGGTGCTTTCCGTGCGGAGAGCTCCGTTCCACCGAGAGGTGTCAGAAAAGTTACCACAAGGATAACTAGCTTGTGGCCGGCAAGCGTCCGTAGCGACGTCGCTTTTTGATCCTTCGATGTCGGCTCTTTCTATCTTTGCAGTCGATGCACTAAGGAAAACATGTTCTTCTGCACAATTACTGTGAACTTATATGTAAAACAAACAGGGGAAGCGTCAATGAGAAAATGACTTGTCTAGATGTTAGGTCAGGATCGATTGCATTACAGACCTTTCTTTGAATGTTGTTAAGTGGATATATTCGTACGTTTGTATCTCAGCTTCACATTGTTAGTTTAATAACAACAACAATTATTCGCGTACCAAGCAACTGTACAAGCTGTCCCTTTTATTGTTGACACTCTCGGGACGTTCAGAACGAATCTTTCTGCTATTCAAGACGATTTAGGGATATTTTCATCATTAGGATTTGGAACTGCTCATGCGCAATAGAAAGTGTTTTGAATCCACTATATGGGTAGAAGCTGAGATGTTACCATCATCACATGTCCGAAACATCTAACTGTTGGAGAGGGTGATCTGAATAATAATAATAATAATAATAATAATAATAATAATAATAAAGGCCACAAGAACAGAATGTGTCTTCTTATTGACAAGACATTCCAGATTCTAATGTATCTTTGATGATCTTCAAAATTGTATCAAAATACAAGAATCTTAGAAATAAAAAAAAAATGTAGCAAGTAGGGACATCAATAATTCCAGTTTAATTGGAGCCCTCGGATTGCTTGCAAAAATAAACTTCTCATAAACTCATAAAAGTGTTTCCTGGTAGCCCATGCCTTAAAGAAATACAAAAAAAGTACTCACAAGTACAGCTCACACATTACAATTAGCATTATCTCTGTAAAATATGTGATCTTAGCTTTCTTTTTCAAAAGATAATCAGTGGAATATGTCATGAAGTCAGTTCTGATCTTAGGGTTCTTGTTGGGACCCGGAAAGAAATATGTATACAACAGAAATCAAATGAAAATAATAATAATTTTTGTTGTTATCATTATTATTATTATTTGCATTTTTTTTTTATAAAACATGCACACTTTCCTTTTTCTCTGCAACGTCAATTATTCATGGTTTCGCGATTGCCCCTGCTATGCAAATACTGAATTCGGCATACTTTCCGTTATACTAATTATTGTATAACTTCTCGTAACTTCATTTTCCACACCTTTTGCAGAAAGGACTTGGTTGGTGATTATTCACTTTCATTTTCGCTTTATAGTTTATTAAATATAACTATTCACAAAATCTGACAGTATCTCCGCACAAAGTTCGTTGAAACTGGGTCTAGTATCATTACTCGAAGGAGTGGCTGGGATGGATCCGAAGCGCAGAACGTTTTACTCATTTCTGTTTTCCACGACACACTCATAATTTCTACTCGCGGCGTATCTTTCAAGTTAAACTGAAATAATTTTATTTTCGAAAGATCAAAAGAAATTAAGCTCATTAATTTGAATTAATGTTTTTTTTTCTTTCAACTTGACATATACATGAAATTCAGTGAACCTCAAAACTTGGCCTCCAGTTTTAGTGAATAATGTGGATTCAGAAAAAAAAAATATATATCACTTTCAATTTTAATATTTCCAATTCAAATAAAACTCATTTTACGCATTAGTATTATTGTCTGTACCTGACACACGCATAGCCCTATATAACAAAAGGGCAATGATAACACTAGCAGTTTTCTTATAAGCAGACATTTGGTATTCATTGACCGAGCAGCCAATGCAACATTCCATTGAAATTTATAACGTCTTTCTATTAAAGAAAGTAGGTTTCTCAAGTCTAGTAGCTGTTATTGCTCTTTCCCGTATTGATGTGGGTTTCCTTTCTAAACTTTTGTTTGAAGCAGTTTGGAATGTCAAAATTTTGATTATATCATTCATATCTTTCGGTTTAAATAAATATGCACTTTAGTTTTGCTTTTATTAATTGTCGGCTAGTGATATAGTTAGTTTTCTGTTGTTTGGCAACAATTCTTTGTTTGTAATTCTGTAGAGCCAATCCACAATGCTCGAATAAGAATCGTCCTCGCTAATATCGACAGGCTCTCTTCGCTCGAAGCCATATTTAGCCATTGATCTGAGAATGCTGTTATATACAACTGATAGTTTAGATATTTCTGAACGAGTTTCTGTCACCCTGTTTGACGTCGTCATTAAAGTTTCGATTTAGCGAGACTATTGAAGACGATAAGTTTTTAGGTTAATGTTTGCATTTTCTAGCAACTTGGTTAACCTAAATTAACGTAACAATAAATCCCGATACTATAAATATCTTACTGATAAGAAGATGCTTTTTTGTGGCTGGCCGCTCTTATAGCTGTCAAATATGGCGGCTTGCCAATCCTTGATACAGACGACTACTCCTACAGAATTGTGTTTCTTCATCACTCACATAAGCCATCTGCAACTATGTTCAGCGACATTTAGTTAAAAGTTTCTGGAAGACAGCGCATTATGTGATCAACTGTATGAAAAGGCTAGAACGCTCAAACCCTCGGTCACGATGGCTTGTTACTTCGTGCTAGCATAACCAGCGACGGCTCTCGAATAGTTCCGGCCACACTATTTCACTCACAAGGCTTGAGTCAACATGCGGTATGGTTTTCATACACTTTCTAAAGGTGTCACAGATTGCCTTCGTATCCCTCTATACCAATTACGAAGTAACGTTCCTGACTATGGTGAGTTTCGAACCTGGGTCTTACCAAGCGGAAGAGAACATTACAACATCGCCGACTCAACACCGCCGACTCAACACTGTCAGCTTAGTATCTCTTAGATCGGATTTGATTCATAGAGATTTTGAATTTTTGGCTCTTTGTCTTAGTGATTTATTAGTTACAACAGCCCATTTTTCTGAGTGGTGTTTAATTTTCAAACATTGCATCACATCGAAAACTGAAAGTCTTCGTCAAAGAGAAAAACAAAAATTTACACACGGAGGCTATTTATTGGATGAATTTATTAAGAGACAGCAACGTTATATGAAGGGAGATGAAAGAATTTTGAAAATCGCTTATGCTGTTTCACAACGATCACCAACTGATTATTTGAGGGGAAGTGCATACAATTTTTAATAAATTTTTAAATGAAAAATAAAGTCATGTATTGAAAAATAATCCTTAGCAAAATACTTTTATTCGTTTTTAAAAAAAATTATATTTTAAAAATTATTGTTAATTTTATTCGGTTTTAAAAAGTTATGTTTTAAAATGATCCTTAATAAATTACTTTTCTTGTGTTTTAAAAACTTATGTTTTAAAAACGATCCTTAATAAATTACTTTTATCCGGTTTTAAAAAGTTATGTTTTAAAAATGATCCATAATAAATTACTTTTATTTGCCTTGAGAAAGGTATGTTTTCAAAATGATCGTTAATAAATTAAATTTATTTGTTTTTAAAAACTCTATCGAAAAAATTCATAGTTTGGATGCCGTTCAATTGTCCTCGTTCTGAGTAGTTGCTCTGAAGTTGGGTTGCCATGAAGATGATTCGACAGCGTTGTGTTGTCGGTTATAAGTAGTTGCCAAGAATATAAAACGATAGTTCAGTTGATACGTATATCCTTCTGTCCGGTTTGAATTCAGATTACCCTCGTCTGACTGGCAACCTTGTAAAGCTAAATAGCTTAGTGTACACAGCTACTAAACATTTTGCTATGAGGAGAAGAGGTGGGCTCATGTTATGTATTCTCCAGAGTACTACTGCGGAGGGGAACCAATTCAACTAGTCAATAATTTGATTTCGTCTCGAGGATTCCATATTCTCCGTTTTAATACAGTTATATCGAGTGATATATTCGATGGATTTCTAGGGTTTACCAAGCTTTTGAGGGTTAGTTAAACACACAAATTATTTTGAGATGAAAATAATTTTTTTGGTGGGGGAGATAATAATGATTTAGTGATAAAAAAATTCACTAAATAAGCTGAAGCTGAATTCATATCTTCTATTTTTATTTGCGCGAATATATGGAATTCAAATAGAATTTGAGCGCTGCTCTCCGATTAACAATTCCATGACATTGAACGACACGCGCTAGTTATTCTGATATCTTTGACAAAACTAGCCTGACCGCCGGTCTCGAAAAGGACATTTAATAAGTGTCTGACTCGGGAAGGAAATGGCTTATAAACTTTAATGCCTCCAAAACGAAACTGTTCTCGTTTTCCCACCACAGATAACCCTCCCTGCCTCCTATCAGAATGCTTGATGCCCAAATCCATGAGAACGCCTCGTTGTGACTGCTTGGTCTCACGTTCTCCGCTGATATGAAATGGAACAAATACATAGACTCAATAGCTTCATCTACCGCAAAGGAAGTCGGTTCTCTGTGTCATGCCAGAATTTTTTTTTCTCGTCTAAGTTCACCCTTCAAATCTATAAATTAACCATCCGTCCTTGTATAGAATATTGCTGTCATATATGGACTGGTTCTCTCGCTGTACGTCTCGAGATCCTCGACAATATCCATAGACGGATATGCAATGTGATAGGTCCTGATCTGGCATCTCCTCTAAAGTCGATTTCTCAAAGACGTGACTTAGCTTCCCTCTCTCTCATCTATAAGTATTTTCACGGCAACTCTTCCGACAAGTTGCTTTCTCTGGTTCCCGGACTGCATGAATTTAAGCGAGCTACTAGATTGGCATCTTGATCCCACCCTTTCACTGTCGAACCGGTTGAATATAACCGTCTCTTCTACTCAAACAGCTTCTTCTGTCGCACTTCCCAGTCTGTGGAACTGTTCTCTTCCTCTTACTTGCTTCCCTGATAACTATAATCTTCAAATATTCAAGTGTAATGTCAATCGACATCTTCTGATACCTTGATCTTATTACCCGGCCTTCTATTTATCCTCCCCACAAACACCCCCCTTTACTCTTGTTCTCTACCCTCTGTACAAACTTGTGTGCTTGTGGCACTCCCGACTTGCTTGATGTAAAATGCTTTAAAAATATCTATGTTTACGCTACCTCATATTTCCATAGAGTCATCCATGTAGTTACTGACCAAGCTCGACCTTGCTTAATTTTGGTGATTTTACGAGAACCGGTGTTTCAACGTGATGTTGCCGTAAGCGTACATGACCTACAAATATGCAATAAAACCACTGGTCTTTTGCTCTCCTGACAGAATAGGATACATGTTCCGTTATGTAGGTCCAGGCGGATAATTGTTAGCCGAGTATTTATTTCCAAAGTATTACATGAACGAATCAATGTTTTAACTCTCTGGGAGATATATTATTTCACTATTTTCCCTGGGTTCATCTTTTGCTTTAAGGCGTCTCATTTGCTTCAGCTCTGTTCGTCCAAGGAAACAGTTATTGACTCGGTATAAGAAATTTAAAACGTTAATATGCGGTTTACCCCATAATAACGTTGCCTGCGCATAAAAAGAAGTATCTACAATGACACTGATCTTGAAATACCACGTCAGGTTCAGTCAATTTCCCACCGCTATAATGCATCTCTCACCAGCCTGTTCTAAGAATAATTTCATGGTAATTATTCTGATGAAAGTTCCTCTGTAAATATTATGAAATTAAGCACAGTACTAGATTGGCGATAAGATCTCATCCTTTCGCAGTGAAAATGGCTACATGTAACCGTATTGTCTATGCTAGCAATTTCTTCTATAGTACGTTTCACTTGTGAGACTCACTTCCGGTTTATTGCTTTCAATTCAACTTTGATCTTCAAATATTTAAGTGCAATGCAAATCGTTATATTCTGTATTCTTAATTCATATTTTTTTTTATTGTTCTCCCTCCTTGTACCATTGTTTTCATCGTAGTTTCAAGCACTCTGTAACTCCTTGCGTCTTAGTGGCTCTATTGCCTTGTTTGATGTGAAATGATTAAAAAATGATTATTCAGGTATAATTTATATAAAATTTTATGACATTATATTTAAACTGTGTATTCCAAATTCCATAGATCTCGGCAGTTATTCAATAAATTACAGGGACACTTGACCAAAAAATAAGGAATGAAGTTATCTGTCATGAATTAAAACGTATTAAGATATAAAATTATATTGTACGAAAGAAAGTTTCAGAAACAGTTTCAGAAAAGAATTCTGGCAATTGATACGTTTTATTACAAAATGATTCTGAAAATTCCATGAATTGATTGACAGATTGATTTGTTTTTTACGACTTTACATGTTATTTAAAGACAAATTATTTTTAGGATGCAATGATTTAATATCCTACTAATTAACCGATAGCTGGAAAAGGAAAAGGTAGATCTATACATTTCTTAAAATATCAGGTGCTAGAAGCTTTTATTTGCCGGTCGTGTTATTTGGAGAGCCGTGTTCAAATTCACTTTAGGTTCGTTATATTTACTTACGTGCAAATACATTTAGATCCACCTGTTGTCCCCCGGTCTATGGCTCAATTTATGAGACTTATATCACTACATCATTATATCTGGGGGGGAAAACTGTCCTTAAATAACTTACAGAAAGTTCATAAGCCGTAGGAAACAACAATCGCATCAAAACTTAAAGACGTAGACAATCATGACCCTAGACAGTTCCCTTTTATTTATTATCTGAGAATTCCCAAGACTTCTTGGAAATATGGTAGTAGGTTCTCCTTGATGTCTTCGCAGTTTGAAATTTAGAGTTTTCATTTCATATTCTGGCTGCTACCCAAGGTTAGAGATCCCAGCCAACCCTCCTATTTAATATATAGCTGAAAGGAAGATGAAACCATGCCTTTCCTAGGAGCGACAACGCGACAATAAACATCGTAAGCTAAGTTGGAATGTGATCGCGGCTCATTAAATTCCTTATACCGAGCCGATAATTGTTTCCTTGGACGCAGAGAGCTGAAGCAAATGAGAGGCTTTAAATCAAAAGATTAACCCAGGGTAAATAGAGAAATAATATATCTCCCAGAGAGTTAAAACCTTGATTCGTTCATATAATACTTTGAAAAAAAAAAAACAAAAAACTAATTGACTAAAAAATATCCGCCCGGAACTAGATAACGGAATATGTATCTTATTCTGTTAAGATAACAAAAGACCAGTGGTTTTATTGCATATTTGTAGGTTCTGTATGCTTACGGCCATATCACGTTGAAACACCGGTTCTCGTCCGATCACCGAAGTTAAGTAAAGTCGAGCACGGTGAGCATTGGTATCCGCTTAGGAATGTAAGGTGTTTGAAAAATAGTGCATCTTGGAGGGAAGAGAGGCAGAAGAATACAAGTCAAAAGCGGAAGAAATGGATGGCCGAACGAGATTATGGCGAGAACAGAAAGACATAGTTTATTAAGAAATACAAAAGACAGGAAATTGTTGAGAGCCATGTTTACCAACATCCGGCACAAAGAAGAAGAAGAAGAAGAAGAAAAAGAAGAATACATGTACATTATTTTCAATTTAGAAGAAGAAGAAAAAATGTACTTTATTTTCTATTTAGAATAATAATAAGAAAACAAGAAGAAGAAAATATGTACTTCATTTTCTATTTAGAAAAAGAAAAGAAACATGTACTTTATTTTCTATTTAGAAGAAGAAGAAGAAAACAACAACAAGAAGAAGAAAACGTACTTTATTTTCAATTTAGAAGAAGAAGAAAGTATGTACTTTATTTTCTTATTTTCTATTTAGAAGAAGCAGCAGAAGAAAAGAAAAACATGTACTTTATTTTCTATTTAGAAGAAGAAGAAAACAAGAAGACGAAGAAGCAGAAGAAGAAGAAAATATGTACTTTATTTTGTATTTCGAAGAAGAAAAACATGTACTTTATTTTCTATTTAGAATAATATTAAGAAAACAAGAAGAAGAAGAAAATATGTATTTTATTTTCTATTTAGAAGAAGAAGAAAAACATATACTTTATTTTCTATTTAGAAGAAGAAAAAGAAAATATGTACTTTATTTTCTATTTAGAAGAAAACATGTACTTTATTTTCTATTTAGAAGAAGAAAAAAACAAAAAGAAGAAAACGTACTTTATTTTCTATTTAGAAGAAGAAGAAAACAACAAGAAGAAGAAGAAATATGTACTTTATTTTCTTATTTTCTATTTAGAAGAAGCAGAAGAAGAAAACATGGACTTTATTTTCTATTTAGAAGAAGAAAAACATGTACTTTATTTTCTATTTAGAAGAAGAAGAAAAGAAGAAGAAGAAAAGAAGAAGTAGAAAACGTACTTTATTTTCTATTTAGAAGAAGAAAAACATGTACTTTGTTTTCTATTTAGAAGAAGAAAAAAACATGTACTTTGTTTTCTATTTAGAAGAAGAAGAAGAAGAAGAAGAAGAAGAAGAAGAAGAAGAAGAAAAAATATGTACTTTATTTTCTATTTATGTTTCGAATTTTAGCACGTGAGAAAATATTTTCATGCTATATCACTTCAAGTCGTAGATGATCATGACCATCCCCAATTTCCTCTACTTTAATAGCTAAATATTTTTGAAACTTCATTCGTTCATACAGTATTTTGGAAAATACTTATCGACGAAAAATTATCAGCCCGGAACTATACAACGTAATTACGCGCAAATAACATTGAAGAAATGTAAAAATCCGCCACTCGTCCGCCCAGCTATCGGTTAATTATTGAAACTTGAATCACTAAACAATTATTATCTCCCAACCCCAAATTCTTACAATCTAAAAGATATATCTGGCTTTAATTAATCTTCAAAGTGTTGACAAGCCGTACAAAACGAAATAATCAAATAAATCCTACGTTTCCCAAGTGCATTTACGCATGAACATAATAAACACGTGTGACACCATTTAGGTTGCTAGAAAGAAAGAAGAAAAAAAGGCGAGGATTAAATTTATGTGATAAGAAGGCATCACGAAAAGGACACTAAGCGATGTTATCTTTTTTTTCTAACAGACAAAAGTGCTAAAACGAGGAAAGTGGGATCGCGGATGTGTCGGATTTAAATTAATTTATGATAACGATAATTAAAATTTCACGTTGGCCGAGACCCCTACAAAACAGAAACTGGAAAATAGAAATTAATTAAGCACGCACTGACCGAAAAACAAAATGCCTACTGGACCTCCCGCAGGGTGCTGGGAGATAAAAATTAATTAGGTCAAGCTTGACCGAAACCAAAATGTCAGTGGAACCACCTCCATGTCATTTGGGAAAAACACCTGTTTATTGCCAGGGCTGGCTAAGATAGCGAAATTATTTTATCAGAACGAATAATTAGCACCAAGGTGCGATACGTCCAATTGACCACCCACTTGATAATTGGCGAAAATCTCGTTGACGAATTCCATATGATAAAGTCCAAGTGACATTTGGCTAAAAAAAGAGTCCAAGGGTTTGTTGTCGGGTAGAAGGAAAGAAAGAGTAAGAAAAGAAAAAGAAAAAAAAGAGGAAGATATTTTTTTCTTTAAGCAAGATTTTTTAAACCGAGGCTAGTCTAGCCACACCCACACTGCTGGGCGCCCATTGGCTGAATGGTGGTGTGAGCGTTAGGCGGAGGTAATCATGTGAAGAAGAAGGGGAGGCCTGCTGGCACCCATTGAAGAGATCGGTATGAGATGCCACTGTGAGAGAGAGGGAAAACCCGTTGACACCCTCTGAGGGTATGGTGAGATACCAATATAAGAACAGAAGAAGGTAGGAGGATGAAAAGACTTCCAAAAATGTAAAATAATAAATTTTCCTGACCGAAAACAAAGAAGTGGATTGTGGATTTAGAATTATCAAGGAACCTCAAACCCCGACAAGCCCACCCCGGTTTGGTCGGCGTCCATATAAACAGAATCGCAGCGAGTGAAAATCAGTTCCAGTTAAATTCGCAGTGAAGTTCACAGCTGAGTTGTATTGAGTTGGGCCCGCCTCGCAAAAAGGTGACTGAAAGATTTCACGCAATTCCGAACTCAACTTCTAACCAAGAACAATTTATTTTTGAAGAACGACTTAGACTCACACCAACAAAACAAGTTTCACAAATATCGCTGTGAAGATACACCAAAACCAGTTTCTTAAAAAAACAAATTAAGATGTTAAGACTTGCCTAACAAACACAGTGTCACGAATCCATATAAGCGGGTTGGTAAGAAAACGCAGTCCTGTATTCAGCAACCAGATATAAAATATTGTTATCCTTTTTAACACATTTGAACTTTTCGAGTTATTATTTTCTTTTCTTTTAAATATACTTGTGCGGTGTTGCCCTTGTCCGGACTCAGCTTGCATTACGGCCCGGCGACTGATTGATTTCGTCTACCTAATATCAAATCACAACGTTGGTAGGTTAGACTAGAAATCAAAACAGTTACTTCGGTAACCAGACGTTGGAGGCGAGCTGGGAACGACAAGGCTGATACCGAATATAACCAGATTCCCATCCGAATCACTAAAAGTTTAGAACGTCACATTTGGTGCCGCGACCAATACCAAGCCAGTTGGTCGTCACAGGACAGGATAGCACGACGGACGTGGCCAGGCAGACGTCACAATTGGTTCAGCGACCCTGGGGGACGTCCCACACGACTGGAATTGAAATTCGGATCTCCGATTAACAATTCCCAGCCGTTATCCTTTACATCAACTACATAGCCAAGATGACACCTAGTATGGCTCGGTGTTGCTTAACGTCGGCGATTGGACGATAACCAATTTTCCAAACAGACACTACCGTAAATTGGAAATACCATAGACGAAACATGTGAGCAACGTGGAAGTGTTTTTGAAAATTGGAACAATATGTTCTCTCTTGCTTAAAATCGGAAAGAGATTAATTTTTTGTGATCTATAATGAGAAAAGGGGGCATGGAGAATTTAACACTAACAGGACTATTGAATGCAAGAGGAGCAGAGAGAAACACCGAGTAGCCAACATAATGTAGTAGTGAATGGTAGAACAAGAACTGGGGGTGAGGGAGAAGAGAATCGTTACTTATAACGACATAAGTCAAAAGCACCACGCCCTGGAGTAAAAAAAAATGATGGTCGGAAATTTGGCCAGAAGTTTATACGTTGATGTAATTCTTATGTCATTCTTTGCTATGGGGTATTTTGAACGATTGACTTGGGAATCAGATAACCAAAATATCATTGTATTTCCATAGGATTTTTTGTTTCTTAATTGAATTAGGTTGGTGCAGAATTAATGTCGTGAAAAAACGACATTATTTTTGCACCAACCTAACAATATTATTCAAACGCGAAAATGGCTCTCTGTTGAGGAATACTGTAATATCCTTTTTTAATGAAAAACTAAAACATTTATATCGCACTAAACACCATGTCTTCTATTTATTTTTTATTAGTTTCCATTTACAGTAAGTGATTAAAGACTATCCTTGATTATCAAAATTTTCCTTCTTTTATATCTTTTAATAACCCGTTATAAGATACAATTATTATTTTCTGTGTTTGTTTTATGTTGCTTACATCTATAGCATTTGATTTTTTTAACGGAAGGATCAGATTTTGTTTTTTCAAGGAATAAAGTATCTGAACATACTTCATAGACATTACTAAGATTTCTGTGTCCTGGGTAAGATGACAAACTACGTCCGACAGCAAGGCCTATGATCGGGAGGTTTTAAGGAGCATGGAACCACCTCTTAATTCCTGGTGTTCTCAGGTTCAGCCTGACCCGAGGTGGTAGCACATGTTAGGGTCCCATATATGGACAATTAGTTATCCCCGCTCAAAAGTGGGTCAAAACACTATGAAAGTATTAGGTTGGTGCAAAAATAATGACGTAATAATGTCGTTATTTTACGTCAAAAAACGACATTAATACCTCATTATTTTTGCACCAACCTAATATAAAGATATGTTTTAATACAAGTAATACGTTTTTGGAGAAATTATTATCAGTTGTACATTTTTGTAAAAGAAAATATTACCAGCACTACATTTAAAAAAATATTACCAGCATTACATTTTTTGTAAAAATATTATCAACAATATATTTTTGGAAAAAAATATTAATGGCCAAAAGATTCTTGTCGGCATTAAATAACACATTGATGTTAATATACAGTAAAATAAACCAAACCAAACCAAACCAAACCAAACCAAACTGAGATGCCTTTGACATCTTTTAGTCTTTGATACGGGGAAGGTATATTTTTTTCATTATGTATACATTATATATCGAACAGATATTATACAGAGATTGTAGTGAATTATTACTTCAATTTTTCATCATTGCCAGTACCAACCGGTCAGTAAAAGCTGAATGATTCTTACATGGAAACAGTAAATATCACCATGAGCATTCTGTAACTGAAGGTCTAATTTCTCTCGATAGAAATTTTTACTCACCATGACAATTCCCTCTATGAATGTGAAACATATCTCTATGAAAACGACATTTCTCACCATGACCATTCGGTCAGAGAGTGCTTAATCTTTCTTCTCTGTTCACGACTTTTTAACATTACCATTCGCTTAATGAATGTCTAATTTCTCTTTATGGAAACAAATTTTCTCACCATGATCATTCGCTTAATGAATGTGTATTTTTTATCTAGGGAAAAGGCTTTTCTCACCGTTACCATTCGCTAAATGAATGCTTAATTTCTCGTTTTCGAAATGGCATTTCTAACCATGACGATCAACTCAATAAACGTCTATTTTTTTCTCTATTGAAACGACTTTTGTCACCATGATCATTCGCCCTATGAAAGCCAAACTTATCATTTTGGAAACGGCTTCTTACGATGACCATCCGTTCAATGAATTCTTTATAATTAACCTATGGGAATTGCCATTCTCATCATTTCAATAATTTGAATAAATTCTAAATAAACAAACAAATAATGGATAATTATTTGAACATAAAATGATTATTTTAATGGTGGAACTGCTTTCTACATTTCTTTTAAGAATTAATCACCACGCAATCTTGTCTAGGTTATACGCCAAAAGTCAGAAATTCAAGACAATCGTCAATCAATAACAGATGTATTTTCCAACACAAGGCTTCTTTTTTTTTAATCAGCATTGTCCGATTATAGAAATTATATTCCTTTCCAGAAGCAATCTAATTCACAATGTTTTCTAAAAACGTTATTTTAACGATATGCAGTAAATAGACTTGTGAGCATTATTTATAAGATTCATTCAGATTTTTTTCTAAAAAATAAAAGTTGTTATTGAATAAAAGAAATATAAACAAATAATAAGATGAAACAAAACAAACAACCTACAAAATGTCTCTCATGGCATAACATCGTCCAAGGACGAGATGTTTTAACATTTTGAAAATTTAAATCCTTTATAACCTGGGGCGCACATCATGTTTTGTTGAGTATTTGCAGGGTCGATTCGATAGTTTTCATAAAGAAAACAGGTCCCGAACAATGGAGTTAATTTTAACATCGCCTTTTGATGAACAACATACGTTAAAGATTAAAGGAAGGATCCTAAAACAAAATAAAAATCATTAAAATACGTTGTTTTTAAGATTTCTTCAGACAATTGATGAAGTTGTTTGCGTATCAATAATAGAGAAAAGCGCCAAACTTGTTGGTAGTTAATGTCAAGGTCGTTGAAATGAATTTAATTTATACAGGTCAGGTTTGGGTCTTATTGCTGTGCTGGAAAGACAAATGAAAAGGAATGGAGATCTTTGTAGCATTTATTCAACTAATTGTATTAGTCCGCCTGATTGTAATTGATGCTATAATTACACCATCATCTTTCCAGAAGGTGGATATTGAGTGGATATCGAGTTTACACTGAGTTATGAAAGACAGTTCTGTGTTACTAAGTACACTGATTAGTGTTTACATTGTAGAACTACATGAATTTATTTTTCTCTCAGATACACACAGTTATACACCAACATACATAAACAGAAATAACAAACACACGCATCTCTCTGTATATATATATATATATATATATATATATATATATATATATATATATATATATATATAAAGTCCTGTTTTATGTTTATACGTTCTTTTTATAGATAAGAATATTTAAAAAAAAGATCTGTTTATAATAAACAGCGTAAACGACATTTACCGGTCTGAATGTCCGAGAAATTTTCATAGAATTATGCATCCACCGACAGGCCGGTAAATGTCGTTAATCCTGATTATTATATACATTGTATTTACTTAAATATTTGTATCTATAAAAAGAACTTATAAACATGAAACAATAGTCGGATCTTGTCCATTTCATAATATATATATATATATATATATATATATATATATATATATATATATATATATATATATATATATCGCGGTGCGATTTTCGCTTCCAGTGTTTAGTATGCACGAGTTTGTCGTTGCTTGGAAATCTTCTATGCAAGCAAAACAGACTGTTGCTAGGTCCGTGTATCGTTTAATTTATTGCAACGTAATTGTCATGTGATAATGGCTTATGGAAGCCGAAAGCTTAGATAGGATTAAAAACATGTATCAGTATAGTAATTTTCTTTCGTCCTTCAATGATAATGTTCTTATGTTTATGAGACGATATTAAAGTAATTTGATTAAAATAGACAAATCCTGTCTATATTATTTAATGAAACATGCATTAATAAAACTGCTGCCTAAATACACACAATATATATATATATATATATATATATATATATATATATATATATATATATATATATATATATATTTATATATATATATATATGTGTCTGTGTGTTTATGTATGTGTGTGTGTGCGCGCGTGTGTGTGTATATGAGTGGATGTGAGTTTGTTGAAATGCGCTAGATAAAGGGATAAGAGCCACCGTAGATGTGTGTGATTACGTATTCAACAGCTCATATCTCATAGTTCCTAAGGATCGTATAGTATTTAAAATAGGCGGAATTTATATTTTATATTTTATATTTCAAATAAACAGTAGGGTTATGTTTTTTTTTTTTAAATATACATCATGAAATAGACGGACCTGAAAATATAAAAAATATTTAAAAACAGACGAGATTTAAATTTATATTAAACGTAAATAGAGATTACTGATTTTTTGTTTTGTTTTTTGTTAAAAAAAAAAACTTTGTATAAATATTAAATAGCAATATATCCCCAGCTCTTAATTTAACAGAAAATTAACACAAAGTCTACTTGTTGTTTGGATTGTTTAATCTATAGAAATACGAAAACAAAACTAATTATATCTGTTCTGATTTTCTATTGTACAATTTTACCATGAAATGAAATTCGTAAATTCTTGTTTTAAAATTATCGTAATAAGAAATCTGTAAAATTCTATACGTTGGCGATAAAGTTCGTTGTGCATTTGCTTTTGATAACATCAGAAGCGTTTATTTTCAACCAATTTCACGCATAAAGATTCTTCTACATTTTACTATGGCAGCTGTCAAATCAGCATACATTTCGGAATTGTCAGGTCTTGCATGTTTATGTTTATTTAAATTAACATTGACTGGGAAAAACATAACCTAAATCGTTGGATTATTATTATTATTATTATTATTATTATTATTATTATTATTATTATTATATGTGCCTTGTCTCTGAGCGACAATATCCCATCCTTTGCAGGTTTTAGTAAACTTAGTCTTTTTTATATAATTCTCCTAATTCCTGTTCTTCCAACCCATTTACAAAAGCTCATTACGTATGTTATTCACTGATATCCTTTGTCCCTCGGGGGTTATCCTTTCGAATCCCACTTTACTTAACATGATCCCTATAAATTTCAACCTTTTTTTTTTCTGATATTACACTCTTGTGAGAATTAGTATCTATCTGTATTCCTGTGATGAGGTATTATTTACACTATTTACATTATTCGGACTATTTTCCTCACTTCTGTCGCCATATTTATCACAACGTTTCAGCCGTTGTTCATTCTGACCTTCTTCAGGTGGTGGGAATGTCGAATTGAAGAAGCTTCTCGTTCTACGTGCTGTGTCTAATGGATGTCAGTTATCAATTATATCCTGTTAATTCCCCGCTCCAAGTTCTCCACCGTCTTAAATAGGTATTGAATTCACACTCTTTGGGTCCTGTCATTGGATCTAACGCCTTTATCCACTGTGACATGTGTCCTTGAAAAACATGACCTAAATCGTTGGATTATTATTATTATTATTATTATTATTATTATTATTATTATTATTATATGTGCATCTGTGTATAAATTTCTGAGTATTATAAGCCTAATATCTTCAGCAACCATTTTTCCATTCCTTATATTGCAATTTTTGCTGTTGTTATTCATGTTTTTACCAGAGCTCATATTGCAATTTTTGTTCTTACTATTGCTTTTCTCTCGCAATCCTTATTACTGGTTCTCATATTGTATTCATTTCTATGCTTGGTCGGCTCATGAGATTTTGTGACCTACCCTATGTGCTGATTCCCTAAGTTTAAGAATTTTCCAATAATGTCTATGATCTCAACATGACCTCACAGAGGGTGGTGATCTCCCTTTTCTGTCCACATGTGGTCAGCCATGCCTGAACTTGGATAGGGGAATTAACAGGAGATAACCGATGACTGACAACTATTAGACATGGCAAGTGGAACTAGAACAGTCTACCGCAGTGAGCGAAATAAAGTGTTCAGTTCGACATCCCAAACAACTGAAGAAGGATGGAGCGTATAACGGCCAAAACGTTGTAATAAATATGGCGACAAAGATAAGGACAACAGTCCGAATAACGTAAATTGTGCAAATTAATTCAAAGAAAACAAATAATTCCGTCATTATTTTCTTCTTTTCTTATTTTTCCACTGAAACTGTGCACATGTTAATACATCGTATGCCAATTCCACGGAGACTTTCCGTACAGATTGTCCACAGATTATCGATTGGATTTAAATCAGGAGAGTTTCCGAGCCATTCGATCGTACTTTGATTTGCTCACTGGGAAGGCTTGCCATTGGTTTCGTGCAGATTTACATTTTTTAAACCTTTCATAGAGTAAAGTCCATCGCAGACAACGGTCGCAAGACAACTAATCGACAGTTGTGACAATAGTGTCTGGGCGTGATGAAAATCTGATCCAATTCCGGATGATGCAATATTTTTCAAGGCCAAACAATTTTCATCATTGTTGTGACCAAGTAAATGATTAAGAAATAACAAAACCAATGTTACATATATATCATATATTAAACAGTAAGTGCAACAGAAGAGTATTACACGACCAGTGAGTGTGTGCCGGTTGACCAAGCGTTCGATTCCACCCAGTCACTGCAGAACATTTAGAACTGACCGTATGGTGATTTCACTAAGGCAACTAAAGCGGCTGTTTCAATTAATTTGCGCAAGTGTGTACATATAATTGTCTTTGTAGTTGCTCATATATTTAGTGCATTTTTTTTTATTATATCTGCTACCTCATATCTCTTATCCATCTATGAAGACATTATCCAACATTCAATGTTATATAGGTGGACCCATATTGCATAAATTTCCCTCTTTCTTATTACTTTCCTTAGTTTTTTTGGAAGACGCACTTCGCTATTCCAATGCAACTGCCGCACTTTTCGTCTTTCGTTAAAACAATTCCTAGATATTTTTCTGTATCTTAATACTTTGCTAAGCTTTTGGGAGGAATCATACTGTATTCCAGTGGAACTTCAGGTTTCACTGCCATACTTTCCGTCTTTCGTTAAAGCATTTCCCAGCTATTTTTTTCTGTTTCTTAATGCTTTGCTTAGCTTTTGGAAGGCATCTTTCGCTATTCCAGTGCACCTTAGGGTTTCACTGTCACACTTTTCGTCTTTCGTCAAAACACTTCCCAGCTATTTTTTTCTGTTTCTTAATGCTTTGCTTAGGTTTTGGAAGGCATCTTTCGCTATACCAGTGCACCTTAGGGTTTCAGTGTCACATTTTCCATCTTTCGTCAAAACACTTCCCAGATATATAATTTGTTGTACTTGTTTCAGTTTGGTAACACCAATATTTAACTTGTATGTTGAGTTGTTAATTTAGCTGATAATATTTTAGAATCCCTCTTTCCAATGAATTTAAACTGTTATTTTTGTGATGCTATGTTTCCACTTTATCTAAAGTTTTGTTTTTGCTCAGCTGTTCAGTCAATGACATTATCATCATCCTTCTGTAGAACCATATTTCTCCTACCTGAAATCTCTTATCCACCTTTCGGTCGACAGTGTCGCACTCTCTGTCCTCTGTTAAGACACTTCACCATATATTTAAACTGTTTTATTTGTTTGCTTTTCGTAACTCTAATTTGTAATTTTTATGTTGGATGCTTCCTTTTGCTGATAATCAGGCATTCTGTCTTCTTACAATTTTAAGCTTAGTTCTTTTTTTCACTTTTCTTTATTACTGTCTGTACGAGTTCTTACAGTCTGCTTTCTGTGTCTTTCTATCGTCTGCTTTCTGTGTCTTTCTATCGTCTGCTTTCTGTGTCTTTCTATCGTCTGCTTTCTGTGTCTTCTATCGTCTGCTTTCTGTGTCTTTCTATCGTCTGCTTTCTGTGTCTTCTATCGTCTGCTTTCTGTGTCTTCTATCGTCTGCTTTCTGTGTCTTCTATCGTCTGCTTTCTGTGTCTTTCTATCGTCTGCTTTCTGTGTCTTCTATCGTCTGCTTTCTGTGTCTTTCTATCGTCTGCTTTCTGTGTCTTTCTATCGTCTGCTTTCTGTGTCTTCTATCGTCTGCTTTCTGTGTCTTTCTATCGTCTGCTTTCTGTGTCTTCTATCGTCTGCTTTCTGTGTCTTTCTATCGTCTGCTTTCTGTGTCTTCTATCGTCTGCTTTCTGTGTCTTTCTATCGTCTGCTTTCTGTGTCTTTCTATCGTCTGCTTTCTGTGTCTTTCTATCGTCAGTGTGTGATCTGCATAAAAGAATGTAAATACTGGAAACACTTCAAATATCCAGTAAATATTAATCAATTGAATTTAGTGAAAATATTTACCAAAGACCCAACAAATCGAAGTCTAACATTTTCAATGAGAAAAAATAATAAAAACTAACACTTTACAAATATTTTTGTCATATCTTTATAAAAAAAAAATGAGAATGAATTTCGTTTAAATTTGATATAGAGATCTTACTTGCAAATCCCTTAATGAGAAGAAATCATTTTTATTCAAACATTTTTTTCATGTTTTTTTGAAAATAAAACTTGTTGGAATTTCTAAGTGTTTATTTTAGCATCTTCTGTTTCTGCCTGTCGTATTCGTATCAAGACGTTATCGATCATGTCTCTCCAGTTAGTAGCTCTTAGTAAATATTCCCTTTCTGTTATTGCTACTCAAACCTGTTCTCCCAAACACTTACACAAGCTCGTTAGGTCGGTTATGCGTCGTTTTCATTTGTCATCTTTGATTTCAGTGTGTCCCGTGACTGCCAGATTTTCTAAGCCGTCTTTCCTCATTATGTTTCCTATAAATATCAGCTTTCGCATTCTGATTTTAAATGTAACCTTCTTTTTTGGCTTCCATCTTCTCTAAAACTTCGTTGTTACTCACATGATATTCACAGTATCCTTCTGTAGAACCGCATTTTTGTCAGTTCAAGTTTTTTTTTTCATCTCCATCATTTACCACCCACATAACAGTTACGGATCCTATTATTTAATCCGAACGAAATATTTCTATTTCTTAATACTTTGCTTTACACCCTTTAACCCAATATGTTTTCTACTTTCAGTGTATAACTTCCCCGATATTTAAATTGTACTTTGTAAAAATTATTTCGCCCTAAGCAAGGAAGTAAAGCCACAAAAGCACAAGGGGTTAATGAAGGTGAAAGAATAAGTAAAAAGTAAAACATTATTATGGACCGAGAACAATATATTAGGTTGGTGCAAAAATAATGACGTAATAGTATCGTTTTTTGATGTAACGTCAAAAAAACATTGTTACGTCATTATTTTTGCACCAACCTAATATTAGGTTGGTGCAAAAATAATGACGTAATAATGTCGTTTATTGACGTTAAAAAATGCGTCAAAAAACGACATTATTACGTCATTATTTTTGCACCAACCTAATACATATAATCACGGTGACAGTAAATAACGATTGACATGTTTGAATTTGGTATCTATAATTTGTAATTTTCATGTTTGGCAGTGTCTTTTACGGATAAACATAGAATCTGCCTTCTTCATTATCTTCTGAATGGATACCTGCAGTTTCATTTGGTTTATTTTAACGTACAGAGGCAAATATTAATGGCTGACTAAGAAAGATTTTCAACGTTATCTAACCGAATGTTCTCTACGACACGATTCAGTTGATGTTTTACTTAAACTAATTCCACTTATAGTATCAATAAAATTAAGATATATTAACATCGATTTTTGATCCCCTCACCCTAACATTAAATATTTTCTTTGAAAATTCGCCGTATGTCAAAATTTGAAAAATCTGCTTTAGGTGACTATTTAACCGGCGTGGCAATGTACACTTTTCTTACGAGAGTAAGATTGCACGTATAATAAGCTAAACAAATTGTAGTAGACACGTCTTGGGCCTACAGCGGTTTCATGGGTAGCAATCTCGTTACTCGTCTTGCAGTATATTTTTTTATATTGCCGTAAACTCAGGAAAGTAGTAGCCAACTAATGTGGTCTTTTTTCCATACTGAAGCATTGTTAATAAAAAAATAAACATAAACTCTTCGCCTCGAAAAAAAAAAAACAAAAAAACTTTTTATAATGTTTCCAATACAACCATCTATGTCATTCTTCTGGGTAAATGACAATTTTTAAATTCCCCATAGACATTGCATACACGGAGTCGTGTTTGTTTACCTCCCCAGACGAGATTCTGCACGGAAGTACAGCCCTATCTGGGTTATTCACTGCCTGAAGTCAGAGAGTTCGACAAAAACTTCTTCAGGAACGAGAGACCATAGAGAAGAGCTGCTATTTAACCAACCTCGACATGAGGCAAGTTGTAGCACAAGGCCGGTTTTTATGTGGGTCAATCCGAGCCCGTGGTCTCAGGGAAAATTCAACATAGACATTGCATACACGGAGTCGTGTTTGTTTACCTCCCCAGACGAGATTCTGCACGGGAGTACAGCCCTATCTGGGTTACTCACTGCCCGAAGTCAGAGAGTTCGACAAAAACTTCTTCAGGAACTAGAGAACATAGATAAGAGCTCATTCGAACATTTACGATAAACGTATTTATAAAAGGGCCGGGGAAGCCATATTACGGCGGTGGAAAACCCGAGATACCAAGTAATGGCCAATAATACTACTGATACTTCTTTGGATATTATCAAGGATCTCTAAATATATTTCAGGAGCTTTGGAGCATATGTGGGAGCAATATTCTAAGCGTGGACGAATGATAGACTTATAAATATGTAGGATAGATTCGAGGGAGGA
Organism: Acanthosepion lycidas; assembly: GCA_963932145.1. NCBI lineage: Eukaryota > Metazoa > Mollusca > Cephalopoda > Sepiida > Sepiidae > Acanthosepion > Acanthosepion lycidas. Next base: position 93,763,651 of record OZ010582.1, on the reverse strand, counting down.
AAAATGTCTAGGACTCCTGGAGGTTAGCATCAGCTATGCGGACGGAGAGCAGAAAGGAGTCTATTAGGCGATTAATAAAGAGCGGTTTTGTTTTATAGGTGTTAAGATTAACAATCCATTCTTTGTCTCCCTTAGCAACAGACACAAGGTCGTTTATGACTTCAGCTGCAAAATTGATCTTTTCGACACAGGAGTAAAGGGATGTGTCATCAATATGGATACCATTTGAGGACGTTAATGAAAATTAAAAACAATATAAGACCATGAATAGATCTCTGGGGACACCGGACAGTTGCTGTAGGGTATGTTCTGAACGAAGATGTTTTGGCTGGTACCTACTCTTCATTCTTGAATAATCACAACATCAGGTGGATAGTGCCTTAGTTTAAATTACGAGCCGAGTTCAGGATTAACTACCAAAGACTACAACAGAAAATTCGTTGACATAAGACTAGATATTTGTGAATACAATTAGTATTAAATTAAAACTATGGGAAAGATACTGATAAGTGAGACTTGAAAAATCTATGACCCCACTATGTAGACTCTTGCCTGTCAATGAAATACGGACAAACCACCAACGAAAAAGAATTTTACTTGGAGAGACCAAATTATTAAACCACATAAATCATTCATAACGGTTTATGAAGCCAAGAAAGGCCAAAAAGGCATTGGCCAATTTACATACAGTCTCTGTACAGAAACCTAGAAAAAAGTTTCAGGCACGGCATGATAAATACTACCCAAATATCATATATATATATATATATATATATATATATATATATATATATATATATAGATAGATAGATAGATAGATATATCGCGGAGTTTTACGCGTGTTTTTTGTTTCAAAATATATATCACACTCTAATCTCCTTAATTCTGCAATTATAATAATTATGAAAAATTGATTATAATATATATTTTAAAATTTAAAATGTTTACGATTTATCGTTTTAAAATATACGCTTTTCTCTCGTTGTAACAACTATAACTCCTTAACTATATATATATATATATATATATATATATATATATATATATATGTAAAAGTGTAAATATAAATAAATATATATATATGTATAATTATTTATATATTATATTATATGCGCGGTACTTATTAGAAAGCGCTCAATATTAGAGATAGAGCTAACATATTTGGTTGGATTGATGTGAGTTTGTGACCCTGGGTTTCACAAACTCACATCTATCCAACCAAATATATATATATATATATAATGTTTGTGTGTGTGCTTGTGTATATACATATATATATATAGAGAGAGAGAGTTTGTACTTTAATTCAATTTAATTCAAATAATTATATTGAAGTTTTCGGCTCTTGTTTTGAAACATGAGAACTCTTATGTAGCGATGGAATAATATTTTTAAATAAATAATTATATATATATATGTGTGTGTGTGTTAAGAAATGACTAATTACATAATTTAAACTAATTTTGTCTATGTATTCTTAGGAACCTCTCGTAAATGATCTATAGTATTTAATTTATTTTAATATATAAAGAAACAGTTAATACAGATAATTAAATAGCAATGTTAATATAATTAAGGGCGATTCTCATTAACATTTTTATTTGATTCTTTGCAGAAATTGTTTCCTTTTGATACAAAATATAATCTGCAACCTCCAATATATATATATATATGTGTGTGTGTGTGCGTGTGTGTGTGCGTGCGTGTGTGTATACATATGTCTATATATATGTATATATGTTTATATATATATGTTATATATATATATATATATATATATATATATATATATATAGATAGATAGATAGATAGATAGATAGATAGATAGATAGATAGATATACACATCTCAATAGCTACTCAGCACAAAAACATATTATGTGTAAAGGACAATACTGTAGTTATCTTCTTTCTGAATTGCTTCTCTTAACTTATTCTTTTGTTTTCTATGAAATATTGTACATATATTCTCGTATAACATCTTTGAAATTATTCCCCTTAGTTGTTCTGCCTTATGTATTTATTTCTTGCCTGAGAATGTCGATTTCTCAAGACCAGTACAAGAAAGGGCGACGCGATTTATTGAAAACAAAAGAACTATAAGTATCTATGAGATGTTCGCTTTTTCTACAAGGGGAAATGTTCGAACGCTTATCTATAGGAAAATAAAACCTATTCCGTTCAAACGAAGTAAAGTGCATAAACATGACACTAAAAGAAAAAAAATCAACACATGCGAAACAGTGTCAATAGAGGTATCAGGTTTGTCGTATGAAAATACCTGGAGGTAATATCTCATGTGACATTTGCATTATATATCTTAATATTCTGATTTTAAATGCTGTTCGTGATGTACAGTAAAAGACGTTAGTGGGCATCGTCTTAAGTTTCGGGTAACAATCCCGCATGAGATGGAAGAATAAATAACTCCAATGACTGTGATACCAGCTTAGAATCTACAACTACCTTCAGCATTAAATCGTCATGTTTTTTTCCTTCATTTTCAAGAGAATACAAAAAAAAAATGTGCAAAATTATGTAAAGTCGATGGAAAAAAAAACGCTTTTTTATCCCACTAAACAATGGCTGACAAGGTTACCGTTATTAACGCAATCATTCCTCCTTATTCACTTGAAATAATGTTTATTCTCTGAGTATTATAAGATAATATCAGAGCCTTAAATGTTTAAGCTTTGATTACATGCAGAACTCGAAGAATATACAAGAGGGAAGGAAAGTAATTCGCAACTAAGATAAAACATTATCAGCAACAAGCCGTAATCTGTGGAAAGACTGAAAATCTGTCATGAACTAAATAAATAAGTGAGCTTGAACAGCATTGAAATATAAGGATTTTGGAGGAATCCGTAGACAAATTCTCCACTGATATTTATCGGTGAATCACTGAATCTACGAATTTCTTCGATTTCTTGTTACAATTTCAGCAAGTGAATTCTTTCGTGCTCTTTAAATCTATTCAAGCAGAAAACCAAGTATGATCAGTAAGTGGTTTAATACAACCTGCTGAAGCCCATGTGAATGTCTCTCCAGGTAATATACGACACTAGAATTATTTCTAGGTGTCTGGGCCGTCTCCATATTTGGAATTGCAAGGACAGTGCGAACAATTTACGTCCCTAGACCATATAGGTATGCGATCCCATCCCGCAATAAACCCGACCTTGTGTCACATTCCGCTTGGATGGGCGTGTGTATAAATATCCTTTTTTTTTTATTCGAAATTCTACCGTTATCCTGTGGTGCTTCTGTAGAAAAAAATCATTCGGCTCCAGTGATTTCATTTAAGCTCCTTTGTTTTATCTGTCTGAATTCCAGGGATGGGGACTTAGCATTATCTACATTATATACGTGAGGAATATCCTCTTTATCTTTGTTGTTGATATCACAGCGTTTCTTAGCCAAGTGTGCGTCGGGTTGTCTATTCGGTGACATGGTAATTGTGAGTTCAATCCCTGAAGCGGGCACTGTGTACTTTTACTCATTTGAAATGGAGTGATCGACAACAGAGGTTTACTAAGAATTATACAAGATATACTTAGACATGGTCAGTTGAACTAAAACAATCTACCCTCGTAGATAAAATGAAACGTTTTTTTATCGAAATTGCTTGTAGGTTCCCCGGATCAACGTTGACCTAATATAGGCTGAGGCTTTCAGCGGCCGAATTAGAAAATTAAGACAAGAAGTAACCTGAGGTAGCTATTGTTAATTACACATAGAAAAGTATGAATTCAGTTTCATGCGTTGTGAGGTACATATGCAGATGTCGTAAGAGATCGATACACCGAACTCTAAATTGGAGGGCTGTGTTCGAGTCTCAGTCAGATTCATTACATTTACGTATACGCAAATAACATGAGGAAAAGCATGAACCTATCACCTTCCCCAAGTTATGGGTTAAATTGCAAGACATGTATCAGGAAAAATAGTTACTCTCAATAAATTTTAAAAGCAATATTCACGGGCAGAAAATAATAGATAAATTCAAAAGATGTTTCAGTTTTAATAATGATAAATTCAAAAGATGTTTCAGTTTTAAACAACACACTAAGTTTCATAGGTCGAAAAAAAAACAAAAAAAAACAGATGATATTACACTATTAACATTGTTCGGACTGCTGTCCTCATCTTTCCTATCACATTCAAGACGTTTCAGCCGTTGGACGTTTCCGACCTTCTCAGAAATATAAACAAATCAGACGTTATAATTTTATTAATGTCTTAAAGATAGTTTTAAAAGAATAAATATTACAATTATGAGATGACAGTCAAAAGAAAATGGAATTTTTGTGCTACCGTTTTCATAAACGAATTCTGTGTTTAACTTCGGTATATCAATTTTCTTAGCTGCATAATGAAAAAGATTTTACTATGAACAAATAATGTGTATTTCGCATCATTATACTTAGGGTTACAGCAGAATAATGGATAGAGACTCGAGTTGAGGAATCCTTCTAGTCACTGCATTCAGTTACATGCTCATACTCTTGGGGAAGGTATGAATTCTCTTATTCTTCGCCAGCTACACAGCTAACTTCTCAACCGACAGTATCTTCTTCCTAAATAGCCATGGGTGGTATCCGTTCTAGGAGAAAGTAAATCTGAATTCAAAAATGTATTTACCCTTGGCGTAGCACATACTATACAGCTAAAGAATGATCATACTCATTGGCACGATGATGCAGACGACGGTCGAATGATTATATATATATATATATATATATATATATATATATATATATATATATATATATATATATAACAAACTATTTCGTTTTGTCATATATCATAATTGTGGCTAGATATCCGAATGCTTCAAGCCGGGATCAGAACCCGACCGATTTGGTATCTGTCAGAGATTCTACATCGAAGTTATCGTCTCACGGAAGGGAAATCTCAACGTTTTTGCTATGCCAAACACGTCAGCTACTACGAGAGCTCGATTCGAATATATATATATATATATATATATATATATATATATATATATATATATATATATATGTATATGTATATATATATGTATATATATATATATGTATATATATATATATGTATATATATATATATGTATATATATATATATATATATGTATTTATATATATATACATATATATATATATACATATATATATATACATATATATATACATATATATATATATATATATACATATATATATACATATATATATACATATATATATATACATATATATATATACATATATATATATATATACATATATATATATATATACATATATATATATATATATATATATATATATATATACATATATATATATATATATATATATATATATATACATATATATATATATATATATATATATATATATATATATATATATATATAATGGTCCAGAATTGGTTATCTATTTCAATGGAATCGGGGGTAAATTGTAAAGAAAAATAAAATGACGCAATTGAAAGTTTATTACTTAATTATGATAGAAAACAAAATAAATTTTAAAAAATTTTCAACATGTGCTGGGTTTGTTTTCCTGGAAATTTCAAATGTATCCTTAGCGTTGCGAAAACACATAACGTGTTACCTCCTGTCCTGGTAACTGAATACAATCTTTAAGCTCAGCTAATCAATTGATCCCTTGGCGATAAACATTTGTTTTCATGAAACCCCATACAAAGAAATCCAAGATGTGGCGGGTGGGCAACAAACAGGAATTATTCTGCATTCATTTTTAATATGGTTCAGGAAGGGAATGAAAATAAAATTATAAAAATGATAAATTTATTGTCGAGATTTGAGGTTTATACACTTGTCACAAATATTGCACATGATTAGAATTAAAAGTGACTTTTTAAAAAAATCTCCGATATCATTGAAATAGTTAATTCTAGAACATTCGGTTGATTTTTATTTAATTCAGTCGTGAATATTTATTATAAAAAAATCAAGCGTTATACAGTGAAACTTTCCTTAATATAAAAGCAGCAAATATTAGGATGAAGACGAATTGATACACACTCGTATACGTTCCCAACCATGGCCTCAATTTACGCCGTTACACAAACTACTATTATTATTATTATTATTATTATTATTATTATTATTATTATTATTATTATTATTATTATATGTGCCGTGTCTCTGAGCGACAATATCCCATCCTTTGCAGGTTTTAGTAAACTTAGTCTTTTTTATATAATTCTCCTAATTCCTGTTCTTCCAACCCATTTACAAAAGCTCATTACGTATGTTATTCACTGATATCCTTTGTCCCTCGGGGGTTATCCTTTCGAATCCCACTTTACTTAACATGATCCCTATAACTTTCAACCTTTTGTTTCTGATATTACACTCTTGTGAGAATTAGTATCTATCTGTATTCCTGTGATGAGGTATTATTTACACTATTTACATTATTCGGACTATTGTCCTCATCTCTGTCGCCATATTTATCACAACGTTTCGGCCGTTGTTCATTCTGACCTTCTTCAGGTGGTGAGAATGTCAAACTGAAGAAGGTTCTCGTTCTACGTGCTGTGTCTAATGGATGTCAGTTATCAATTATCTCCTGTTAATTCCCCGCTCCAAGTTCTCCACCGTCTTAAATAAGTATTGAATTCACACTCTTTGGGTCCTGTCATTGGATCTAATGCCTTTATCCACTGTGACATGTGTTCTTGAAAAACATGACCTAAATCGTTGGATTATTATTATTATTATTATATGTGCATCTGTGTAAACACAAACTATTATCATTATTATTATTATTATTATTATTATTATTATTATTATTATTATTATTATTATTATTATTCTCGATATTTTTATTTCAGTATTTTTTTAGTTTTTCTTATTCATAATCATCTTCTTCGTATTACACTTTCAATATATTTCTTTTATCTTCTTTTTCTTCTCTTTCTCCTTCTTCTTCTTCTTTGCGGTATTTCTAATTCACTACATTTCCTTCTTTTTTTCCCTCTTTTTTTTCTTCTCGGTATTTCTACTTAACTAGTTCTTCATCTTCTAGTTCTTCTTCTACTTAACTAGTTCTTCTTCTAGTTCTTCTTCTACTCAACTAGTTCTTCTTCTTCTTCTTCTTCGTCTTCTTCTTCTTCTTCTTGTGGGCGATTAATGCTTCCCACAATTTCTGTCAAATACTTATACAAGCTCGTAATAGGCTATTCACTGCATTTCTCTGCTTCGCCTGACATGTTTCGAGGGTGTTTTCCAAGCAACCTTTCCTTATTGCCCTCTCTCTCTCGCGCGCGCGCTTTCTCTCTGCTCGTGATACTATGCATAATTCTCCTTCTATTTTCCTTAAAACTTCGTCGTTGCCCATGTGTTCGCTCCATGGTATTCTCAACCTACTTCTATTTCCGTTTCTCCTTCGTTTCTGATAATATTGTCTACCATTTACTTCCATATAGGAGGCTCAATATTACATGACAGCCCAGTACTTTTTTCTTCGTTTCTAGCGAACTTCCCTCTTTCGTAATAATTTGTTTAACTGCTGGAAGGCGTCTTTCGTTATTCCAGGTTGAAATTTCCATTACAAATGTATCAATATAAACGCTACGCCACCGTTACGTTGAAAAGAAACAAAGCCGACGGATATTAAACGGCATTAAATGACCAATGTCTTTCTCGAAGAATATTTCATTGTTGATGAAAAAAATAAACAATAAAAAAAACAGATATATAGAAAAGAATGTTTGCTGCTTCTCATGGTCCAAAACTTGAATCTAGACAATCCAAAGGGGAAGATATTGATCAGATTCCAATCAATACCTTCTGAAACGGAAATAAAAATCATGACGTAAGTTTAGATAGGCAAGCAGTCTTAATCTCCTGATGCCTACACGTCTTGTAATAATGCCAAACGAAGTCAAAAGACCTCGAACACATTCGACTATTAGTCGCTACTTGAATAAATTTATCTTCTACGACTAGAGAATGTAAGGTATCTTATATGTCTATTCGTATTACTTTGGAAATTTTCCCAAGTCTAATTGAGATAAAAATCGGCTCTTTATCGAAGAGAACATCCTAAATTATAATTTGGCCCGAACGATTTCCGGGTGGTGGTCATTATGAATATGCAATAGAATTTAACATAATTCGGGCAAGTCAATACCAACCAAAATGAAAAAAAAAAAGAAAACAACAAAAAAACAAAACGAGAGAGACAGATACGTAATAACTTTCAGATACACCCTACATTGAATAACAAAAGTAACTTGACGTAGTCTGAAGTTTAAAATGCGATGAGTTTCAGACACATTCCAGTTCTATCCATAAGAGAGTTGTCTTTCTTGAATGTAGCTGCTTTTGATTTCATAAAATAGATAAATTGGAATTTAATAAGAACTTATACATGCCCAATGGTGTATACCGGCGAAACATCCAGAAACCTAAAAAGAAAAGTGTGTATAAGTATCACAGAGATATGCTGCATGATAACGCTTTAAACGCACTTTAGTTCATCGTAATATATTTGACCATGGTTTCGACTGAATAAATGCCATTTTGATCAGGACAGCAAATGATTCACTCAGAAGAAAATTAACTAAGAGTGTGCTAACCTCACATTTGTCGACATGGAACCTAACACCAGGATTATACACAATACAAACGCAATAATGCAATGACAGCACAATGCGATATACGACCAAATATAGGGAAAAGAAAACAGAAATCTACTTGGAGTGAGATGTTGGTTTTTTTGGCATGACTCAGATGTCGACGAACCCATCTTTGGTAACCAACGCTCGACTTGTCGCTGATATGTGCGGAATTTGCATATTCCTGCTATATAATGACTATTGTTGCTGTGTAGAAAAAATGATGTCTATTATAGCACATCATTCAGGTGAACTTTGAAATGGGGCAACGGTTAGAAATCGTGACTAGCTCGATCAATTACGGTGGAATAGCGATTTCGATTCTCACTGGATGCATCATAATGTCAGCTTTGTGCCACACCTAAACTACGCTTAAACAACCACTGTAGACACTTCGACTTGATGTAATGTTTAGCATGCTAGTCTCGTAGATCAATTACGACTGAAATGTGAGTTCGATTCTCACTAACTCACATACTTTCTTCCTGCTTAGAAAACCGTCACACCACTTATAACATTACATATTTTGTCAGCATGCATCATGAAGCTTATATGTAAATCTCTGCAAGTGGAGATCGGAAACTTCCATTATTTTTTTTATTTATTTTTTTTTTATTCTATTCTAAGAGGCGCCGTTGAGTAATGGATAGCGAGATTGAGGAATCGGAGAGCCCAGTTCGAATTCCAGTCAAATCCATTGCGTTCACTTAAGTGCTAATACCCTTTGGAAAGGTGTGAAGCCTCTTCTCCCTCCAGATGGGTAAATAGCAGGACAGACTGTGTTCTATAGGCTTGGATCGCAACTGATCTAGGAGAAGGACAACTCTGAATTGAAAACCTGCGGAGGTTCGTTTGGGGACCTTGTGCATCAAGTCTCTGTATTCGACCCTTCAAAAAGTATGGATGGTCCTGCACGAAACCTTCACCACTATAATCAAATCTAATGTGCTGTTGTCGGGCTCTCAGTTTCCTGGAATATATATATATATATATATATATATATATATATATATATATATATATATATATATATATATATATATATATATATATATATATATAGAGAGAGAGAGAGAGAGAGAGAGAGAGAGAGAAGGCACGGTGGAGTAATGGATAACGGCTTGGATTGAGGAGCCGAGTTCGAATTCCAGTCGAATCCATTACATTGGGAAAGGTGTGAATCCTCTTCTAATCCCTCCAGCTATGGGCAAATAGCAGGAGAGACTGGGTTCTATAGCCTTGGATGTCAACTGGTGTAGGGGAAGGACAACTCTTATTTCAAAACCTGCGGAGGGCTACTTGGGGTCGTTGTGGCATGTTGTGCATCAAGTCTCTGTATTCGGCCCTTCAAAACGTGTGGATGGTCCTGCACGAAACCTTCACCACTATAATCAATTCTCATGTGATGTTGTCGGGCTGTCAGTTTCCTAGGAGCTGATCTGCTTGACCCACTTACATCGACTTCGACGATATATATATATATATATATATATATATATATATATATATATATATATATATATATATATATATATATATATATATATATCCCAAAGTATGAAACAGCAATATATTGGAACCTATGTGTATAATATAAGTTTATTCAAATGCTAAGAGAAAGAAACACATTAATGGATGAAAAAATGTTTAAAGTTCCTACTTCGCAAATGGCAGCACACAAAACAACCTTTTCTTGTGGTACGGCCATTTTAAAGGTTGAAATCTTTTCACATAAGTAGAAAATGAGTAGCTACTGGCACCGAGGTTCGAGCGTGTCACTCTGGATTTATGAATATTTTTTCCGCCAGGTGTATAAATAGCGGTGTCAGGCTAGTGACTATAATGATTATTGAGTGAATATTGAGTAGAACTATCCAGTCGAATTAGTGTGAATTATTGTTCATCGATGATTGGGTATTGATTTAGAATTTACCGGGACGCGCTACTAGCAAGGTATTCACAGAAATAGTTTATTGTCTATTGTTTGACTCTTACTTCTTTGTTCCTGTTAAGTATTTATTTGCAGTTGTAATTAAATACTGTTTTTCTTAACATTGAAGTCTTGAGTTGTACTTCATTATTTACGGACACCATAAGTAAAAACAAAAAAAAACAAAAATAACCCCCAAATCAGCAACTAAATCTAGCATTTAAACAAGTTTAAAAAAAAAAAATCATTTATTTTAAAAATACTCAAACTTTTCCTATCTGGTAATCCACTAAGTGTATTTCTGTCTCTTCGCATTCGTTTTACTCAATTTTAGAAGTCTGCCTTTTTATATATATATATATATATATATATATATATATATATATATATATATATATATATATATATATATATATATTATAATTACTTTAAAAAAATATGATTCCTTCGCTACAATAGAGTTCTCATGTTTCAAAAACGAGAGCTGAAAACCTCAATATATTTATTAAAATTAAATTGAGTTAAAATATTTGGTTGAATTGATGTGACTTTTTGTGACCCTGGTTTTCACGCTTTTGCGAGAATTTGTCTGACGATCGCAAGTTTTAAGGTGTGCTCTATTTATGCGATAGATTGCTCAATATCAGAGATAGAACGTCTGAAAATATAAAAATGAACATTGTAGTCAACACTCAAATGCCACTGGCTGTTTCGTGCTACACACAATCATCAGGCGGCCTGACGATTGCGTGTAGCATGAAACAGCCACTCGCCTCTGAGTGTTGACTTCAATGCACACTTTTAGATTTAAGATTATATATATCTATATATATATATATATAGATATATATATAATATTTGCTATTTCTAAAATATTTATATATACATATATATATATACACATATATATAAATATTTTAGAAAGAGCAAATATCTTACATATAGTGCGCAATATTAAAAATATTATAATGTAAATTTTCTTTATAATACTTTTAATATTGCGCACTATATATAAAACATTTGCTGTTTCTAAAATATTTATATCCATGTGTGTGTATATACATATATAGATATATACATATATATATATATATATATATATATATATATATATATATATATATATATATATATATAGACGCATGTAGCTCAGGTTATTTAGACGAAGAGGGCAAATATATTGGAAACACTTTCAATATTCTCCAGTACCTATAAAAAAAAACACAAAATAGTCCCCTCCTGAGAAATCCAATTGATCCTGTCGACTAATACTATCACATCTAAACAAAATATATTTCATCTCAACTTATAAGTTGTTGCTACTACATCCAAAATAATAAAAAAAAAAAAAAACTTTGGCAATAATACTAAAGAAAAACAATAATCTAAAACCTGAATATGGAGATTACCGCATCGCCTGTAATATTTGTCACAAAAAATGCATAGCAGAAATATGAAGGAATCGAAATAAAAAAAAAAAGTATATGAACACAAAAGGTACATTTTACAAAATAATACATCAAATGCGTTGGTTGCCCACTGAAATAAGACTGGCTACAACCTTAACGTAAAAATGCTACTCTAATCAAAGAAGAAAATACGAAGTAAATATTTACATAATGACGTAAGTGTAAGTCCAACTACAGTAAATTTCCGCCCTGGCTCTTTCAACATTTCCCCTTTTCTGTCAGATAATCTAATATCACAAAAACTTACAATAGTGGCGAGAAAAATACTTTAAATGAATTGGGTTTGATAAAATAAAATTATTAAAATTCTAAAATTCCCACAAGCGCTGTGTCGTGCGCATGTGTAGTCCTAGCAAACATAAAATTTATTCCGATGAAGTCCTGAAGGACGAAACACGTCCCAAGTAAATATTTTCAACTTTTTCATACAATTTCCCCAATGCATATTTCAGTATCCGCTCTCCTTTTTTTTTTATTATTTTAAACAATATTTTAAGTCGTCTGCTGGTCAAACAATTTGGCATGTCTTCTTAAATATCATATAAGTATGATTGTACAGGATTCGAACACATTGCGCCGGCCGATAGACGAAATAAAATACTGTCTAAAATAAACAGAACGTCTACTCAAACACGCGTATCCACTTAAAATAACATTCAAACTGATGCACACATGCCGGATTAAAAAGAAAATACAGTAATTATATATATATATATATATATATATATATATATATATATATATATATATATATATATATATATATATATATATATATATATATTGTGTATATTTTGGTAATATGTTTTCATTAAGACATGGCTCATTAAATAATTAAATAATTTAGACCGTTTACTACAGGTTCCTAATAGTGATAAATAGACAAAACTCTTTTGAATTATTTAATGATTGATTTCTTAATTTATATATATATACATATATATATATATATATATATATATATATATACGTAGATACACACACACAAAAACACACACATACACCCACCAACACACACACACACACATATATATATATATATATATATATATATATATATATATATATACAGAATGAGATGGAGACGAGTAGAGAATTATTATAATAAATGTAATTCAGTAAGCCTACCTTTTTTCTGGGATATGGCCAATTTATATTGATAGATAAGAGATGAAACGCGAAATGATTGAAGCAAGAAAAAGTTGAATTAAGAAAAACGGAGAAAGTTATATCTGGGACGAGACGAAAAAACGTAGAACAAAGGACAGACAGAAAAAAATGATCGTCATCGTCTTGAGAAAAAAAAAAAAAAAAGGGAAAGAAAAGAAAAGAAAAACAACCCAAAAGTATGAAAGTGCAATCGAATCTGAAAAGGGAGATGGAGGACCAGATATTGACTTTCAGTTAAACAACCGTCATCAGCATCATCACCATAACAACAACAATCATATGTTCATATTCCTCTAAAATCACTAAAAATGAAGCAAGGAAAAACGAAAAAAAAAAAAGACAAGGAAAAAAAGAAAGAAAAGGAAGGAATCAAAATCAAGCCAAATTTCAATGAGACGCTAAAAGGAACATTTAAGTGAACATAGTTTGAAAGCGGTGGAAATAATGGTCGGGGTAAGTAGAGAGCCTGTGCGTGCTTAACGAACTGTTTCTGGGTCAGAGGCCACAGACTTGAAAGAAGTCGAAAATCAATTTGAATAATGACGTGCTCGCTGGTTTATTGTGTCTGGTGATGTGTTTTTAGCGAGAGAGAAACAGGCGATTGAAATACACACACACACACACACACACACACATACATACATGATCAGAATTTTCGCTTGTGAAATTATAGATTTATTTCGTGTCTTGAAGGAAGTGCGCGGTGTCAAGAAAGCTTGCTCGTGTATGAAAAGGGAAGATAAACTTGTGTCAACCTGACCCAACCGTGCCATATAATTCTTCTTTTACGTGTCGTTTCCCTGCAGGAGGTAGGCGATCATTGCTCTCCACATCCACGCATACCTTGTAGCTCTTAATACGTCTTGTCTTTTTGTGATTTCTCCCAAACCCTGTCCCGCCATCCATTTGCTTAAGCTCACCAAGTGCTGCTTTCATCTGTCCATAATTCCCTCAATCTGTCCCTTAAGTAACAGGTTTTCCAAGATCTCCGTCCGTATTAGCTGTCCCAGAAACCTCAACTGTCTCTACCTGATGTTAAGTATATGTTTCTTTTTTGTTTCTATTTACTTCAAAACGGCGTTGTTGCTAACATGTTTGTTCCATGGTATCCTCAGCATCTTTCTGTAGAAACACATTTCTATTGCTTCAAGTCTTTTCTTCATCTTTGAGGAGATTATTAAGCAACGAGTTCAAGGAATGTTTATAAATAATAAGCACAAAGTAGAATAGTAGTGACAAGAGTTACTTAGAAAGAAAAGATGTGGAAAGATATGATCACCCGCTCCGTAAAAATATATGGTTTACATAAGACGAAAAATAATATATACTATTTCCGTATATTTAATCAAAGCACACTCCTTTCGCGCCTTCACAATCAATCCCCACCCAATATGCAGCATGTACAGGTGTGGACCCCGTTCATTCTCTTTGCATTTCATGGAAGGGAGGGAATGACGATCTGTTCCGAGAAATTATTTCCAAGACATGATGCCCTATGGAACAAACTCCCGTGGCGATGGTTCTCTAACCACTACAGATTTAATCTTTTCAATCAAGAGTAAACCGTTTTCTATCTTTTAATCTAAAGTTGTCACTGGTCCCATGAGAATATGGGTAAATAAGCTCATATTCTCCTGAGGTCAGTTTAAACTGATATAGTCATTTTTAATATATTGTGACAGTTTGGCTTCTTTTTTTTTTTTTTTCACGTGAAAACCTTGGTATTTTCCAACATATTTCAATTAAATTTTCACTTAACACTATTAAATTTAATAATTCTTTCTTCGCTGTTTTGTTTTTTATATTAGGTACGAGGTCTGATCAAAAGCTATCGGGTTTGGTCTATAAAAAAAAAAACTATAACACATATCAACTCGGCATTTAATTTCCTTCGAATTAGTCTCCTTCTGAAGCCATATAAAATATTCTTTAAATGTAACATTCCTGGTACTCTTTTTTGGGAGAAAGCGAACAGATGGCTCATTGCATTCTGTTTGAGTGACTCAACGTCTTGAAATAATGCTTCAATCAAGTGGTCTGATTTTGAAGAGGAAAAAGACGCAAAGCGCGAAATCTTGTGACTATGGTGGTTATCGGACCTGAATGTTTTGCTCTGCCAAAAACTACTGCAGAAGATATGGTCACTGGTGGAATCTCTGTGGTGATGTGACTACAGACTACACTTTTCTTCCATACGCTGCTATAAACAACAGATGTTAGAGAGAATGTTTTAAATTACTTTCTATGCACGACAAGGTTGTGTTCAAGGTCAGTCTATGCGAAGCGGTTTCATGCTGCGAAATTTAGCTCCGATGTCCTAATAACTGCCTGGATATTTTTTTAAGCAGACCTCATATATGGACAAGGAAGGCGTTAATTTAACTGATATCCTCATTGCAAATGTTTAACCTGATGTCGTCATTTTATCATTGTTAAGAGAAACTATTTTTTATGAATGAAACTTCTCCTGGTTCTATCTCGTTTGATGTGGGCGGATGATTTTACCAGTGGAGGTTTTTAATCTGGGTATTCTTATTCGTTTTTTGGCGCCAAAATTAAGTCAGATGTTGCCGAATAGAGCGATAATTTAATGATATTTAACTGAAAATGTAAGAATTTTGTTTTGTAGTTTCTTCCCATAACTGGGGCAACTCAGCGTGTAATAAATATACACGCACACACACACACACGCACGAACACACACACACATACACAT
Source organism: Acanthosepion lycidas (assembly GCA_963932145.1). Taxonomy (NCBI): domain Eukaryota; kingdom Metazoa; phylum Mollusca; class Cephalopoda; order Sepiida; family Sepiidae; genus Acanthosepion; species Acanthosepion lycidas. Next base: position 93,747,730 of record OZ010582.1, on the reverse strand, counting down.
ACATATATATATGTTGCGTGTCTTACATCTATTTATAATTTTTGCAGACTGTATGTATTGGAGGAAACTAACGCGTTTTTCGAAAAATAAATACGTCTAAATTCACCTTCAACCCTGGGTTAAAGTCCGACATTTTTATTACTTCAAATTTTATTTTAGTGGAAACTTTTTTTTATATTTGAAAGAGACGTGCTATTTATATTGAGTAAATAGTGTGTATTACGTCTATCTGTTTAATAAATCAAGCTGGGATTGAAACCCATAATTATGCGTCGAAACACGGCTGCAAATGTGTAGCGATTTTTTTTATTTTTTCACTTAATGCCCTGATATATATATATATATATATATATATATATATATATATATATATATATATATATATATATATATATATATCATTTTCGGGCATTAAAAGAAAAACATATGAAAAATCGCTACAGTCGTGTTTCTACGCATATCAATGCGTCTCCTCAATATATATATATATATATATATATATATAAATATATATATATACATATATATAATTTGTAGAGCAGGTGTTTTCGTTACATTATATATTATAGCTTTTTTAATATTTTTCCGAAATTAATGATTAATAAATAAATAATTCTTAATTAGCAACTCATGCCAATATTAGTGTTCAAATGTATGGAGTGTAACCCTGATAAAAATCACTTCCGCAGTAAAATTTTATATATATATATATAACAATATTATACCACAGAATGCATAAACAGATTTGAAAAAAAGCACAATTTAGTTCTCTCTTTTTGTATTGAACGTAGGTACATTTCGGACAATACTTCATCAGGGAGCAACATCGTCTTAATTATTATATGTAAAGTCCTGTAAGAATATATGTAATATGGAAGGAGATTTGTAGTATTTCTAAAGAACCAGTTCACGATTAAATAATAGGTAAATTCAAGAAAAGATGCAGATACTACAACATGAGTGATAAAAAAGAGGACATAGATATTCACGTTCCTCCAAATAACTGAATTGACCAAAGGAAGTTCTCCTTTTTCTTACACAAAGACGGCTGCTGTAATTTAATTCAAACATCTTCCAACACTTACAAATGGCGTTTGGACGACCCATATGAAAAATGGAGAATGAGCCAGTAGAAAATTCTGAGAAGCAAAGCTCATTCTCTAATAGGTGTAGTATGTATATATACATATATATATATATATATATATATATATATATATATATATATATATATATATATATATATAGTTAGACAAATCAAACGACAAGATATAAGCAACTGTATACGTGAGTGGTGGCGTGCATAACAGTGCTTTATGTGGGTAAATAGAGCAAAAATATATATTAAAAATATACATATATTAGGTTGGTGCAAAAATAATGTCGTTTTCTCACACATGTTACTATGTAAGAAAACGACATTATTTTTGCACCAAGCTAATACCTTCGTTTTGGTGTGCGACTTAAGTTGCGCTGGATTTCTACCTCATCGCGCACAAAGTATATCTTATGATTGTTTTCAATTTGTGAAAAATTATTGTTTGAACCTCATCTAGCAATTATGCCACATCAATTGGCTTTGTAATATATATTTTTATTTTTGTAAAAAGACTTTATGGACACCCTGGACATAGGAGTAAGTGAAGGGATCTGCAGTCAAAGAAGTTACGTACAGAAAAAAAAAATTACAAAAAGAAAATGAGTGAACAGACCAAGGTTTTATAAATATATATGGGAAATTGAAAACTAAAACGAAATCACGTAAGAAATATAATGAAAATAATGAGAAATGAATCAGCTTAAAACAATTAAAACAAAAATAGCTGTAAAAATTACAAAGTAACACGAATTACGAAATAAAGGATCAGAACTTATCTAAAAATTCAGATAAAAAATTATTACGAGATAAATGATCAGAACTTATCTAAAAATGCAGATAAAAAATATGACGTTACTTAAAGTTCGAATATTAAAAATGAACGAAAAAAAAATCTATAACAATAAATAAGTAAAAAAATTAAGTAAATAATATACAAGTTAACACACTAGGAATAAACATATAATCGCAAGTGAACGTAATAATAACAATCTACAATAAATAATAAATTAATCCATAATGAATATTGAGTAAAAAAAAATGTTAACAAACAACACTATAAAACAACCTCAAAAATACATTCGTATCCACAATAGGTTCTGTTAAAATATTCCCTACAATAATTTGAAACATAATCGTAATAATAGTTAGAATTGTAAAAAAGACCTACCCATAATGCACCACTGAATATCATACGTAAATAATCGAGCCAAAGTACAAAACATATGGCCTGAAGATTGCGTTTAAACAGGAAACAGATAGGCGCCACTCTGTGTTCACCGCAATGTTTTCTTTATATATGTATATAGGTATTAATCCGTTGGTATATAATCCAAGTGAATCCTATTAACACAATATTGAATATTAGATATTAAAACTGATTCATACATAGAGCTGAATTTTTTTTTTAATAACCATAGTAATATCTCCTATACAATTGGAATTAAGATACCATTATGTAAGTAATCATTTTCACCTTGTAAAAGACAATTTACAGGATTTTCCAATCAGTCAATGGATAATAATTTATTGAAATAAAAATGTTCCCTAACTGGTCATTTTTTATTTCAATAATTTATTATCCTTTGACCTTTTGAAAAATTCTGTAAATTTTATTTCACACGGTGAAATGATCATTTACATAATGGTATCTTAATTCCAATTGAATGAAATATATATATATATATATATATATATATATATATATATATATTATGTATATATGTATATATAAATAAAAACAAAGAACAGTAAGATATATAATCCGGTGTTCTTATAGATATTTATATTTTTACAAAATAGTGCTCAATGTAAATTTACAGAGCATTAATATGGAAACATGGTTAGAACTGTGTAGCGAAAAAACATATTTTAAATCAATTAATTTATAATATATTATATTATATATATATATATATATATATATATATATATATATATATATATATATATATGTGTGTGTGTGTGTGTGTGTGTGTGTGTGTGTGTGTGTGTGTGTGTGTGTATAACTTTAAAAATTAGGAAATCTGTTGAATCCCAAACTTTGATTAACGTTATCCTCAGGCGATCAAAAGAACCTTATGGTTCATCGAAGCCATCCATTTTTGTGGGGGAGGGGGATTTCTTAACCCAGGTTACTTCATTGCGCAATAAAATTGATTTGGGGCAATGTAAAATTATTTCCGCTTGATGAGGTATTATATTTACAAATCTTCTGGCGAATTGCTAAGTCTCCAGCAGACCTTTTTTTTTATATATATATATACAAATTGATAAAAGTTTTAATGTCACATTTTACAAATACATATTTGTTTTTATTTGTAATTTTATGGAACCAAGAAATACACTCGTGGCCTTCCATTGATTGGCCTGTGTGGCAATCCTTAATGAGTCACAGTTGGTTTTCAAATTTTCTTGATTTATTATATCTTCTTCATATATATATATATATATATATATATATATATATATTAAGAAATAGAGATAAGATTGGGGGACGGAGGCAGATTTTTTCCGTGTCACGAATCATTGATCGACTTGCACACCCAACATAACAAGCATTCTAGGAATATTAAGGGCAAAAGGAATGATTAAAATGTTCACTGATGCAAAAATCTTAAAATCTAATGAAACACATCATTATCTGTTATACAAATAATTGCGCTCCTTTGCTCCGCTAACATTCTAAGAAAAAATCTTTCTCAAGGCACAATAATTTTACCAGAAATAATTACTTTTTAAAAGGAATTTATCAAACAGTAAATCGCCAAACAATAACAACAACAACAACAACAACAACAACAACAACAACAACAATAATAATAATCATCATCACAATAATAATAATATTACGAATAACAGGCATGTCCCGGAGACATTATATTAGTCGGCAAATATGAAAAACTATAAAATCATGTATTTAAAATTGAACATATAAAAAAAAAAAATGTTGTCAATGAAGAGAGTGTAAGACGTCGACTTTGTAGTTGACTACCTGAGGATCATAGCTACTGATCTACCGAAATGGATCGAGACGTTTGTGATCATTTCCATAGTAGGCATTGCAGAAGACAGCACTTCTTGCGACTTCCCGTATACTCCGAAGAATTCCCGAATCTTTCTAAAAATATGCCACCACAGACCATTGATTGTGTAGAACTGGTAAATTTGGTTCGATTTACAACAAAACATTGCCGCGTTTTCAAATTAAATTATATATAATAACATTAATAATAATAATAATAATAATAATAATAATAATAATAATAATAATAATAATAATAATAAAAGCAACAATAACAAAATCAACAAGAAAAATAATAATAATAATAATAATAATAATAATAATAATAATAATAATAATATAACTGAATATACAGGTATACGAACAATTTAATGAACGAATGAATAATGATTTAAGTATATATATATATATATATATATATATATATATATATATATATATATATATATATGTATATATATATATATAAATTTATGCAAACAAATAAGTTATCGATAATCTTGTATTTTTTCAAAAATATACTCCGATAAAAAATATTATTGGTTTCTTTGATTGAATCAATAAGTAAAATATTATTTATGTTTCCAATTTTCGTGTATGTTTCCCTGAATCTTATTATCTTAAAAATAATAATCATTATTAATTTTTTTTAAATTTCACAGCAGTATTTTATTATCATACGTATAGATTCTAAACTTTATTAGCCGAATTTTAATGTTTTCCTTTTTCCATTAATTTTTTTGACAATTAATTTCGTTAAAAGGACGTGACGTTAGCAACAACAATAATATTTCTAATTAATTAACAACTAATCTAATTAATAGGATCAGTAGCAATATCAGTAAAAAAAAACACATATTTTTTTCATAATTATAAATATATAATGCATTATTGAAACATAATACTCTAGTATATTAATGTTTTGCTTTGTTTTTAATAATAATAATAATAATAATAACACTGAATAGATGTAGAATTTGTCACAGATATCAGGGAACTGGCACCAAAAGGAGCCTATAAATAACAAGGATTCAGCGATGGTGATGGTATATAGCATACGCTAATGAAGTACAAAGTAAGAAAAGATTACGACAGGCGTCTGGTGACAAATACCGAGTTGAATTCACGAAAGAGAATATCAGCCATAAACATTATGGCGTCCATGTGGTGCAATACAGTTTCAACATCCTTAGTTGGACCATAGTTGAGATTAAATAAATGGATGTCATAACGAGAAGGCTTCTCACTTGCCATCCTATGCAGCAGCCCAAGGCTGATGTTGATGGTCAGTATGTGTCCAGATGTCAAGGAGGTAGGGGATTATATCAACTAGAACTGTCTTAAAAAAACCTCAGGAATCGGTCTTCATAGTTATCTGGAAACTACAAAAGATTCGATCTGTGTCAAAAAACATGAAAGAAATAAGAAAATTTGTTTAGTATTAAACGAC
>OZ010582.1:93729659-93739659 GCA_963932145.1 Acanthosepion lycidas | reverse complement strand
GCGTGCGGCAACTTTGAAAAGTGCAAGAAAACCATACCAAGGTTGTGACCCAATCCTTGTGAGTGAAATTGTGTAGATAAAACACTTAGGGGTCGTTGATATCTGTGCTAGCACAAAGTAAGAGGTCATCGTTTCCGAGGGATTGAGCGTGCTGGCCTTCTTCAAATTTTTGATCACGCTAGATAACACGCTCTCGACCAAAAACTGAAACTAATAACTTCTCAACATAGTTACAGTATAAACCATTCTGTGGGTGGTGAAGAAACACAAATGTGCCTGAGCCAGCGTCTACAATAGGGATTGGCTAGCCACCGTTGTAGTCTTGTATCCTCGAATATGAGTGGCCAGCTAATATATATATATATATATATATATATATATATATATATATATATATATATATATATTATATAATAAAAGGCTTAAACACTAATATTCCATGGTCATAATTTATTCCATTGGAATTGTAAATACGATCCAATTCATCAGACTTACAAATTCAAAAAGAAAACAGAAAAGAACAACTCCGGAAATAAAAATAGAATTTAGAGAGAGTGTACGTTTGAGAGTGTGGGACGAATGTTAGAGCTATATTTACCACTAATATTATATATATATATATATATATATATATATATATATATATATATATATATATATATATAGATATATATATATATATATATATATATATATATATATATATATATATATATATATATATATATATAGAGAGAGAGAGAGAGAGAGATAGATAGATAACAAAAAAAAACTTGCATATTTTCCAGCAATAATTAGACGGTCTGATAAAGAAGACAAGTTCCTTGTTTATTTATATGCACCTGTAATGATATACACTCCATTAGTCTAGTGGTAGGTCGCACGCTAGAAATTTATTTTCATGCTTACCTTTAGCGACAAAATCCGATAATTTATTCATTGATCAAATCTCATCAGGTAATGCAACGCCTTTTTTTTTCTCACAAAATATAATTATATCATTTCAATTATCCGTACAAGGAGATGGTCTTTTCACAAACTATTCACCCAAGTAAATCACCCGTCCACATTTATCTTTTGTTTCAACGTATGCCAGGTTTTTTGTACTTTATGTACACTCACTCTTCGTACCTCATCTTAGAAAGGAGAGGACTTAGGAATTGAATATATTTGTTTCCAAGGCTTATTCAAATTACACTAAACAATGAGCAATTGGGCCACTTCTACGCGGTGTAAGGCTTAGCAAACATACCTGGATCAATTACGAATAGTGAGTTTGATCCTCACTTGGGGGCTTATAATTTTTGACTTGAACTACATCCAAGCTATGCTGAGAAAATCATTACAATAAACAATGAGTCTCGATTCCTCGAGCATCTACTAAGATTAATAGTCTCCCTTTCGATGGAAATCTTATATTCCAACCATCTCTAAAGATGCGGAAAACATGGTCCGTTCTCCATCAATCTCATGACTCCCCTTGTGTTGCTCTTATTTTATAACAGTCTACCCAGACTACAGATTATTTCTGTCATATCTGGGCAGGAGCTGCCCAGGCTTGGCAGAGTTCAAAAGATTTTAAATCTCGTTGTTGATGATTCATTAATTTTCCACCTTACAACTCCTTTGCACACAGATGTAACGTGGAATGCCCCTTCTTAACATAGCATTATTTTTATGTCAACTTTTCAGATTAGTTACAGTCATTTCTTATACTGGTTGACACCTTTCCATTTTGTAACCTCCAAGCAATCTACACAGAATCGACGCATTCAGTTCATATTCCTACGATAAGAAAGAATATCTTCTCAAACAGCCTCTTCCCTAGAACTGATACTTTGTGAAACAGACTTCCACTTAGAGAATGCTTCTCCAATCGCTACTTTGTAAACATTTTTAAATGTTTAGTCAACCGTTATATTCCATACATATCGTCATTTTAACATGTGTAGAGTTTCTTCACATTTTTTCTCTTCATGAGCGAACTTCCGGTTCCTTTTTACGGCCTTAATAAATGTAGTTGTCATTTTGCGATATGTGTGGCTATAGCACTTCGTATTGAGGGTACCAATTTGGTATTTGTCTGGTTGATATATCCTGAATGGTAGTAAGTAGACAGATCGCTTATGTAGCGCATATAGAGACTTCAAAAGTCGCATAACATCAGGGTTTTTGCTGTATCATTTTGCACATGAATAGGTCTCACTGCAAGCATTTCCAGTGGTCAAAACTGATGGTGTTGTCTGCGCCAAATTCCAAACAACTTATTTTGCCTTTGACGACGGGAGGGACTATTATTTGTGATATATACTATTCGTGATATATATTCTTAGAACTATACCATAGTCAAAATGATTAAACAAATAAAAATTAAAACAATTTTGCAAAAAATGAATTAAATAAATAAATAAATTTCAAAATCTGAGAGCTCCAACAATCTCGCGATTGTATTCGTACCAATTTCTGGAGTGAAGAATCGTTTCTCTTGGAACGTTCTCAAAACATTCAAGCTCTCTAGAGAAACTAATATAAACTATTACATCTCTGACTGCGAATTATGTTCCTGGCTATTTTTCTCTCTTGCAAAAGGACTCTCGTGTCCACATGCATGGCCTTGGTGCCGATGTATATGATCATCTCCCTGTGGGGATGCAAATCTCTCTTGAGTTTCCGGATTTTTCGTATATGTGTTTCCGACTTTCACTATTAAACTTACTCAGTTATTTCTTCTTCTTGTATTGTTCCCTATCTCGAGACTGATGTTTGTTAGATAAAATTTATATCAGATGGTGATGATCGTAATAATTTTGAAGTGTTTAAATTTGGAATGTGGGTGTCATTTACGGCATCTTAAATATTTTATTGATTAACACTGAAAAAATACTGTATAATCTGTTATTGACAAATAAACTTAGCATGTTATACTGAATGTTTTTTGTTATTTAACATCAATATAATAATAAATTTTAATTAGAAATACATATTGCATATTTTCCTAAATGACGTTATTTAACACTGTTACGAGAAATAATGATTGATGAGAATGCACACATAGCTCTATAGATCAAGAACAAAACATTTGTTTATGTTACTTGTCAGTGTTGCTGAGCGGAATATTTGTAAATTGTTGTATAATCGTCTCATGGATATTGCATTTTAATGTGAAATCAAGAGGTAAAAGCTTTTTTATTGCATTTATGACAGTAGCACAACATTATAATTGTTTCAACTAGAAATATTTATTTCGGTATTTAAAATATGGAGGGAGTTATTAGCCTACTACGATCTATGCTGCAATCATACTAGCCTACTTACCAGTACCGATAAAACACATGATTTAAGGTTAAATATTTGTTTGTTTGTTTGTTTGGGTTTTATGGCATATCAACCACTGTGGGTTATTTAATGCCAAATCCAGTTTATATGAATTTTAAATGCCTATTTTGTATGGAATAAAAAAATGTATAGCTGGCAACATTATTGTTTAAAAAAAACATATAGCTGGCAACATTATTCCCTTTACAAAATAAACGTATAGCTGACAACATTATTTCTTTTACAAAATAAACGTATAGCTGGCAACATTATTGTTTCAAAAACTTAGAGCTGGCAACATTATTTTTCTGAAAACATTATCTGAGACCTTGCTGTTGGATGCAGTTTATCGCCGTACCCAGGACGTGGATATAGTTTATCGTCATACACAGGACGCGGATGTAGTTTACCGTCATACCCAGGACGCGGTTAAATATTTGTAAATTAGACGATCTCTTATTTTGGGCGGTAAATTTTATTATTTAAATACCGCCTTATATTCGGAATTATTCGGTATTTATCTCCACACATTTACTAGGTATGAACGCTGATGAGCAAGATATCATTTTGTTACCAAAGCACTGATTAGATCTAATTTCGTAATTTTCTTTGCGGCGCTACATGTAACGATAATTTTGAGTTTTTCCGTTGCATTGTTTCTCTGGAGTCTCTTCCTGTGTAAAAGTCAGCATCGAAGCTTTGGTGCCAGCCCAGAAATACTAATGAAACCAGAAACTTCTTCGTTCATTCCCACAAATCTAACGACATTTTTAATTCACTTCATAAACACATTCTTAAATTTAACTTGATAAGGTCCATTAGTCCGCTTTGATAAAGAAAATATTCTTTTTCTTCTTTATACATATATATATATATATACATATACATATATATATATATATATATATATATATATATATATATATATATATATATATATTTATATGTATAAATATATATATATATATATATACATATATATACATATATATATATATATATATATATATATATCCCGCCCATAACACAATTTATATATATATACATACATACATACATACATACATACATACATATATATATATATATATATATATATATATATATATATATATATATATATATATATATACTCAACGACGAAATTATTCGTTCATCCATCAATTTTGAACATTTTTATCTATATCTCAGAACCTAATGCCCGGATGATGCCATTTCTTTTTTTATATGTTATTAAGAACAAAAAAAGGAATATAAAATTCAGAACGATGAATTAAATACCACAAATTTGACAGGCTAATTATGCAATAGATAAAAAAAAATGCGTATATTAAAATATATCGTTTTAAATTGATTGATTTGTGCAGTAATTTATTTTATCTGTGAAGGCTTCTTGATAATTTATTCAGTAGAATATTTGTGATATAATTCCAGCAAAGGACATCACGTGCTGCATAGAATGCCACCATTGTTATTTTGACGTTAACAACACGAGGGTGAATGCAAAGGAGATTAGCGTTCACTTGAGACAGAGAATTATTAACTTCCACAAGTCGGTAAATAGGTACATCAATATATGAAACCGGTTAGCTATCCCTAAATCAACGGTACAGTCAGTTATAAAGAAGTTTAAGCAGTTTGGAACGACAGAGAGTTTGCCTGGGCATGGAAGAAATCCCAAATTGTCACAGAGAACTGAACGAAAACTGTGTCGCGAGGTTAATATAAGCCCAAGTGTTGTTTTGAAAGGCATCGCCAAACATTTGGATATGAAGGGTATGGACATAAGTAATCGCAGAATACAATGTTGTTTAAATATGAATGGGTTGTATAGAAACCAACCAAGATGAAACCCTTTTCAAAAAACATGTCACATTGTTGCTCGGTTTAATTTTGCTACAACGTTCTTGAACACACACAATTGCTTTTGAGAATATGTACTATGGAGTCATGAAACAAAAACTGAACTTTTGACATAATGATGAATAGATTATTTGGTGCAAGGAAGATGATGCTTTCCTCCAAAGAACATGGCGGAAAACATGAAGACGGCTTGATGATGTTTTGGTGTTGTTTTACTCAAGGGGAACTGTAGAATTAATTGCAATAAGGGGTGTGTATATATATATATATATATATATATATATATATATGTGTGTGTGTGTGTTTGTGTGTCTGTGTGTGTGTGTGTGTGTGCGCGCGCACGCGCACGTCTGCTTATCTTTTGTATTGTGTGCTTCTGTGATACGCAGGTATATATAGATATAATATATAGAACAATTAATGTTTTCTTTACCCTATCATTCTGTCGGAACCCATTTTTTTTAATCTATTTTCGATCCTAGTTCATATATATATATATATATATATATATATATATATATATATATATATATATATATATATAATGAACTCTCCACGTCGGTTTCGACCTATTAGGATCTGCCAGCTTATTGATTCAGTTATGAAAGTTTATCCGCTAATCTTAAGTGGCATTTAAGACCCGCTAGTCATTTACAAAGGAGGCCACATATGGAGCAAAAGTGAGGATTGTGAGATGATATATATATATATATATATATATATATATATATATATATATATATATATATATATATGTTCATATATATACTTGGAAATATGGCCTGAGTAACCAGGATAAAAACACCTTCCTGGGGTAATATAAAAAAAATCAATGGACTCTTAATGTTGTCTGTTTTTAATTTCAATTAAATTATATATATATATATATATATATATATATATATATATATATATATATATATATATATGTATGGGGGGTGAGTGTGTGTGTAAGAAAGGAAAAAATAGCTTATTTAAAAATTCGTATAAAACTAATGTGAATATTAGATTTGTTTTTTGTTTTTTCAAACGGTAATATCTTTTGTTCTTGAAAATGGTTAATGATAGTTTGAAGGTCTGAAGTAAACATTCACTTTTTACATAGATCGGAAGCAATCCCTTGTTATCGGGTGTTAAAATGCTGAATATTAAAATATTTATAATCTACGGTGTTTCGTAATGGCAACATTTAAGAAAAAACTCATACAATAATAAGTAACCATACTTACACGTATTTGTATACATTTCCATGCATTCTAATTAACTTGTAAAAAGGAATAGGCTTTAAAATGAGATCAATAAATGAATTTGATAAGGGACTGAATTACCAAAGCAGGGACTAGAAAAGCAAGTGGAAATATCTTATGAAAATTTGAAAAGCTAAAGAAATGAAAGATTCGAAACATTAGTTAACAGTTGATCTTGAATTTGGATGTATTTTCTTTAAAAAAAATGTATTAATTTTAAAATGGCGGAATGGGGAAACAAGGAAAATTAAATCAGTTCACAATTTCAACGAACATATCGGTTTAAGCTTTCAGACTCCAATAAACTAACTTTAATGAAGAAGCGTTCATAAAATATTATCTATTAGCAGAGTCAAATTTTCCTTCGTCTTTGTAACGTGTCCCTTCAGAATGTAGCTGATCATGACTCTCCACAACTTCTTATGTTTTATATATCATAGTAAAGTTTATCTTTTCATTATCTCTCCCGATCTATGTTCTGCCAACCATTTACACAAGCATGTTAGTTTATTCGCTGCTTTTTCAGTCCCTCTTGACTTCATTTCTTCCTGTCAGTGCCAGATTTTCTAATCAAGTCTTTCTCTAATTATGTGCCTTACAAATTTCCGCCGTCTTTTCTTGAATTTCATTATGTGTGCCCATTTTTTACCATTTTCTTTCATGCTTCGTTGCTCACATATTCAGTCCATGATATTCTCAGAATCCTTCTGTAGAACTATATTTCCGTTAGCTGATATCTGTTCTCGTCAGAGAGGAGATATTCCAACTTTCACTGTCATGGAGGACTGATATACAGCGATATATAATCTATTCTTTGTTTCTAACGAAATGTCCACTGTTAATAATTTGCTCAGATTTTGGTAGGAATCATTCACTATTACAATGAATCTAGGGATTTCGAAGTCACTATTTCCAACAGATTTTTAAATTTTCGTTCTTACTTGATTTGAATTGAAAGAAACAACATTTTCAAGCATGAAATTTGCGCTTATCACATCACAGGTAGAAGTCTTCGGATATCTGGTATACATCAAAAAGAGATTTTAGATTTAGCGGAATAGGGAAAATTGTATTGCAGCTATGTTGAGAACATTGTTAACTGTGGTTTGTTTTTGTTTTGTTTTTGTTTTGTTTTGTTTTTTGTTTTTTTTTGGGTTTTTTTTTTAAACAGCATCGATTATCGGGTAAACAAATAAATATAGGAATAGCAACAAGTAATATGAAATTAATTTGAGAACCAATAAATGAATGGAATATTCTTGTAATGGTTACGAAAAAGAAAAAAAAACTGAAAATATAGAATTAAATAAAAGGAAAAGAAACAAGAACTCCCACAGAATCTAACAAAGGAAAGCGAGAAGAAAGAATAAAGAGCCATTGCAAGAAAACAGAATGCAGGGTTGTTAGCAAGAGGAACAGCGCAATATATGAAGCAACTGAAGCTACAAAAATGAAACAAGTACAACGCTTTAAATATCTGGGAAGTGACTAGCAGAGGACGCAAAGTGAGACATTAAAATGCGAAGGCGCTTTAAAAGAGCGAAAGACGCCTTCCAAAAGTTGAGCAGAGTATGAGAAAACAGAAAAAAAATGTCAGTATAAACAAAGATGTGAGTACTGAAATGTCATGCAATATCAGTCCTGCTATACGGAAGTGAATTATGGACAATCTCGTCACAGATGAAGAATAGACTTGAAGCAATAGAAATATGGTTCTTCAGAAAGGTGCTGAGAATACCATGGACTGAATATGTAAGCAATAATATTTTAACTAAAACGGTAAGAAAGATTAGTCATAGTCAAAATCTAGAAGAGACGGCTGAAATTTTCATGGTACATAATGAAGAAAGCGAGCATAGAATATCAGGAAAATCCTGTGAGTACCAAGTGCCAAAAATGACGACGAAGTTCTAGAGACAATAGCAACAAGGGACACTTCTACTTAACATCAGGTAGATATGGAATTCATAGCGAACATAATTGTTGTAACCTGGGAAACTTTACTAAATAGAACAATCACACGAAGGTTGGCAATGAAAGTAAATACAACACGAACAACACATATAAGATTCGCCAGCGGCGCGTAGAAGAAGTCAACTGCGAGAAGAGAGTCAAGTGAACTCCACAATGAATCTCGAAGCGCAGACCAACATACAGTATTTACTACTGTATTTATGTGTACGGGAACATGCCTATTATCCCCCGTAGGTATGCTACACAAATAATAAGGATAGCGATTTGGCAAAAATTGATACACACAGGACAGACTGAAGGTAAGAGACAGAAGAAAGCAATGCACAACCTATGAAGTGCGCTTGAGTGAATGGATGGTTTTGTTGAAATGGCGCAAAAACAGAAGTTATCAAGATGCGGATATAAGATAGATAGGCACGGTGGAGTAATTGATATCGGCTTGGATTGAGGAATCGGAGAGCCGAGTTCGAATTCCAGTCGAATCCGTTACATTCACTTACGTGCTAACACTCTCGGGAAAGCTGAAAATCCTCTTTTTCTCCCTCCAGCTATGGGTAATAGCAGGACAGATTTCGTTCTATAGCCTTGGATGGCAACTGGTCTAGGAAAAGGAAACCTCTAAATTCAAATCCTGCGCAGGGTCGTTTGGGGACTTTGTGGCACGTAGTGCACCAGGTCTCTGTATTCGGCCCTTCAAAAAGTGTGGATGGTCCTGCACGAAATCTTCACCACTAGAATCAAATCTCATGTGCTGTTGTCGGGCTGTCAGTTTCCTGGAAACTGATCTGAAGCCTATACATGCGGGTTTGGGGACCGCTTGTGAATTCCAAATTACCATGAAACTCCAATATTGGAGCCGACTCCACCCCGGGTAAATGCCGTTGCAAGTAAGTATTGATAAATTATTACCACACCCCTGAAAGGACATGGCACATAGAAGTGAAATGAGCCAAAAAAATAGGAAGCACTTAGAAAGAATACAAGAAAGTAAGTACACATGAATCTTGTTCGATCGTAAATAAACCAAAATCCGCATCGGTATGTGGAAACATAATTTATTGGTTATGTGATTGTCAATTGGTTTACCTAACACCGAGTCTGATAAGCGTCATTTGCTTACCGTATCTGCTTCATAACATGTCAAAGAGGCCATTGGCCTAGGAGGAACTTATTCCATCACATTAATGTTACAATACGCAAAATAATTGAGGAGAATATTTTAATAAGTTCAATGCATACATCGGACTGTTTGGTGCATAAACTTTGTCATGATCAAATTTATTTATTTCATATTCGATATAAAAATATATATAGTTCAAGATTTTTTTTGTCTGTATCAGTCAATTTTAATCAGTTTATAATCGATGACTTTTTTCTGGCTTTTTGCAATTTAAAAATAACATAGCAATCGCTTATGAAATAAGACAAGATTAAAAGGTTGTTTGGTTGAATTTGTTTAGTTGTATATCAATCTCTGTGGGTTATTTGATGCCGAAATCTGCATATTTTGAACACAATTATATGGCTTCTACTAAATATATTTTGAATGCAATTGTATGCCTTCAGTCAGATAAAATGTATTAATGGCCATTGTGGGTAAT
>OZ010582.1:93704659-93724659 GCA_963932145.1 Acanthosepion lycidas | reverse complement strand
TATTTCTCTGCCTCAAAAATTTTCTCCATCCATATTTCAGCATTTACTATCATATTGGAGAACTATTACATAACAGTTTGGTAATATTTTCTTTGTTTCTAATGAAAAAATTCCTCTTTCTTAATACCTCGCTTAGCTTTTGAAAAACATCTTTCAGTATCCCAGAGAGCATCAGCATTTCGATATTGCGTTTTCCGCACTCGGTTAAAACCCTTGCTAGACATTTTCGCATAAAAATAAAACCTTAATTGTTGTTATATTATCAATCGAATATTTTAAACTGATTTGTAATTCTTACCGCATCCTTGTTTATTGTTCATATATGAGACAAAGATCAAGACTAAATATTGATAGGAATACAACATGATGATAAAGAACAACTAGGAAACGTTTATAAACCAAGCATTTTTTTAAAGCTTTCAACCCCAGGCAAGGCGAGAAGCCACTAGCGCGCAAGTGGTTACAGAGAGTTTGAGCGAGAACAAAGAAGAGTGATAGAGGAGATGATGAAGAGAAGGTTAGGCGATACATCAGGGCATCTGGAGACGTCGATTGACGTTACATTTGAATAGCTGGAGATTATAGCTATCAGGAAAACAAGAAAAAAATATTGATGGTCTTAAACTGGAAAATAAATTGGTATGACCCGTCCCGCATATGACGATAAACTACACCCGCGTCCTTGGTAAGACGATAAACTATGTCCGACAGCATATATATATATATATCAGAAGGTTATGAAGAGCGTAGAACCACCTCTTAATTGCTGGTGTTTCCAGGTCAACCGTGACCGGGGGTGGCAGCATCGCTTAGGGTCCCAGCTATGGGCAAATAGTTAACCCCTCCCCACAAAAAAAAAAACTCGGATAAAAACACTATGAAAGTGTACAAATAGGTTTTAATACCAGAAATACTTTGTATAAAAAGTTATAATCAGCAATTTTTTTTTTAATAAAAAATAACAGAAATAGATTTGACTTTTGAAGGAAAAAATATTACCAGATTATAGATTTTGGGAGAAAAAAATTGTCAACAATGAAAATTGTCGGCATTAAATAAACCAGTGTATTTGATATGCCGTAAAAAAATAAAAATAAAGCCAATTGGTAAGACAGGAATCATATAAATGCACTGATTCTCTCTGATGGGAAGGTATTGCCTGGAAGAATGATCTTCAGGTTTCTCCTTTAAGTGCCCTGGACCTTCAGGATGTAGGTGATCATACGTCTCCACAATTTCCTGCCCCTCAGAGATCTTAATAAATTTTGTCTTGTTGTTAGTACTCTTAGCCGTGTTCCGCCTTCCACAAATTTAATACATATGTTATACATTGTTTTTCTCTTCACACCTTGCCTACAATTTGACCTGTGAGTGTCAATTTTTCCAAGCACTCTTTCCCTAGAAATTTAAGCAGTCTCTACCGGAAGCTGGTATATGTTTCCATTTTGTTTCCATTTTCTCTAAAATTTCATTGTTGCTCCAATGTTCGGTGCTTGGTATCCCCAGCATCCTTTTGGTAGAACACCATTTCTTTTGTTTTAAGACCCTTCTTTATCTTTGAGGAGATTGTCCAGCATTCACTGTCATATTTTTTTTAATCATTTCACCCCAAGGAAGATGGAAATGCTACTAATATCCCAGGAGGTTACGGGAAGTGAAAATGAAAGAAAAGACTGTGTATAGGGAGGATTGAGGAAAGGACAAAAGTTTAACGGGATTCAGTAAAATAGAAGATGGCGATTAACGTTGCATTTAAACTTTTGTAGTAATCAGAGAAGCAAGTAAACGGAAGGGAGTTTCAAAGTCGGGATGTGCGAGCAAAGAAACTGCTTGAGTAGAAGTGGTGGTTGCATTTAGTTATTTCAACAGTAAACCGGTGGAAACTTGCTGCCAATCTAGTAGCACGCTTACATTCATGTACTCGTGGCAACAAGGAAAAAAGCATCTTTCTGTATCGAACTTTCTGGCCTCTGATAAATCACTTCCCAGGAGTGTAAACTTATATAACAATTTCAGGCTAGAACGGAAGAAGGAAAATAAGTTTATTTCGTAAAATCTCGGTACTTCCTGAAATCCATTCAATCTATTTATTTGAACATTGACATACCTTTATGCTGACAACGTGAAAATATTATTTAATCTTAAAAAAAAAATGTAATAAATGAGTTAATGAAAAAAAAGTATTAATTAAATACTATCAGACGTACGTTCTGTGCATATGTTTTACAAATTCATCCGAGCCGCTGATATGAAATATTCTAACAAGTTATAATTTCTATTGAACTATTTAATTCCCCTTAACTCACATAAGATATCAATCTCCATATTTTGTCTAATTATATTATAATTGACTAAGGATTTTGTATCGTCTCTTAATCAGTAAATAAAATTTGAACAGACTCAAAAGATGAATAAAAAAATATATCGCTATTTAAAACAAAGACTTACATGATCCTTTCGGAATATTCATATTTTTTAAAATCATTTAAACGTCATATTAATATGCACTCGTGTTTAGGTAATCGTCCGGTTTCTTTTTTAACAGTGTACCTTTATTTCTACCAGCTTATACATTCGAGAGTCATAAGAAAGAAACTAAAACTTCCAACAACGCACGGGCGGAAACACTTTTAAACCAAACGTGTCTTTTGATCGTTCAGACCTGGACGACATTCACAGTCAAAGTCCAGTTAAATCTATTCAAGAAATTCACACCTCATGTTCGGTTCTCTCTAGGCCCGTATCTGCTAAATTTTACATTCGTAGCCGCAACGATTTCACGTTTAATTTCTAAGGAAATAATAGGCATTATTTATTATCCGGCAATTTAATTTTATGAATTCTATTCATAACACCTAATTATTTCATATTAAATTAAACGTTAAATAAAATGGGTACAAGTTTTTAAGTTGGCATCCATGAGTTTTTGTAATCATTTCACCGGAAGCAAAGCGAAAATGCAACTAACACGCAAGCGTGAAAGGAGACATTAAAAAGGAACCGGAAGTCCAATACTAAACAAGTAAGAAGAGATAAAGCTCTACTACTGTTCAACAGACGGGGATGGGGCGTGAACCGCACGATAGGGAGCATATATAAATCTAATAACATTTTGAAGGTGTACATTTATTTGTAGCTGTCTGTGCATTGAAGAGTCTTAATTAAGTAATGGTACATTCCAACAGGGTTCGAATCCATTACGGTATTCTGAAGGGAACGACCGACAAGCCAAGCGTGCTTTTCAAACTTTCGACCATGGAATACTTTTACATTCAAGCAATATTCAACGAATTTATTTAAGAAATGAACGTCTCTTGTTCAGATGTCTGGAAACCCGTATTTGCTAACATTTATTTTCGGATTCAAAAGTTAAACGAAGTCATTTCAAAGATATTAAAGTGTGTTATTTCTAACCCGTCCTTTTTTTTTTAATTTTAAACGTTATATTCCGTGGATACAACTGAGTGAGTTGTCTTCCCTTTTTTTAAAACACTGTAAATTTATGGCTTCCAAGAGATGCAAAAAGAGATGTGTATTTGTTAAATAAGGTATTAAGTACGAAGAGAATATTTTTCTAAAACATTAGATTATTTAGTATATTGAGGATACATTGCAATGGTTATTTCGTTATGCCTGAACGTGCAACATATACAACTTATTTTGGGTGAACATGTTCTCATAAATCTGAGATAAAATATGTAATAAATTATGTGGTTTTGTTTACTGTTAGTCTCGACTATTACAGGGTAAAAAACAACTATTTTTTTGAAGTGTCAGCAAAAGACAATACAAAAGGAAAAGTAAACTAAGATATCCCCTCACCTGCATGGCGTTATATGCGAACTTCACTATAATCCACCGGATACCGTCATTTCATTGAAACATCTACAGTCAGTATTTCATATACAGTAATGAGACGAAAGATTTATATTTGGAATCTCCACGCCCCCTTAACATAAACCAGGCATTATCGCCCTTAATGAGATGAATTTATATATATATATATATATATATATATATATATATATATATATATATATATATATATATATATATGAAGAAATATAGTATTAAAGTGTTCTATATTTATGGAATAAAGTGCTCAGTATCAGAGATAGAGCGTATGCAAATATAAAAAGCCTGACGATTGCGTCTAGCATGAAACAGCCTTTCGCGGCTGAGTGTTGATTTCAATATTCACTAATATACATATATATATATATATATATATATATATATATATATATATATATATATATAGTCTATTTCAAGTCATTCTCTATACGACAATCATCAGCCTCTAAGTGTTTTTTCTTGGAGCATTGTTTTAAATTTATTTTCAATCTCAGTCCTCCTCTGGTAGACGCCTTGTTAATGTGAATGTGTTTGGGTTAGCGATTTGTGGGGCATGAGGTATCTTATCCCTGGGGAAGCGGTCTTGGGTTAGAGTTTATTCATGGCCAGGGCTTGTTGTTTGAAGTTTAATATCATTTTCTGCTATGTGACGTTTCTTATAAAAAGCCTCGGAGTGTCTTTTTCTGGGATTCACAGTAAATATATATTTTTTTGTACTACTGGTGTCAAATAATATAAATAAGTGATGTGGATTTAAGCTTAAGCCCTTTAAAATTAATGTAAATTAGTTGCTTTATAAATTTATAGACTATGGGTAATACGGCAACACCAAATGGTGTGTCTGTGTGTGTGTATATATATATATATATATATATATATATATATATATATATATATATATATATATATACAGCCACAATGATGAGCTGTGATACAGCGAAGCAGTGTTTCTGTGGATGACAATATATGTGTCCATCAAAAATTTATTTCAGTTGAGATCTCTAGGGAGGAAATGTGAGTTTGTAAACAGTCACTATTACGGCTGATAATGCAAGACTCCTCAGTAAAGCGGATCGAGTTCTCTCGGTCACTGTGTGCTTATCTAA
This sequence comes from Acanthosepion lycidas, assembly GCA_963932145.1. Classification (NCBI taxonomy): domain Eukaryota; kingdom Metazoa; phylum Mollusca; class Cephalopoda; order Sepiida; family Sepiidae; genus Acanthosepion; species Acanthosepion lycidas. The sequence continues at coordinate 93,719,698 of OZ010582.1, read as the reverse complement.
AAAAATACGCTTAAATTCACCTTTATCCATGCCGTTCTCCGACTGACGATAATTCAGCCGTGTTTCGATCCTTGCTACAAGTAACCGGACGTCTAGCTACACTGATGAGTCTGTCTGTGGATGATTATATATATATATATATATATATATATATATATATGTGTGTGTGTGTGTGTGTGTGTGTGTGTGTGTGTGTGTGTTCAAAATAAAATCATACGTTAAAGCGTTTAACAGGGTTTGCTCATAGAATATAGTTTCCACAGGGACCCCTGTAACGAATAACAACAAAATACCACGGAATAGTAAGTGCCACTTGTTTGTTTATTCTCCGTTTCATTGACAAAGGGCACAGGCGTGTCTTCAAATTCCGACTTTAAAATCTTTCTGTATTCGTCCTTCCATTTCGGGAAAAGGCTAATATATATGATAAATATCATCAATTTTATTCCCATTATTGTTACCATTTTGCTGTCTTTCTATTTCACAAATTTCATTAGCCGGCCTATAAAATCTACATATTATAGGAAGCACACGTAGACTATATTTAGTTTTAACCATATATATATATATATATATATATATATATATATATATATATATATATATATATATATGGTTGAAACGAAATATGGTATGTGTGCTTCATATAAGATGTAGATCATTCACATATATATATGAATCTGTGAGGATGCTAAAAAGGTAGGAAGAAATTTTGAGGACCCATTGCCTAACTTAGTCCTCAGCGCTAACCACCAAACATTTGGTTCAACGTAAACTGCATGCTATAACTGTAAGAAATGCTATTACGAACCAAGAAACAAATATAACGGTTATTTGTTGTCTATACTAAAAATTACGGAATTAAAAAATAAATTGAATAAATCTAAAATATATTCAGAATTTAAGGAAGAAATTAAAAAAAAAATATTGAATATTGCGCCCGACCGTAGAGTTTCGCTACTTTTCTCGAAGAGAACTGAAAAGCTGGCTATTTAGGGAAATACAAAAGTATCCCAAATATCTCTTAATAAATCAACTTGGCTTATGAGCAGATGGATGAAATACAGAGGGCCCTTTCCTCTCATTCGTTCTACAATATCGAATCTTAAGCAATCATAGAATGCCCTCATGTAACCCTTGGCATAGAATTCATTGCTTCTCGTATTAATTGACTGGAGCAGTTAACATCATTCGTCTTGGTAATTTAAGATGGGCAACATAAAATTTTAAATTCCGACACGAAAAATTGTTTGTTAGTTTTCTGATCTTAATCAGGTCGGTACGTCCACAGTAGAGCTACATACTGGACAGCATTGTTTAGGGCTTGGAATTGAGAGAGAGTATGATGACCATATTTCGTGATCATAGCATTTTTTTATGTTTAAAGTATGTGATAGATAAGGCACGGGCGAATCAGATTGATTTATATATATGAACAACTAAATGATTACCTGTAGGTTTTTTTTTTTTTTTTGACTATATCCCACCTTCAAGCTATACTTTATTTTAACATAAAACTATTTGAACATATCATTCAAAATTTGCTGTGACACATATGCTAGGTTTACGATAATTAGGGCAAGGATTATGATGATTATATCGGGTTTCATATATATATATATATATATATATATATATATATATATATATAAATTAACTGATTAAAAATTGCTATACAGTTCTAACCATGTTTCAAAAATGGAAGCTAAAAGCTTCGAATTTTATTTTGTAATTAAATTAAAGACATTAGTTTCATTTCATCCTGAAGCGATGGAACTAATGTCTTTAATTTAATTACAAAATTAAATTCGAAGCTTTTAGCTTTCCATTTTTGAAACATGGTTAGAACTGTGTAGCGAAAAACATAATTTAAATCAGTTAATTTATAAAAATAATGCTTTGTAAACTTACATTGAGAACTATTTTGTAAAAATAAAAATATCTATAAGAAAGCAGGATTATATATCTTACTGTTCTTCCTTTTTGTTTATACACACACACACACACACACACATATATATATATATAACTTTATGTTATGTTTTTGGCATGATGCTCTATCACTTACTAATAATAAATGTCGACACAAGGAAGGAAAACGTCTTTCACTGAGCGTAAGCACAAGGAAGCCAAAAGAGGACAAATTTCGAATCATAATGTTTGCTTAGGAAATACCAATAGGAGTAGCGTTAGTCCAGTTCACACACCTCTCCGACCTTTCAAATAGTAAAGATTTATCTCTTTGTTATATACCGTACCTATGAACACTAATGGGTATGTCCCAAACCTCATAGATACGTTAGACGCTATTGTAACCTGGAATAATATGCTATCTACATAGTCCATCACTAGCAGTGGTTTAACTACTTCAAGCCGCTGGCGAGTATTGTATTTTGTTGATGTTATAAAGATTACAATTTCATCTCCAACCTCTGTTTTTGTTATTGCTCATTCAATAATATTCTCTAGGTTACAAAATGTTGGCGACGATTTTGACTCTGTGCAGAGTGAATCTAAAAAGGGAGGTTTTATATACCTTACCTATGAACGCTATTGGGCATCTCCCAGTCCTCATTAAGACGTTGAACACTATTGTAAGTGGAGGTGATATGCTGTCTAAATAGTCCACCACTAGCAGTGGTTTACCTACCAAGTCGCTGGAGAGTATTGTATTTTGTTAATGTAATAAAGATTACCATTTCATTTCTAACCTCCGATTTGGTTATCCCTCATTCAGTAACCTTTTCTGTTACAACACCCTTGTTTCCTGTTTAGGTCTCCGGCTCCTTCTAAAGTTTGCTTCAGTTCTGTATTCATAACGCTTGTTCTTTCTTAAGCTAATTTTACGCAACATGACTCAGTAACCCTCTAACTTGAAAGGCTCTTGTGCAATGTATTGAATGAAACTTAGTAAAAAAAAATCTTTATTGGCGAAAGAAACCGGGGAGATGATCAGTGCAGCTCAATAACAGGCTTTAAGAAAAATTCCATTAAGCATTCGAAAATAGAAAAATAACGATTTACGTCTGTGCAGGCTGTGTTGGATAGCTACTGGTAGTTCCCAACATAGTGTTGGTGCCTACACTCATCTGACACACAAAAAAAAAAAAAAGATTACAGCCGTCGCCATGATAAATTAACATTCAGAATACCTTGGGAACAATGCAGGAAGTTTGGCCTCAAGTTTAGAAAGAAGTGGTACGAACATTCATCACCACCACTAGCCTAAATGAGCAAGTCGTGCTCATATGGGATAAGATTATTATTTTACTTACTAGCGCTTAAAGGACAATTGCACTTGTGTCATACTTGCATAATGACGTAATAATGTCGTTTTTGACTTTAAAAATACGTCAAAAAACGACATTATTACGTAAATATTTTTGCACCAACCTAATATTTTCATAAAAATAAAACAACCTATGATAACACTAATTTTTCATTGATATATCCCTTCGGAACGAGTGATCTGTTCTTGTACGAACAATTTTTCGTATTTCTTTAAGGCATGTGATGTCAGGGTTCCTTTCATGGAGTCTATCAGAACCTTTTCCAATCACAACTGGTATTATTGATGTCTTCCTGTGCCGAATTGCTTGAGATTTCCATATCAAGATCCTTGTATTTTGATAGTTTTTTTTTTTAAATCTTCAACTGTACATTACAATCTGCATGGACTACGATGACAATATGAAATCAGATTTTACTTCTATTTTTTTTGTTTTGTTTCGTGATTGACTGATTTGTTTTCTACGGCTAATCTACCCTTTCCAGGTTATTTAAAGCCATAAATATCTGTTTTAGATTCTAAGAATTTTTATAGTGGTGAAACTAGTAAGGGTTTAGTGAGGCACGTCTTAATCCATAGCTGGGGAAGAGGTTGCTTTTTACCTTTAACAAGGGGATCTGCACGTAAATGAACACAACGAGTGCAGAGAAAATATCAAAACTCTCAGACTGACACATTCGAGCCATTCTCCATTACCCCACCCGCAATTCCTGTTGTAAAGTCGTTTTGTTCAAAATAACTGGGGTTTAGGAAGGCCAATGTTAGATAGAGAATATCGAAGGAATAGAAGACTAGGTAGAGGAAAATAAGAAGTTTATTAAATATTCATAACTAGAACGAATAAAACTTGAGTACATCAAATACTACTCAAAATCCAATTCTAATGTAGCTACTTGCCATATGTAACAATAGTAGGGAAGAGCAAGAAGTCCTACTCTACAACAGTCACACATCTAGGTACTGAGCAGGCTAGATGTTGTTTAACTTCGGTGGTCGTCCGGGAAACAGGTGTTTCAATGTGATGTGGCTGTAATCCTAAATAATGTTTCTAGAGTCCTTGATCTCTATGTATGTATGTATGTATTTTGCTATTTTTTCTTTCATTTCTGGTGTATACACGTTTCTTCCCGTTTCTGTAGCAGTGATTCTAAGGTCAGAAATAGCATCATAACATAAATACCTAAGATCACACGTCTGTTACATAGATAAATTTCACCAGAAGGCTTGGACTGTACTTATGAGTATATTTTTTTTTTAATATTTCTTTAAAGCATGGCCTCCAAGGAATCCCTTCAGTGAGTATGTTGGAATCGTTTCAAATCGGTCCGAGTGCTCCAACTACAACTGGAATTATTGATGTCCTCATGTGCCACATTTTTAAGATTTCTGTTTGAAGGTGCTTGTATTTTGATAGTTTTTTTTTTTGTTGTTGTTGAAAATCTTCAAATATACATTACAGTCTTCAGGGACTGCCATGTAAATAAGAAGGAACATTTTGTTTTGCGGTATCTGATTACTAAGACTAGGGGATTAGATTCGGTCGTTCTGTCTGTGTGTATTGTAAAATCCCATAAAATGATACAGAACCTATCTCTTTAATTGGGTTTTGATGGTGTTTATACCATTTTCTTGCAGTTTCCTTTCCGTAAGATTTACATATCTTCCAATGCAGATATTGGCTCACTCTGACATGCCGGGCTTCATATTTAGTGGGTGCCAAAAACCGTGCAACCTGATCCAAGATGCCCAATTGTTTATGCACAGAATCTGCATTTTGGGCTAACATAATTTTATAATGTATGTGCATGGTAATTTCTAGTTAGCAAGCATTGGTAATATACAGCAAGAATAAAACTTTAGGTTTCAACTTTTAATCCAGCACTACATAGCCACGGGTGGGTACGGTGTTTGTCTACACCAGCTTGTTTGGTACGGTCTGAATATTGACCGTGAAGTTGTTTACCCTTCGATCGTTTCTGTATCTGACCGATTGCATTTACATTTACTTCCTTTTAATGGTTTTCTCAGCTGCAGTATGTATATTATGTTTTATCTGCATTACTCCACCCACTTGAATCTCCATTTTTAACACGTTTGCTTCCTTTATAATTGAATAAAGTTTCTTATATATTTCCTCAACTTTGACACAGATCATCACCCAGTATTCTGCTGTTTCAGATCTTCAGATCTCGGCTTATACACCCGATTAACATCAGCCTTTCATGCGGTGGCAAGTGAGAAGCTTTCTTGTTTTGACGTCCAATATTAGCTATGGTCCAGTTAAGGGTGTTGCAACTGTTTTACAACACGTGGACAACCAAGATGGTTACGGGTGTTATTTTGTTTTTTGGGATTCAACTTGGTATTCAGTACCAGACGCACACACCTGTAGTACTCTTTTCAAAACTTCTTCTTTAGGTATTTGGTATTCCATCTCCTTCGCTAATTCCTAGGAACATATAGACTACGTTTCGTTCAGTTCCTTAATATTTGCGACAAACTCTATATATATTGAGTATGCTTCTGTAATTCTCACTTTCTGGAATGTTAATTTTGCCGGTCTATCTAATCCGACATCTACACCTATATCGTCACTGAAACAGTTTACAGTATTCAAGAGACCTTTCAATTCATTGTCATCTTTGGCAAACAGTTTAAAATCATCCATGTAGAGTAGTTGATTGAACGATTTCTTGTTTACTTTGTATCAATAGGTATTATTGTTTAGTTTATGTGTAAGAGGGATTAAGGACAAAAGGCTTGGCAGGGAGTCTCCCTGAAAGATCCCTCCTCGTATATTCAGACAGTTGGAACTGCCAGTGTCTTTGGTATGATTTTGGTATAATATAGTTTCACGCATTTTCATGCTGAGTTTAAGAAACTTTACTATCAGTGAGGAGATTTTGTACATCTCCAAAGTCTTAAGGATCCATCAATTATTATTATTATTATTATTATTATTATTATTATTATTATTATTATTATTGACTATTTCTCAGAACAACAGTTTAAAATGACTTCGAGCGAACGAAGTCTCTAGTATTGACGAGGACCATATTTCTTCGAAAGTTGCTGTCTGGTGTTACGGAACCACAAAGATTATTACCACCTAACAGAAACCATATCATTTGTTGATTTTATGCAACACCAACAGCTTTGATGGATAGCACATGTAAATCTTTTAAAAATAATAATTTAACAAAGGTGTTGACATTCCACACGACTTCGAACAAAAGGTTAGGAAAGAAATCTTCCCCCCCGGTCAAAACTGGAAAGAGCAATAACAGTTACTGAACTCGTGAAACCTATATTCCTGAAAACATTTAATAGGAAGATCTGTGACCATTCGACTCTTTGCTCAGTCAGTGAATCTCCAAAGTTTTCTTATAAGTACATGAATACTATTATCATTGCCATTATTATTATTATTATTATTATTATTATTATTATTATTATTATTATTATTATTTGTGGAGATGAATAAAGAAAATACTGGAATAATACGCTCAGTGTCGGTAATTTAAAAAAGAAAATCAGCAAATTCCAGTGCTAAGAAAAACCCGTTTAAATAGAAAGTAAGAACGCGCAACGTAGCAAAATGGATAAGAAACCTTATCGTCTTTAATATATTAAGAAACATTTTCAAAAAGTCTCCATCACTTAGGCTACGTTTTCTTTTCTCTTTTTTTTCTGCAAATGTTTTAAAGTTAAGATAAATATGTAGCAAGAAAAATATATTATCTAAAAGGGAGGTAACTAAATCTAGGGTGAAACACGAGAAGAGAAGGAAAAATCGAGGTAAGATTATGTGTCATGTGAACAAAAATGACAACATACATTTGTCTGTGTAGAGAAAAGGAGAAACAAAAACCGTACCCGACAGAAGGATTTTATTTATTTATTTACTTATTTTTATTTCAGAGATTTTCAGGAATATCAAGATATGGATAGAGAATAACGAACATGTAAACACACAAAATTATTTTCTTTCTAACATACAGAATGACAGACATTTTTGTACTAACACAGACAAGGCAATTCCCATTATATTATATATATATATATATATATATATATATATATATATATATATATATATATATATATGTGTGTGTGTGTGTGTGTGTGTGTGTGTGTGTGTGTGTGTGTGTGAGTGTGAGTGTGTGCGTGTGTGTGTGTAAATATATATACAAATATATATACATACACACATACATACATACATAAAGACTCTGATGATGGCTCATGTGAGATGAAAGCTTAGATCGAGAAACAGCATAATAAAAAAAAATCCAACTTCTGGACATTTTTTATATTATATTTCCTCATATATATATATATATATATATATATATATATATATATATATATATATATATATATATATATAATTTGCACGTAATTTTAAGGCACTTTTAAAAAACGTGAAAATAAAAATTGTGCGTGTGTGTAATTAATAAAATCATCTATGTGCCGAAAACATTTTATCTATCTATCTATCTATCTATCTATCTATCTATCTATCTGGCCATGTTCATTATCTATCTATCTATCTATCTATCTATCTATCTATCTATCTATCTATCTATCTGACCATGTTCATTATCTATCTATCTATCTATCTATCTATCTATCTATCTATCTATCTAACTGGCCATGTTCATTATCTATCTATCTATCTATCTATCTATCTATCTATCTAACTGGCCATGTTCATTATCTATCTATCTATCTATCTATCTATCTATCTAACTGGCCATGTTCATTATCTATCTATCTATCTATCTATCTATCTATCTATCTATCTATCTATCTATCTATCTGGCCATGTTCATTATCTATCTATCTATCTATCTATCTATCTATCTGGCCATGTTCATTATCTATCTATCTATCTATCTGGCCATGTTCATTATCTATCTATCTATCTATCTGGCCATGTTCATTATCTATATATCTATATATCTATCTATCTATCTATCTATCTGGCCATGTTCATTATCTATCTATCTATCTATCTATCTATCTATCTATCTGGCCATGTTCATTATCTATCTATCTATCTATCTGGCCATGTTCATTATCTATCTATCTATCTATCTATCTATCTGGCCATGTTCATTATCTATCTATCTATCTATCTGGCCATGTTCATTATCTATCTATCTATCTATCTATCTATCTGGCCATGTTCATTATCTATATATCTATATATCTATCTATCTATCTATCTGGCCATGTTCATTATCTATCTATCTATCTATCTATCTATCTATCTATCTATCTATCTGGCCATGTTCATTATCTATCTATCTATCTATCTGGCCATGTTCATTATCTATCTATCTATCTATCTATCTATCTATCTATCTGGCCATGTTCATTATCTATCTATCTATCTATCTATCTATCTATCCTTCTGTGATTGTTGGAATGTGGCTATCTATTTCTCTGATTGTTAGAATATATACTCATCTATGACTACTGGAATCTATCTAGGTATCTGTAATTGCTGGAATCGATGTATTTATCTATCTAAATTTTTTTTAATCTATGGTTTTTAAAATATATCATTCTATATATTATTGTTGGAATCTATGCTTATCTGATTGTTGGATTGTATATGCCTATGACTGTTTAAAACTGTCTATCACACTAGCTATGATAGCTACAATCAAACTCTGTATAAGTGTTGTAACTACGATTGTTGTAATCTATGATTTTTGATATCTATCTATGGTTGTTGGAAACTATCTATGACAGTTGTTGTCAATTTCTCTATGAATATGGGGATCAATCTATTTCTGACTATCGTGATCTATCTATCTATCTATCTATCTATCTATCTATCTATTCCTTCTTCTAATTCTGCTTTATGGCCTGACATATATTTATCCATAAATTCCTGTCGTCTTTTGCATGCCAAAAGAACTAGATCTGATTATCATCCATATGAGTTAGGGTTCTTAGGGTTCTATTACACAAGTATGTATCTGAGAAACCGGCCTCGGTCCCACTTTGAAAATAATCATATATATATATATATATATATATATATATATATATATATATATATATATATATATATATATATATATATATTCATGTGTATGCATATGGGGAGGGGAGAGAAAGCCAGACAAAGACACACATAAAGTGTGTTAAGCCAATTGACAAACATAGAAATTCATGTCTGACATTGCCATTGACATAACTGTTATAGCAAAGCCTATATATATATATATATATATATATATATATATATATATATATATATATATATACACATATACACACATTTATATATATATATATATATATATATATATATATATATATATATATATATATATATATATATATACAGATACATATATATTCATATACATATACACATATATTCATATATATATATATATTCATATAAATATATCTACAAACACACACACACATATATATATATTTTTGGTGAAATAAATTATCGTAATGGTACCTTAAAGTGGTTTTATATATATATTTTTGGCTGAAATAAATTATCGTAATTGTACCTTAAAGTGGTTTGTTTTTCATTACATATATTAGGTTGGTGCAAAAATAATTTCGTTTTCTCACATAGTAACATATGTTAGAAAACGAAATTATTTTTGCACCAACCTAATATATATATATATATATATATATATATATATATATATAGTATGCTAAATATCATCATTTCGTTTCACGACAGAATGAAAGAATCTGTTCTATCTAATGGAGAATTTTCAGAAAACTTTGATGCAACAAATGACACAAATCATGTCTTTTCTCTCTCTTCTTTTCGGTTATGCTACACTATGCATTGTGAGATTTAACATGGGTGTGAAATTTAAATTCCGCACAATGTCGGGTGTCTTTAACTATCAATGTTTGAAAGCATAATCTCTGGCTCCAACAAGCATTATTTGTGATCTTTTGTCTGCTGATGACGCTGTGATCGTGTCGAAGAAGCTCAAGCACTCGTCAATCGTTTTTTTTCTTTTTTTTTTTTTTTTTTTTTTTTTTAGCGCGGTCTAACTATAAGCATAAAGAAAACTGAAGTTGACCAACAACCAATGCCTAAGCAGGTCTAGTGTTTAAAACAAAAACCACCTGCACATATCTTTCCAATCTTTCCTGCTGGCAACAACAGCCTGAAGTATGTGAAATCGTCCAGGTACTTAGTAAACAAAGTCAATTCAAGTGACGCTTTGGTTGACGAAATATTTAACTGAATATCAAAAGCAGCCATTACCTTTGGGAAGGTTAAGCATCACCCATGGGAAATGCGTGGGTTTTCACTGCAAACAAAAGTCAGTGTCTATCGAGCAGTCATTCTCACCACACTACTTTAAGTGTCAGAGTCGTGGACGCCATACAGAACACATATCAATCAACTTGATGCTTTTCACAAAGACTGTCTTCGTTCAATATGTGGTTATACATGGAAGGACAAAATCTCTAACCATGAACTTTTAATCAAATGTTGCATTTGTCGTATCGAATCATTTCTGATGCAATCACAGTTAAGATGGCCTGGTCATATCATCAGAATGGGGGATGATCGGATGCCGAATATACGTACATAGAGTTAACTATTTCATAGGAAGTGTAATGTAGGCCGTCCATAGTTACGTTTTAAGGACAAACACTAATCCAATTAAAATACTGCAAACATCCCAAAAGAGGAGCCCGAACTCGATGTTGAAAGAGGAGCAAACTGGACTAACACCTGTCAACGAGGTATAAATGACTTTGGAAATAATTGTCTCAACAGTCTGAGAGAATTACGAACCAACATTAAATCTAGGGCCAAGACACCACCGTCAGTCAACCTTCAGCGAAATCTTCGTGTGGACTTGTATATATATATATATATATATATATATATATATATATATATATATATATATATATATATATATATATATATATATACTGCAACTATACTGAACAGTCGTAGGTAACTGTTTCTGGGAGTGACCGTGATCAACAATTTGAACAAGGGTAGAACGCTCAGCCTTTGGCATCGTGCTATTGACGGCACTCAAGACTTTGACAAGCCAACCCGTAGTACGATTCTCAGGCACTTTTCAAAGTCGTTGTAATCGGACACGATCCAGTCTAATAACATCAGAAAGTCGCCTTTCCGAGAAATCGACCATGATGAGATTTGAACACATCCCTCAAGGTCAGAAGTTATATATATATATATATATATATATATATATATATATATATATATATATAATATACACTCACACAAACATATATATATATATTTACACATCTATATTTACATTTTCATATATTTAGATATATACATATATATACGTACACATGTATATAAGTATATGTATACATATATGTACATATATATACACAGCGTGCCAAATTATTAACGAAATAACTTTTTTTCTAATATTTCATAAATCGTCGAATCAATTCACACAAAATATTCACACAAAATTTTCACACAATGTTTGCAACACTGACCTACGCGATCACTGAAAATTTTGTACTTATCTGCGCAATGTAAACAAACTGGCGCCATATTTGTTATCAGCGCGGTGATTTGAGTGTGCCAAATTATTAGAAAAGTTTAAGAATTTAATGAAAAGATGGGCCGTAAAAACATTTTAAGTGATGCTGAAAAGAAAGCTATCACCTCAGAACTCTCAAAAGGTAAATCTACCCTAGAAATTTCTAAAATGATAGGGAGGTGTCATCAAAAAAAAAGTGAAAAAGTTCACCGCCGACCCTACACAAGCACGCAAAAGGGCAGATAAAGTCAAGCCGAGGGTTTCACGTCGACTCATGGCGCGACAAACAAGAGGCCACGAAGAACCCTCTACTTACCAGTCAAGAGCTTTTCAGTCGCATTGGGGATACTACTGTGTCTAAAAGTACTCGGTGTCGGTATCTGAGGGAAATAGCAACAACAGTCAAACCTGTATCGAAGCCTCCGATGACGTGAAATCACATTCAAAATCGATTGAAATGCGCCGAGGACAATATGAAAATTGACTTCTCTCAAGTTTTGTTCACAGAGGAAACTCGAGCAACACTTGATGGGCCAGATAGGTGGTGCAAAGGCTGGGTAATGAATGGACTAAATCGCCATCAGCGTTTGAGACGCCAATAAGGCGGTGGCAGCATAATGATCTGGGGTGGTATTATTGGAAAAACATTAGTGGGCCTATGGAGAGTACCAGATGGCGTCAAAATGACTGCTGATGCATACATAGCGTTTATGAAGGAGCATCTTGAACCGTGGTTGAAAAGGCAAAGATTTTCCTTCAGAAGGGCCATTGTTTTTATGCAAGATAATGCTCCCTCACATGCTACTCACAAGACTACTGAATATTTGAAACAGTTAGGCTTTAATGGACCTCGAAAAAAGCAGTGGACAGCAAATTCTCCGGATTTGAACCCAATCGACAACCTTTGGAGCATCATGAAGCGAAGACTGTACGCCAACGGAATACAATTCAGGAGCAACGCTGAGTTGTGGGAAGCAATTCTTGACATATCTCGCGGCATTACAGCAGATGACATCCTACAATTAACAAATTCTATGGATCATCGACTTCTTCAAGTAATTTCAAAACAGGGAAAGCACATTCCCTATTAATTTGTTTAAAACTGTGCCTTTGTTTGTATCTGTTATTATTTGTTTGATTATCTTATTTATTAGCTTCTTCTGATCATAAACATTCACGTGCAACATTAATAAACTTTTTGTTTGCTCAATTCTGGGAATTTTACTAAACCTTTACAATAATTTGGCACGCTCAAATCACCGTGCTGATAACAAATATGGCGCCAGTTTGTTAACATTGCGCAGATCAGTACGAACATTTCAGTGATTGCGCAGGTCAGTGTTGCCAACCTTGTGTTAAAATTTTGTGTGTATTGATTCGACGGTTTTGGAAATATTTGAAAAAAATTATCTCGATAATAATTTGGCACGTATTGTATATATATAAATATACATATATATACATATATCCACACACACACACACACACACACACACACACACACACACACACACACACACACACACACATATATATATATATATATTGTATTGCAGTGGGAATGCTAAGCAGTATAGCATGGCATTTCCAAATTAGTGGCGGAATGGATTCCGTTATGGTGCTCTTTTTCTCACGGCCGGTGCACAACTGACTATAATTTGCGGTCGACTCAATCAAGAATAGTTAAGGCGCATGCACAAAATTAAAAATATAACATGGCGAGAATTTAACCATCGTACCCTGTATAATTGATGCATACACGCACACACCGACAAAATATGTGTGTGTGTATGTATGTATATATATATATATATATATATATATATATATATATATATATATATATATATATATATATATATATATGTATATATATATAAAAATGATTATATACATATATACCCACACATATACATACCTGTATATATATATATTTATAAATACATATCTATCTATCTATCTATCTATCTATCTATCTATCTATCTATATATATATATATATATATATATATATATATATATATATATATTCTAATGAATATGGATACCAAGAAGCTTGGCCGTAAATGAATGATATGATCATATTCAAAATAAGTAGAGAAACTAGTCGAAATTATTTAATGACACATCTATTCATATATAAATATATATATATATATATATATATATATATATATATATATATATATATATATATATATATATGTCTGTGTGTGTGTCTGTGTTTGTGTATATAGATATATATGTATAAATATATACATATGTGTGTATAAACCTAAATATCGATATATAAATGTATATATATTCATATATATATACATACATATATACATACATACATATATTTATATATACATATATTTACATATGTACGTATACATATCTATATATATATATGCGCATATACATACATATATGTGCATACATATATATATATATATATATATATACATATATATATATATATATATACATATATATATATATATATATATATATATATATATATATATATATATATATATATATATATATATATATATACCCCTTATTTGTTATTTGAAGGAATAATAATATATATAGTGGGAGTGAGAGAGAGAATGAGAAAGTTGTAGTAGATCAACATTTAACTACCAACAATGTATGTGTTTACAATATTATTCAACCTCCCATACATTTCTGTTTGTGTGTGGGAGAGATACTTAGACAGAGAGAGAATGTTTGTATATGCTTCGATGTATAGCAGTATTTTTAAAATTAATTTTTTTGCCTTCATTATTTAATTTTATACTCTCTTCTTCATCTCATATTTTTTTCCGCCCTTGGTCTTTCGAGGTAGTTTCTGATGTAACGCAATATGAAATCCTATTGTGAATTATATGATTGCCCGAAAGAAATTTGCATCTGAAATAAAACTAACGTTTAAACCATTAACCACTGAACGACAATGGAGAACAATTAACTTTCGACAGATTTGTAACCTCAATGTTCAAGCGACTTCAGGTTTGGTGTCTTCCTGTACAATTTATTTTTTGTTCTTTTCTTATTTAACGCAATTTTTTTTTTGTATATTTAATTTATATCTATGTATTTTCAGAATAAGTTTCATTTGTTTAATCTTAAGATTTTGATACATAAATTCTCCTTCTACATTTAAAAACATTAAAAGGATATTATGATTTGAAACAT
>OZ010582.1:93692159-93699659 GCA_963932145.1 Acanthosepion lycidas | reverse complement strand
GCCAGTTGAATAGTTCACCTGCATAACAATTCATTGCCACTTCAAGACCTTGGATAAAGAAAGACATTATATTACTTTGATTGAGATCAATAACTTTGAGTATAGCCGAAGCAGTGATCCTCCCACTTTAAGTGAAGGTATGTTATCACGGAAGCGTTTCCGATTTACACAGAATGCACCGCCTCCAGCCCATCCAGTTACGATCAGATAGATCAGCTGTTCTCACGAACCATTTTCAAAAGAAAATACAGTTTATGCAGACGAAAAATAGAATTCTCGGATATATAAACAAGAGAATGTTAGAGAAATATAATAACATCCAGAGGGTCTTAAAATCAAAATGGGAAAGGCACAATACATAAAAGAAAACAAAAAATGTTTATTAAACAGGTGATTTTCCTTATAAACAAATGAAAAGAAAGCTGGACATTTATGCAATATCAATCCTCCTATATGGCAGTGAATGCTTGACAATCCTTTCACTGATGAAGAGGGCTGCAGAAATATGCTTTTACTGAAGGATAATGAGAATTGCATAAACGGAGTGCTTAAGCAAATAATTCTTATGGGACTTGGAAACAAAAGGTACACATACTCAGAAACAGAAAAAAAAAACATTCTTGGGCACATAATAAGTAATAAGATTGGAGAATTTTACACTCACAGTAGATGTCAAAAACGAAAGGGTAAACAGCCACCTTCCTGGGAGGTTTGTGCGAATGTATAGCGAAAGGGTGCGTGGAAATAATGGCAAAGAGAGTAACTTTGCTAAAAGCTACAAAAAATAGGAGGTTATGAAGAGACATGACCGCCCAAGTACTGAATGTACATGGACACAGAAGAACACTACTTATGCATAAACAAAAATTTGTTTGTTTTTTGTTAAAACTATATTCCAAATTAAAGTCCATCAACATGATCAGTCCCCTGATCAGATGTGCTCCTACGGTCGCAATGCAGAATATTAGATCTGATTCCTGTTGCGTTGCGGTTCAAACAAGACACGACGCTCTTTGACAGGGTGAAGTTTCTTTCGATCAAAGGCTTAGATCTTTAAAATTACCATTCGGCCAGAATTTTAAAATATATATATATATATTAGGTTGGTTCAAAAATAATGACGGTTTTTAACGTATTTTTGAACGTCAAAAACCGGCATTATTTTTGCACCAACCTAATAACAAAATTTCCACTAGCATACCAGATTTTATCCTTGGGTAGTACTTTACTACTATAAGCGAGCGAAGGCGGGTTGAGGCGTATGTGAGTGGGGAGTTGCGAAAGTCAGAAGCCGTGGTCTATGTTTATGCGTCGCCCACTTCGTAACGTCTGTTTCCTTTTGCCTGGGGTGGACTGCTTTATCGACATCAGTTTTCTTTGTCCTGTCATCTTCGTCGAAATAAACAATGAATCTTCCTTCCGTCACTTTCAGCCTTGATCTTGTACTTTGACGCCGACTCCAGTTATTGATAGCCATCGGTCGAAAGTAAATGTTCCGTATCGAGTTGTCTTAAATTTAACTCATATTGTTACATTACTACACCACTCTGTATAGGAAACCGAAAAGGCATTGGTTCACGCGGCGTAGCGTATCATGGACAAGTAGACATGGCGGAAACCATCCCCCACGATGAATAAGCAGAGCTAATATGATCCAACTTGAAATCTCGCCGTGGTCACCGATATGACACCGTTCATATTAAGACTTCGGAATCAATGTAACATCTGAGTAATTTTGAATAATTAGGCAATCTGAGTATTTCTAAATCGATGAATGTTTTGGGTAATATGGGCGTTTCTGAATCACTGAGTAATATGAGTAATACTGGAACATTGGTTAACCTGAGTAACTCTGAATCACGAAGCGATCTTAGTAAGTCTAAATATCATTGAGTAATCTGAGTAATTCTAAAAAAAATTAAAATGTAAATTTTTGCCTGTTTAAAGGAATATGTATCCGGAAATAGGTACCAAATTTCAATTGCTCTGCTTATTTATATATTTATATGTTTCTATTTCATCTTCATATTATTTTCATTGATATGTATTATTTTTATTAGTACTTTAATTTTATTTTATCACTGCATATTTTATTAGTATTGATATCAAAGCTTTTGTTTAGTTTATTAATATAAATATGATATTAATAATGCTATTAATTTATCGATTTTCATGGAAAAATAGAGTTGACACCCTTGATTTTCAAACGTTTTGTCTTATTAATTCCTTTCGATTACAAGAGCGTCTCTTCAAATTAGAATTTATAATTCTTATTTCCAACTTTATTTGTAATCTTAAATGCTAATCTGGGCTTAAATTCAAATCCAAAATAAAACCACAATACATTTCAAAGTGTTAAAAAATAATAATAACCCTTCCCTACAATAAAATACATAGAAATATTATAGAAGCGGTGTCAACCGAAAAAAATGCACTTGAAAAATGCGGAACGTATGAAACTCCGAGTTGTGCAATTAATGTAAGATATTATGCATATTTCTTAATATATATATATATATATATATATATATATATATATATATATATATATATATATATATATATATATCATACAGTTTTTGTCGGTAAGTGTATTCGTTCCGTCGTACGGTTAAGTTATATCTGAATAGATATTTTTAATCTTTTCCCCCGAGTCAAGGGTATAAAGCCACTAAGGTATCAATAAGTTAATGAGAGTAAAAGTAACCAAGAAAAAGCTGATGGCGAGAAAGAAGAATCAAAAGAAAATGAATGAAGGCAATAGAAGATGATGTTTAACATTGAAGTTATATTTATGAACATCGTAGTTGACAGGAAAACAAGAAGCTGAAAGAGAGTTTCAAAGCCGAAAAGTACGAGGGAAGAAACTATAAGAGTAAAATTTATACTTAATTTTAAGAGAAAAATAATGAGACCTAACTGTCAATCTAGTCCTACAATCTACTTCATGAAGTCGATGTAACGAAGATGTAGGCCACAACATAAGTCATTGAAATGGCACAATGAAACTATTAGGTTGGTGCAAAAATAATGACGTAATAATGTGTTTTTTTGACGTGTTTTTAACGTCAAAAAACGACATTATTACGTCATTATTTTTGCACCAACCTAATAGTTTACGACTGTTGGAAAGCGATTGAAGTTGGGGTGCCAGATTAGGACCTAAAATATTGCAGATAATGTTTTGGGTTTTGTCAATAATCCCGAGGTTCATGTCAGAACAATCAGGACAGAAATGGCAACGATTTTAATGCTTGAGATTTTAGATATGTAGAGGTTTAAGAGAGATTCGCCGTGCTGGGTATGACGATAATCTATATCCGGTAGCAAGGCCTCAGATCTGAAGGTTCTGATGAGCGTAGAAACACCACTTAATTGCTGTTGTTCCCAGGTCCAACCTTTCCCTGGGTGGTATCACCTGTGAGGGCCACAGCTATGGGCAAGTATTTAACCTCCTATCTGGGCCCAAAACACAATGAAAGTGTAGATGTGGATTTATAGAGAAAAAGTAACAGCAATACATTTTTTGGGGAAAAAACATATATTGCTAACAATACATTTTGAGAAAAAAAACAAGAAGAAATTACCAGCAATACATTTCAGAAAAATATATATTACCAGCAAATCCTTTTTGGGAAAAAAAAATTATTATTACCAGCAATACATTTCACTCTCGACAAAATCCCACTTTGCAAAAATATGTTAATAAATCCTGATCTAGAAACTGATTTCTCACAAAGAATATATATTCTATTCATACAAACATATCCTAAAAAAATCGGCATTAAATAACTCATTAAATAACTCATATACCCTAAAAAAAAAAAAAATCAAACTAAACTAAGAGAGATTTTGGTGAAAACATTCTCTAGCTCGACACAATGAATCACCCTTCTTAGCAAGAATATTTTAAAATTAACTCGATATAATCGTTCCAGTCAATGAATAAAGGTTAGACAGAGGAGACGCATTTGATTTAATCTCCAGCAGATTAGCGCCATTCATACCAACAGAAGTCAAAAAAATGGTTATTAAAAGAGCACAGTTTAGTTTTGTAGACATTAAAATTAACAAGCGAATTCTTTACACCATTAGACTTTATCAAACCTATCAGAGTTACCAGGTGTAAATAGTTGTGCTATTGAGAATCGAAATCGTCTGCAATTTCATTAATTAATATTCAGAAAGTATGTATATGTGAGGATACAGCCTTTGGGTTTACTCGAATTATGTAGAAAAAACAGTTGATAAATAATCATAGCAAGTCAATGTATGTTAAAATGTATTTCTGAAAGTACAATTTTTGTCTTTACTGATACTGATATATAAATAATATGACGTCTTCCTGAACTCAATTTTACGTTCTTATATATACAGGGCATTACCAAAGTCTGGACACCTAGGAAATCTCATTATCTATATAATGGGTTGGTGCATAATAATCAGGCGTTTTAAAACTATAATTATTATTAAATAAAGAAACATAACAATTCAACAATAAGATTTTTTAAATGATTATTCAGGAGAGTATGATTATAGACACGCATTTTTATAACCTGCAACTGAAATAATATTTTTATTGAAAAAAAAGTAAAAAACAGCAATTTTTATTAACAAATTATTCGCCTACAAAAACGCCTGATAATTATACACCAACTCAATATATTTAACCCCACAGATTAAACTTGATTTTGTCAAAAGTAGAGAGAATTGACTTCTTTTTTGGATGTTTGCTAAAGAAGAAGGTATAAAATCACAGAGGCGACACAACTTGATTGAATGCATAAAGAGTGAATGTGTTAAAATTGAAGGCAATGGGGAGTTATTGCATCGAGTTCACGGCAATTTTTTTTTAAAGCGCATCTATCTTTGCATTAAATATGATGGAAATCATACGGAAGATGTTATTTTATTAATATTTCCATTTAATAAAATGTTGAAAATTTCATTTCTTCCATTTTTGCCAATGTGTCCAGACTTTCGGAACTGCCAGATCTACCGAGAGTTAAACCCCGTCCCAAATTTGTTACCTTCCCTTTAAATACTTGCTGAGACAATATTTATATACTCCTGAAATCAAGACCATATGTATGGACTCAATTTTAAATCAATGTATCCCCACACCAAGCTAGATAATATTAGTGGTAAATATACACATACGTATGCAAAATATATAAATATATATACGGTAGAACTCAATGTCCATGACAGAGTAGGGATATAATAAAAAGGCTTAAACACTAATATTCCATGGTCATAATTTATTCCATTGGAATCGTAAATGCGATCCGATTCATCAGACCTAAAAATTCAAAAAGAAAACAGAAAAAAATAACTCCGGAAATAAAAAATAAAATTTAGAGAGAGTGTATGTATGAGAGTGTGGCAGAAATGTTAGTGCTATAGATATATTGAGCATATATTAGAGCTATATATATATATATATATATATATATATATATATATATATATATATATATATATATATATATATATATATTAGATTGGTGCAAAATAATGTCGTTTTCTCACATAGTAACATATGTGAGAAAACGACATTATTTTTGCACCAACTTAATATATATATATATATATATATATATATATATATATATATATATACAATATAAGGCTAAAGAGCCAGGCAAACCTACCTATGTTTCACCTAAACCGATCGTCAGTGCAAACTGTCTAAAAAGGTAAAAAACAACCATGTCCATGTGACTAAAAAAATGTAAAACCAGTAAAAAATCATAACAATTAAAGATCACAAAGACAACTTCCTAAATAATCCCAAATACCAACTTATAAACCCAACTAAAACACAATTGTGTAAGGTTAGCAAAATAATCTTTGAAAGACATATGTGAACATTTAAACATTAACCAATGGCGTTCCACCTACGATTGTATCAAATAGTTTAAGAGTTACAATAAAAATAACAAATGTTCTTTCCAAACATGCGATATACATGAATTCTACCCATCGATTACTGAAAAAAAATAAACCGTTAATGAAGCCTTGCTGTTAGCTAAAGAATCTATACCGAGTTCTAGCGATAAAACTAATCTTATTAAATACTGCCGAAAGTCGCTGTTATTCCTTAAAAACGGATTATGTGCCTTGGTTATTTTTCTTTTCCATTATTTGTCTCTTTATACTCTCTAATTATGACATTTCTTTCCAACTAATTTAGCGCAGATACATTCGAATATAAACGACAAATATTTACTCATTACAGCAATACGTCAATCATTACTGAGGTAACTTCAACAAAATAAAAAAGAAACATCGATATTCATTACCCCAAATAGGTTAGACCCGATGTAAAATCTAATATTAATATATAAATGGACGTTACTGTCTGTACTTTTTGGAACATTCAGAACAATCCAGATTCCCATCCTAAATACATTGGAAGGATTAGAGGCCTAAGATATAATTGATTCATATTGCTGTAGCAGCTGGCTCAGAAGCAGTAAAATCGACATAACCCGAACGCAGCGGAGATCTATTGGGACATTTACAAATGTCTCTGATTTAACAATGCACAGCAATACACAATCCAGAATCTATTCTGGGGAATAAAAAGGAAAAAAGCAAACAAATATGCAACATGAATTGGCTAACATGAGAATGTCGTATATTTTTTTTTAAATACTTTTTCATCTTTTATGGTATGGACGTTTGGAACAGTATCAAACAGCCTTCTCCTTAGCTACTGGAGCACTGAAATCAATCCGGCCGACCCTTGCGCAGAGTCTGGAAAATTAAGATGTCCGCTATATAACAAGGCATAATAGAAATCTCTTTGTATGTCGCCAAGATAACTCTTTTGTAATCGGTGGGAAATTCTATGAGGTAACCGTGTGTGAGCAAATCTCCACAGATATCAAGCTGAGAATGAAACGATGAAAAAATTCGTTTAGTTATTACGGAGATCTTGAAAAATATTTCTTATAATTATATATATATATATATATATATATATATATATATATATAACCGTCATATTCTCTTATACAATGAACTAAAATTTCCGTCTTCCAAAAGTTCACGGTGCAACGTACAGAATAACTGCCGAAATTTGATGAAGAGAAATCTTAGCTCAAAAACTGGACACACCGTTGTTCATACAAGAGATTCGATATTTTATTTTTAATGTTTCCTGGAAATATCGTCGAATTTCCCCTATCTCCGAAGGGCATATGGCACCAAGCATTAATATTACAGTTACACCCAAATTGACAAATTTAACTTTTTACATAATATTTATGAAATAAAAAAGATAATTATATATATATATATATATATATATATATATATATATATATATATATATATATATATATATATATATATATATATATATACAAGTGGGCCAGAAATAAACTACGTAGGTTTCCCCTAAATGGATCTTCAGGATATGCTGGCCAGCTCACCGTGAAGATCCATTTTGCTGAAACTTAAGCAGATCGATTCTGGCTCATTAAGGTTTTT
>OZ010582.1:93654659-93687159 GCA_963932145.1 Acanthosepion lycidas | reverse complement strand
ATAGGTTGAACATTTCGGTTGAGAAGACCCATTTTTGCCTTAAGCCCCTTTCTATTTTTGCATATTCGCTGAACTCGTTCTCTCTGCGCATGTATGATGTTTGGTGCCAGTAAAGGGTTCTTGATTAGTCTGATATCTGTCTCGAATATTGGTGAGCAATGCAAGCACATCCTGTTGGCGTGCTTTGCAGAAAGGTCTTTGCATAGTCTATGAAACAACCATCCAAGTACTGAGCAGTAAAAGTCATTTCACTGAGAGATTACAGAGCGAAAGCGTTGTAAAATTGCAGTACGTTTTTTCGCGTTATAAGCCAAGACTGGTTTAGATCTTCAGCGCGCCATATTATTAAGAGCATTTATCTGGCAAATACTTATTACTTGTATAATGATGTAGGGATGCTAATAAAACGATAGCACGAGGCATAAATCTTCATTAATATATTTTTGTTTCTAATATTTCGTGAGTTACTACACCGTCATTGTCGTATCGGAGAGTTGCACGTTGTCGCTACACCGCTTGTCCGACACGCGGAACCTACACAATCTGTGAGATACTGGCTGAAACTGCCCCCGATGCTAGAAATTGGTGGGAGAAACTGATTGCAAGTGATCCCTACGATGCACGCGCCTTCTTTGAAATCTGCAATGAATTTTGATCAGTGTATATATATATATATATATATATATATATATATATATATATATATATATATATATATATATATTCATCCGTGTGTGTTTTTGTAGGATATATATATATATATATGTCGATCCGTTTTTCGATCCTGACAAATATCGTGGCATGCATCTGGCATATTGAACGCTAATTTGCAAAAAAAAAAAAAAAAAATTCCTCTAGCAAAAATTTATTTTTAATTTCTTAAAAATTTTAAAGTTTTTTTTTTTTGTTTTTTTTTTAACGAATGGACCAGTCAATTTAAGTAGTGCCAACAATTTTTCTAAATATTTTCTTCGTCAAATATCTGTTTAGTTATTTTGATTGGTTACCATTGATATACCATTGATCATATTGAGTGCCGTGAATATCAAAAATCTATTGTACGGCATTTTAGGAAGGAGGCCGAATGTATAAAGACACGAAATGGACCCCTCCCCCGAAAAAAAAACGATTTTTTTTTAACAATTGAAACTATTTCGCTTTAAATATGTTAGTGTTTAATTTAGTTGAACTTTGTGTGTTTTTGTAGTATATATATATATATATATATATATACATATATATATGGAATAAACTGCGGAACAAAAGTTAAGGCTATGAGACAAAATGGAAAATGTGTAAACGATGCGTTTCGCCAAGGAACGTCAGCTACCACATATTTTTAATGCAAATTTAAGAACGTCTCTGGATACCTTATTTAAGGAGAACAGGACCATATGTAGTAGCACCGATCATCGCAAAAAACAATAATAGCGCAATGCGATATACGAGCTAGTAGAGAAAAAAAACACAGATCTACTTAAGGTGGGCTGATTTAAAATACAACAAACACCACCGATAGACACACAGACACACACACACACACACACACACACATATATATATATATATATATATATATATATATATATATATATATGCATGTATGTATTTATGTATGTATGTATCTATATCTCTGAAGATAAAAGAAAGAATATGCAAAATGCCATCAAAGAACATGAGACAAAATAGCTTAGAGAATTTAAGCGTTAGACAAGAACCATCAATAGTTTTATTTACATAATTTGTACCTTTGTTAATGTCACCCCCCTTTTTCTTTTGTTATATCGACGTTTCAGCCGTTATGCTTTACAGTCTTTAGATGGCTGTCGATCCGTTTTTCGAGCCTGACAAATATGGTGGCATGCATCTTGCATAATGAACACTAATTTGCAAAAAAAAAAAAAAAAAAAATTCCTCTAGCAAAAATTTATTTTTAATTTCTTAAAAATTTTAAAGTTTATTTCTTGTTTTTTTTTTTAACGAATGGACCAGTCAATTTAAGTAGTGCCAACAATTTTTGTAAATATTTTCTTCATCAAATATCTGTTTAGTCATTTTGATTGGTTACCATTGATATACAATTGATCATATTGAGTGCCGTGAATATCAAAAATCTATTGTACGGCATTTTAGGAAGGAGGCCGAATTTATAAAGACACGAAATGGAATCCCCCCCCCAAAAAAAACGATTTTTTTTTACAATTGAAGCTATTTCGCTTTAAATATTTTAGTGTTTAATTTAGTTGAACTTTCTTGAAATTGTAAGAGAAACTCAAATCCTGCAGTCTTTGATCTCTTCTTTTCTGTGGCACGAGTTCTTGCTTTCAACTGCTTTCGTAATTAAACGTACGATCCAGTGTAACATGTCTTTCATTTTTAAATCGATTTTCTTTTTCAATATAGCGTCACTTACATTGTCTTTCTAGACGGAAATTAACTTTCTGTATGTATCGTTCGCTTCGTTACGAATTTTGCTGAATTGGCATGAGCTTTTAATCATCATGTAATAGATAGTGTTTCTATGGAGTCTTTCACACGCAAGACTAATTTTCAACACAAGATAAATAACTGTTTACGATCCGAATTTTACCTTCACTGATAGTGTTAGAAATTCTTCCATTTCAATATATGAGGGTAATAAATAGTTCATAGGTAGATATATTCTAACACTTCCCAGACAGTTATAACAGCAGATGGTGTAAAATGTAAAAAAAGAAAAGAAGAAATCTTAATAAAAGTGCATTGAAATAGTGGCAGATGTCTTTCGAAAGATAAACAAAGTACTATGAGTTAAGGAAATTCCGTTAGAAAGTCATTCGCTAGTTACTATTCTCCTGATTAATCTTTTCTCTTCCCGCTCATTACTAATGTTTCTATTGACCTTGTAACCGCTTGTGAATAAGTAGCATTATTGCCGCGCATATGGTTATAGCAAATAAAAAAAGAAAAAGAAAAGTGAGTTAAACTACTATGTAAAATCAGTCCTCCTACACGGTAGTAGATGCTGGAAAATATCGCCGGAGATGAAGAGGAAACATCAGGCAACGGAGATATGGTTTTACCGAAGGATGCTTAGGGGATGTGAGCAAGCAGAAAACTTAAAAAAAAAATAGAATTAAAAAACAACAGTTATATTAAAATCGAAACGAGTTGATATTTCTGGGACATATACTGCGGAGACAGCCCTTGAAAAAAAAAATTATATTCATAAGTTATTTTGAAAGCAGATAAAATTAACGAGCCAATTACCTAACGAGAATTTTGTGTAAATAGCAGGCCAGACAATGGACGGGGGTAAAAATTAAAATTTTGTCTTACAGACGAATGGGACAGTACTTTTAGCGGGCTGTGATTTTCCACGTCACGAAGGAACACGGCTCATGAACTATTAGGTTGGTGCAAAAATAACGACATAATAATGTCGTTTTTTGACGTTAAAAATACGTCAAAAAACGACATTATTACATCATTATTTTTGCACCAACCTAATAATTGCTCTCAGCTGTTTTCCAAGATCGAACAAATCCTAAAAAAAGAAATAAAACCAAAGAAAAATAACATTCCTCTTCAAAAGCAACTTTTACTGACAGCAGAAACGAAAAGTACACTTGTAATAGCAATCAGAAAGGTATACATAAGATTTATATAAAACCCAATAAAGCTTAGTGAATTTAATACTTCTAGGATAATATTTGTCTATATCTACATTGCTCGAACTATTGTCTTTATCTTCGGTACCATATTCACGGTGTTTCGGCCGTTGCACTCTCCGGCCTACTTCAATTGATTAGAATTTCGAACTGAATACTTTATTTTGTCCACCGGGAAAGATTCTTCTATTTCCACGTACCATGATTCTTCCAGATGTATCACTATCAGTTATCTCTCTTTAACTCAAATCTGAAAGTTTCTTTTTGTTCACCACTGCTGTAGACATGTATAACACTCACGACTTTTTGGGTACAGTATACAGAACTTTTGTATCGTCAAGGTGAATGATACACAGAGAAGAATGAGTGCTTAATATATTTATTCAGCACCAGTATCCGGTGCTAACGGATACATATAAAAAAACACAGAACAATAAGTTACAAAACAATTAACAAGACAACTTACAAGGAATAGAGGAGGGTCAACTGCTGTATAGCCAAACGAAATAAGATAAATCTGAATATTAATCAGCTTATTGGAAATTAATTTATCAACTCTTGAAATTTTTAATCGTAGGCTATTTAAATCAATGAGCCAGGCCATCTGGTAGAGTGATGAAGGCGTGCTAGTTATTCTACAACATGATCAAAAACTTGGTTAAAGAAAGATAACTGCTATTGAGACATCCGGAAGAGGCATGGAACTAGAACCATCTACCCCGGTGGACGAAATAAAAGGTTCAGTTGGAAATTCAAATCACCTGAAGAAGGCCGGAGCGTAAAACAGGGTGAAACGTCGTTAACATGGCAATGCAGATGAGGACAAGAGTCCGAACAATGTAAACAGTGTAAGTGCTCACAAGGCATAGTGAAACATGAAAGATGAGACAGAGAAGCATCAAGTGACCTAACGATCTTTGTAAATGTATAGCAGACAGGGTCTTGGAGAAAAATTAAGAGGACAAACATAGTTTCGATATTGTTTAATCATTTTACCATAAGCAAGGTAATAAAGCCGTAAAAAGGCAAAGGCTTCGATAGCGTGAAAGAATATGAGAAAAAAGAAAACAATAATAAAGAAAGAGAAAACAATAAAAAAAATAAGGAATTAAAAAGACAGAAGAAAATGATTGACATAGAATTAACCTTTTTGAAGATTAATGTTGAATGGAACGGAAGAACCGGCAAGAGCTTTCACACTTAGTGTTAGACGCGAGAAGTGTGAAAGCAAACACTCTTTGACATATAATTTACGGGTATAACCATTTCAACTTTAAACCGATGTGATCTAGCGGCCTATCTAATACTGCCCTTAAATTCATAAAATATACGAACCAAATAGGAATGATCAACAGTACAATTATCAGCAAAATATCTGTAGAAAAGTGACAAGGAAGATACGTTAAGTTAGTGGAAAACTAGCTGAAGTGGAATTATCAGGTCAGGGGCAATAACAGTGCTAATTCTTCTTCGTATTTTATCAAGAATCTTCAAATATGTAGCAGATGCACCAGACCAGATCTCACAGCAATGGACGAATTGTAGACTTATAAAAGTGCGAGAAAGATTGTCTAGCACGGCCAAGCAAACAACAATCCTAGCAGCAGACCTAGCAATTGATTCAATTTTATCTTACCATGTCATCGGAAAACGGTAGCTTTAGAAGGTGGAATAGAAATGCTTGGAGTTTGTGAAGGAATCTAATCGGCCACATTCTAAGTTAGCAATTGTTCATCTTCAGAATATATTGAATGAAGGTGAACGACATACATAAATAACTTTGTAGAGATTTAGGCCTTTCTTACAGTGTTTCTTAAGTTAAGGTTTTCAATTACAGACATACACTCCCTACGCCATCTTGGTGATCGATATTTAAATTAAGATCGACTTCAAGGTATTAAATTCTAGATTTCAAGCTAAGCTACAATTTATTGCAAAGTTCTGTCTCCGGTGTCATTTGGACAGATTGAAATAAGCCTGGATATATGTCTACTTTCATTTCTTTCACGGTTGGTTTTTTTCTGAATTTCTGTTTTACTTAAACATACAAAATCGACTGAAGATCCCAGTTTTTAAATGTGTCTAATCACTTAACATCCAACAGAAGTTTCGTTATAAATTATAAAAATATTATTCAGTATTATGTAATTAATAAGGCATTTATTTATAATAAATTCCGGTGGATTATTGGATAGCGGCTCGGAATGAGAGCTGAGTTCGAAATCCAGTCGAATCGATTATATTCACTTAAGCGATAATACTCTCGGGAAAGGTATGAATCCTCTTCTTCACCCCCCTGCCAGCTATGGGTTAATAGTAGGACAGACCGGGTTATATAGCCTTTGATGGCAACTGGTCTCCCGCATTAAGAAATGGCAACCTACTGCGGTGAAAAAAATCGTCAGTCATGTATTGAAAGATACATGATCACCTAAACGGGTATCACGCATTGAACATAACTGACTTAATATTGAAAAATAAAATTAATAGATTTTTATACAAAACTTCGAATAATTATATGCTTCCAATTCATCATTAGGTTAATCTTCGACAGGGCTTACTCAGCGCTGATTGAACAAATACTCACAAATAAAGTTAGTTAATTTCTCACTTTCCCGTGGATCATAGGACTCCTTTAGCTGCCGTAGCCGAACGAAAGCTGATCAAGCGTAGCGGTGGCCGTATAAATTCGAACTTGCAAATAGTAGTAGTTTTAGTGAAAAAATTAGATTCATGAGCGGTCCCTAGTCGCATGTATACACACTTGCCTGGATAATTCACCAATGTTTGAATTCACGTCTCCGTTGTAGACTGGTTGCCACCAAAGTATAAAAGATCCAGTCAGGCCTACTATTTTATCCTTTCGCGTAAGTGAATGTAATGAATTAGACTTGATTTCGAACTTGGCTCTCTAATGCCTCAATCCGAAGTCTCTCAAATCAGAAATGTAGATTTTTCAGTGGCAAGAGCGAGATTGAAAAAAAAAAAAAAACATTGAATTTTAATGATTTAATTGCAATATCTACGCTCAGAAATTACGAAGTGTGATATCATAACATAATGTATGTTTAATATTCTAAATATTATTATTAGAAAATTTATATATATTTATGATATTGTCCTCTCTCACCAAGAAGTGTCACACTCTTTTTTCAGACGAAGGGCAACGGCAGGTGTTAAAGCAACTATGGACAACAAGGAATGTAGATTTTTCAGTAAGATGATCTATAATCAATAAATAATTCGTATTAATATAACGATGAGAAGCGAGGAAACACGATCGCCCAATACCAAGATGAAAAAGACTGAATGTGGACAACGAAAGACACAAAATAGCCATAGAGAGAAGCAAAAACACTGTTTTACCCAAAGACAAAAAACTAAAATCCGAAAAAAGTAAATAGAAGAACGACACACTAAGATTGACCAATGATTAAGAATGAAAAACTAAAGTAGAACAATGATTAAGAATCGCAAACTAATTTTGACCAGTGATATAGAATGACAAACTAATGTTGACCAATGATTAAGACTGACAAACTAAGGTTAACCGATGATTAAGAAAGACAAACTAAGTTTGACCAGTGATATAGAATGACAAACTAAGGTTGACCGATGATTACGAATGACAAACTAATTTTGACCAGTGATATAGAATGACATACTAAGGTTGACGTATGATTAAGACTGACAAACTAAGGCTAACCGATTATTAAGAATGAAAAACTAAGTTTGACCAGTGATACAGAATGACAAAATTAGGTTGACCAATGATTAAGACTGACAAACTAAGGTTGACCGATGATTAAGAATGACAAACTAATTTTGACCAGTGATATAGAATGACAAACTAAGGTTGACCAATGATTAAGACTGACAAACTAAGATTGACCAATGATTAAGAAAAACAAACTAAAGTAGACCAATGATTAAGAATCGCAAACTAATTTTGACCAGTGATATAGAATGACAAACTAAGGTTGACCTATGATTAAGAATGACAAACTTAGTTTGACCAGTGATATAGAATGACAAACTAAGGTTGACCAATGATTAAGATTCGCAAACTAATTTTGACCAGGGATATAGAATGAAAAAACTAAGGTTGACCGATGATTAAGAATGACAAACTAATTTTGACCAGTGATATAGAATGACATACTAAGGTTGACTAATGATTAAGACTGACAAACTAAGGCTGACCGATTATTAAGAATGACAAACTAAGTTTGACCAGTGATATAGAATGGCAAACTAAGGTTGACCAATGATTAAGACTGACAAACTAAGATTGACCAATGATTAAGAATGACAAACTAATTTTGACCAGTGATATAGAATGACAAACTAAGGTTGACCAATGATTAAGACTGACAAACTAAGATTGACCAATGATTAAGAAAAACAAACTAAAGTAGGCCAATGATTAAGAATCGCAAACTAATTTTGACCAGTGATATAGAATGACAAACTAAGGTTGACCTATGATTAAGAATGACAAACTTAGTTTGACCAGTGATATAGAATGACAAACTAAGGTTGACCAATGATTAAGATTCGCAAACTAATTTTGACCAGGGATATAGAATGAAAAAACTAAGGTTGACCGATGATTAAGAATGACAAACTAATTTTGACCAGTGATATAGAATGACATACTAAGGTTGACTAATGATTAAGACTGACAAACTAAGGCTGACCGATTATTAAGAATGACAAACTAAGTTTGACCAGTGATATAGAATGGCAAACTAAGGTTGACCAATGATTAAGACTGACAAACTAAGATTGACCAATGATTAAGAATGACAAACTAAAGTAGACCAATGATTAAGAATCGCAAACTAATTTTGACCAGTGATATAGAATGACAAACTAAGGTTGACCTATGATTAAGAAACGCAAACTAATTTTGACCAGGGATATAGAATGAAAAAACTAAGGTTGACCGATGATTACGAATGACAAACTAAGTTTGACCAGTGATATAGAATGACAAACTAAGGTTGACTAATGATTAAGACTGACAAACTAAAGTAGACTAATGATTAAGAATCGCAAACTAATTTTGACCAGTGATATAGAATGACAAACTAAGGCTGACCGATTATTAAGAATGACAAACTAAGTTTGACCAGTGATATAGAATGACATACTAAGGTTGACCAATGATTAATACTGACAAACTAAGGTTGACCGATGATTAAGAATGACAAACTAAGTTTGAACAGTGATATAGAATGACAAACTAAGATTGACCAATGATTAAGAATGACAAACTAAAGTAGACCAATGATTAAGAATCACAAACTAATTTTGACCAGTGATATAGAATGACAAGCTACGGTTGACCAGTGATATGGAATGACAAACTAAGTTTGACCAATGATTAAGAATGACAAACAAAGTTTCACAAAAGATTAAGAATGGCAACCTAAATTTGTCCAATGAAAAGAATGATAAAATGCGGACAGTAAATTACTAGATTGAAACACTAAAGTCGAATAATGAGAAAAGTGACAAAACGAGGTTAAAAAATAATTGCTTAACTGATTCTTTATTTCACGGCTTTGGATGTTATTTAAAACGAGAAAATATTTTTTTAGAATGTAAGAATTTCTTTAGATAAGGATGTCTTAGTGATACCCGTCTTCCTAATTAATCCATAGCTGGGAGGTAAAGTGTAGTCATATCTTTTCCAAATGTATCTCGGCTCTCCGGGAATTGAAACTCGTTCGTTTGATTAATTCTTAGCCATTATCCATTACCCTAGCCGTACATCCAAGCTGTTGTATATTTCCAAGCAGCCGTGGTATTTCCAAACAGTCACCCATCTAGATACTGACTTGGCTTAACTTTGGTACGCAAATCAGTTTCAACTTGATATATCCGTTAGCCATGGATAATAAAAAGGACGAAAAAATGATGTGGGATAATGACAAAAACGACCTCATTAAGTTCGTTAACGAGAACCATGAAAAACTGGAGTCCGCCAACGGGATGTAATCATGAGAGGGAGAAACCGAGAAAGGCAAATAAGCATTGCTATGAAACCAAATTAGTTAATTCGACGAAACAAACTCTGACTAGGCTATTTCGAATAATGTCAAGCTGAGATTGGTCAGAGGTAATGATACGAGAGAATGACATAAAACAATGAGGATAATGCCAAACTTAGGTCGGCTAAAGAAAAACGAAAAAAAATTGAGTTCAGCGAATGATACACGAGACTAAGCGAGAACAGTAAAGGAAAGGAACGAGAAGATCGACAAACTGTCCGCCAAGGAAAAGCGCGCCAAGCTGGGGTTAACAAATGTTATACATTACTAACGGAAAGCAGTCAATGAGAACGTCAAACTGAAGTCGACCAAAGAAAAGCACGAGAAACTGAGGTCATGGAATAATACGCGACACTAAATGAGTGCAGCCAATGAGAAGAACGACAAACTGAGGTCTGCGAATTATACGTTAGGCTAACCGAGAGCAGACAATGAAAAGAACGCAAAAATGTCGGCCAAGGAAAACCACGACAAACTGAGGCCAGAGAATGAAACACAAGATTAACTTAGAGTAGCCAATGCGAAGACGGTCAAACTGAGGTCGGCCAAAGAAAAGGACGGGGAACTGAGGTCATCGAATGATACGCAAGATATAACTTAGAGCATCCAATGCGAAGAAGGTAAAACTGGGGTCAACCAAAGAAAAGTACAAGAAACTGAGGTTATCGAATGATACGTAAGAGTAGATTAGAGCAACCAATGAGAGCAGCTAAGTTCGTTTAATATATTAGGTTGGTGCAAAAATAATGACGTAATAATGTCGTTTTTTGACGTATTTTTAACGTCAAAAAACGACATTATTACGTCATTATTTTTGCACCAACCTAATATATCGTTAACCCTAGAACACTAACCATGTGTATATAGTACCCAGCGCAAATTTTCCTATTTTTAATTACAATTCTCAGTACCTGATTTTCTTACCTAAATAATGTTTTTCAGTTCCTATTAATGTTAACTCAAAGTACAAATTTTGAAGTGCCTGCATTTGAAATATTTCAAATAAAGATTTATATTAAATGTTTTTTGACATTTTCAAACTCGGTTAGGATATACCCATGGTTAGTAGTGGTGTAACTTTAATTGATGGTTAGTGTTCTAGGATTAAAAAAAAATGATCAATTGCACAAGAAAAAAATCCTAGATAACCCCTGATGAGACAGAAATACGCAATTTTGGTAATGGAAAAATGAAACGCTTGTTAACCGCAAAGAGAATACAGATAGAATCGTAATAGATAAAATGATATTTGTAGGACCAAGTATCAGTTGACCGTTGTGAAGAAGAGTGCTATGACTATTCAAGCATAAATTGACAGAGAACATTGTGCGTGCGAAAATGGCTGAAAGGAAAAAAGCCGTTGTTCTAAAGCCGTTGAGATTTGGCCTTAGAAGCGAATGGATGTGAAAAGGACAAACCAAGTCCCATACACAGGAGAAGATTAGAAAGTGACATGCGTGTAAGCGACAATGTGTGATCCTGAAAGTGAAAAATGGGCTGGCAACGTGAAAAGAACACTGATTTATTTGATTACGGCGACACAGAGTAAATATGGATGGGAAAAAGCAATGACATTGGTGCTGAATACTAAATACGTTATCTCCCAATTCATTTATTTCTTTTGCACTGCTGTTGAACACCTGCTTTCCAACCAGTAATATTTTCCGCGTTATATGACGTTACAAAAAATTGATAGTGGCATGTTGATTTTCGGCTTTCTGCTTTCTTTCTTTTTCATTTCTCAACAAGATATTTCTTTGAGAATTGCTTCTGGTCATTTTTCTGCAAATTTAGCCATTAACATTCAGGCAACAGATTATATATATATATATATATATATATATATATATATATATATATATATATATGAAGAAATATAGTCTTAAGGTGTGCTATATTTATAGAATAAAGTGCTCAATATCAGAGATAGAGCGGGTGTAAACATAAAAATGAACATAGAAGTCAACACTTAGAGGCGACAGTCTGTTTAATGCTATATGCAATCGTCAGGCCACGTGTGCTGTCATTTTTCTCGGCTATTTATATATATACGGGTCAGTGGTGCATTGTGGGTAGTCTATTATGGCGGTTATTTTACCGGAAGTCGATTGTTTATTTATCTGGGTTAAATTATATTGTTTGTTTTTTATTTTTATTTTTTGTTTCTTATTTTATTTATTTATATTTTTTATCGGTGTTTTTATTAATGTAGTAAAAATTAGTTTATATCACTTATTTAATAGTTTTGTTTTGGTCTGAGAATTTAATTAAAGCTATTTGTTCGGTTTTGAGGTTGACTGTTGTAGTTTATTCTAACTAATATTTTTTCGGGAACAGTTTTTAATTTGTGTTTTTTTGGGCTGATTATCTTTATTTACTTTTTCTAACGGTAACTTTATCGCGATTGGTTTGTTTATTTATTTACTTGGATGAATTTAGGTCAATTTATTTTACTTGTATATTTTTTCTTTTCGGTTTTCGGTTTTTAAGTAACGTAGTATATATTTTTTATTTTTATTTCTATTTTTTATTTTTATTTTTTTATCGTCATATAACAGTTATAGCTATTTTATGTTTATTTCTTTTCGTTTTTTTTTTTTTTCTCGTCCGATTTTTAGGTTTGATATTTTTAGTCTAAATAATATTTTGGTCACAATGTTTGCTAATTTACTTATTACCTACTTTATTTATTTGGGTTCGTTTGTTTGTTTTTTTATGCTTTTTTTTGTACACACGCTCTATATCTGATATTGAGCACTTTATTCCATAAATATAGCACACCTTAAGACTATATTTCTTTATATATATATATATATATATATATATATATATATATATATATATACGTGTGTGTGTGTGTGTAGCTGGCCACTCGTATTCGAGGATACCCGTCTATTAAGGGGGCTAGCCAATCCCTATTGAAGACGCTCGCTCAGGCCTGTTTATTCAACACCCACAGAAACCACGTATGTTTTATACTGCAACTATGCTGAGCAGAACTTAGTCGCAGTTTCTGGGAAAGAACGTGTTGTCTAGCACGATGAACAATTTGAAAAAAGCCAGCACGTGCAAGCCCTCAGCCACGATGACTTTTGAATTCGAAGAGGAATTAATGGGAAATGATATATGACAAAGTAGAAAAAACATTTTATTGGATAAAGTTTGTTTTCGTTGATCCAATTACAAAGTCGCATGAACGAGAGGGGGATGTGAAGTCGAAATTTAAAATATTATTTGGGCGGGGGGTTGGGTGCATAATCCAGCCGGTTTTATTTCCATTCTTTTTGTTTTTGTTTCCATTAATTCCGCCATTAAATATTCCATATTCCATATTTCATATTGTGATAATAGGAAATCAGCCAAAAGATTATGAAAAATTTGGGCACAAATTTACTGTAGATAATCTAGCGATTAAATCACTATCTGAATATTTTCTTTTAATTAAAGTTGCATTTTTTCGTTACAGTGAGCAAATAAGGCCTTTAATTTGTTGTTTTGTAAAATATCTCGTGTGTTTATATAAACTTTTATTTAAATTACTTGAGGTTTCCCCGAAGTATTCTTTGTAGCAATCATTAGAGGAGTAAATTTGTCCTTCATGTTTTAGCTTATTGTTTTGTTTTGTTTTGTATTGATTAGGTATTTCGTTGTTTATATTGAGTTTAGGCAAATTCTTTTCAATTGTAGCTTTGATAGATGCAGTGGGTAGGGCAATATAATCTTGTGAATCGTTAGATTTGTCAGTAGAGGCTGCTTTTCGTATTGGAATATAGTACGAGTCATTTGTTTCGCATTGAATATGAAATCGTTAGGATATTAAAGGAAATTGAAATGTTTTTTTATGTATTACTGATCATGTAAATGTTGAGGTCTGCAAATTCAGAAGGCACATAATGACTATTTTAGACATACACACACACGCACACACACACACATATATATATGTATATATGTGTGTGTATATATATATATATATATATATATATATATATATATATATATATATATATATATATGTATATATGGTTGGATAGATGTGAGCTTGTGACCCTGGGTTTCACGCTTTAGCGATCGTCAGTTTGTATGACGATTGCTAAAGCGTTAAACCCAGGGTCACAAGCTCACATCTGTCCAACCATATATGTTAGCTCTATCTCTATGTTGAGCGCTTTCTAATATGTTAGCTCTATCTCTATGTTGAGCGCTTTCTAATAAGTACCGCGCATATAATATATAAATAATTATACATATATATATATATATTTATATACACACACTTTTCAGACATATATATACATATATATATATATATATATATATATATGCGTGTGTGTGTGTGTGTGCGCGTGTGTGTGTGTATGTGTGTGTAACAGAGGAAAACTGTGGTTATATGTACTAATATCTTTCCGGAAAAATTAATAATCAAGTTATCAATTCGTTACATTCCTACAGCTAAGCAATTTAAGTAGAAATATACATTAAAACCAACACACACACACACACACACATATATATATATATATGTATGTATGTATGTATATATATTTACATATATGTATATATTTATATATATTTATATATATATATATATTTATATTTATACATATTATATATATATATATATATATATATATATATATATATATATATATATATATATATATATATACGTACGTACATACATACATACATACATGCACACATATATGTGTGAGTGTGTGTATGTATGTATGCATGCGTCTGTGTTTGGTACAATGATTGCATTTATCGAAAATGCCGAAGGAAGCTACGTTACGAAAGCGAAAAATGACTGAAGCCGATATGTCAGATCAGGACTATGAACATTGCTGATTTTGCTTTGTATTTTATCAAGAATCTCTAAATACATAGCAGAAGCAAAAGAGTTGACAGAGATATTCAATGAATGGACAAATGGTGGACTTATAAATGCGCAAATATAGATTCTGGTGGGGAAAATGCCTAGCACGAGCCAGTAACCAACTTCGCTCGCATGAGAACTAGCCATTAACTCAATATGATCTTTACACTTCATTTCAGCAGGACAACAGTAGCCGTAGAAGGTGCACTAGAAACGATAAGAGGATGCGCAGAAACATAATTGCACATATTATAATCTTTCAGTTATTTATTTTAGAATATATCGTATGACAGTGAAATACATTCATAAATAACATTGTCCAGATATTGGCACTTCTCTTAGAGTTAATTAAGTTAAGGCTTTTAATTACTGCCATACTCTCTCCGAGGTATCTTTGTGGACAGTATTTAAATTAAGATCGATTTCAAGGTATTAAATTCTACATTTCAAGCTAAGCGCAATTTATTGCAAAGTTCCGTCTCCTATTTCATTTTGACAGGATGGAATATATATATATATATATATATATATATATATATATATATATATATATATATATATATATATGTATATGTATATGTATATATTGACATATATATGTATATTATATATATATATATATATATATATATATATATATATATATATATATATAGTTGGATTGATGTGTTTGTGATCTTGCGTTTCACGCTCCTTGCGGTCGTCAGATGTTAGCTTTATCATTGATATTGAGCGCTTTCCAATAAGTACCGCGTATATATAATATATATGAAACTGCATATGTGTGTTTGCATCTGTCTTTGTGTGTACGTTCCAGTGTGTCCGCTTGAACGTTCGTCTGTGTGTGTTCACGACTGAATTTTCGAAACCGTCTATTATATTGCCAGATGCCGTATAATAATAGCAGATTAGCTGAATACCGGGCCATCTGATCCACTAATTATGCATATCTCGTGTATCTACATTATCAAATGTTAGAAATCTGTATTAAGCTTACATGGCAAAAAATTACCACTTGTGGACACTTGCACCAACACAGACACACACGTTGTTTTAAAAATGTTGGAACAATTTCGTTTCTCTTTTTAAAGGAACCTTTTCCGTCTAACGCTTCTACCGAAAAATTTGTTGTAAAAAAAAACAACAAAAAAAAACCCACATACACAAAATAATCATAAACAGCGAAACGAAAAAGTATGCAGGAGGGGGGTCGTAAATAAAGAGGCACGACTAAAATTCATTTAGTGCCAACATCTCCTCACAAAAACAAACAATAAATCGATGTAAATAAGTTCCTCGTAAGTATAAAAAATGATAAAGAAAAACATACTCTCGACCAACCCATGTGCCACAGAGGACGAAGAAATTTATTTTTTTTTATGTGTACCTTCGGTCACTGATATAAATAGTTTCTAAAATACATAAACCTTCAAGTGAACGTGTGGTTATTCTAAATCGCAAACCGGGTTTTTCATCAAATGTAGTCCTATCAAAAACCGACTGAGTCAAGCGAATAATGACGTTGACTTCACCCTGTCTTATATGAGTAGGTACGGGCTGTCGAATTCGGGTCTACAACCGCAAGTTGGTTCTCTTCCGCATGATTAACCTCGCATTGACCTTAGCAAATGATGGGAACAACGGAATAGTATCAACACGAAAGGTGACAATCAAAAAAATATTTATATATATATATATATATATATATATATATATATATGTGTGTGTGTGTGTGTGTGTGTGTGTGTGAAAATAGGAAAGAACTGGTTAAGTGAATAATCCAAAGTTCTATAGTATTTTTGTTATTATTTAAAAAAAAATAGTGCTCGATACAAAAGTAGAGCATAAATATAATTATTTATTTAAAAATATGATTCCAACACGCTACATAAGTGTTCTCATGTTTCAAAACAAAACATGAGAACTCTTATGTAGCGTGTCGGAACCATATTTTTAAATAAATAATTATATATATATATATATATATATATATATATATATATAGATCTTTGTGTGCGTGTGTGCGCACGCGCGTGTGTGTGTGTGTGAGTGCGTACGCGTGCCTGTGTGTGTTCACAAGCTGGTGTAAGTCACTGTGGCCGAAGGCGGGCTGGCCTTGTTCAAACTGTTTATTACGATGGATAACACCCTCTCTCCCAGAAATTGTTACTTAGGTTGCTCAACCTAGTTGCAGTGTAAGCCATAGTTGGGCTCTGTGGGTGTTGAGCTAACACAAATGAACCTCTGAAATAGGGAATGAATAGCCGCCCTAGTAGAGGGGTATGGTCGAATATGAGTGGTCAGCCATTATTTTATATTGAGAGTAAATAAAGAATAAAATATGAAAATATCGTTGTATTTTTTATGGAAATTAACGAATAGCAAAAACGAAACAAAGAATAAAGAAAATACGACAGCCATTGTTTGTCGTCTCAGTATATTAAAAAAACACACATTGTTTCAAGTTCCACAATGTTACTAGCATGTCTTTTTTTTGCGGGGGGGGGTAAGGTCAGGTGGTAAAACAGAAGTTTGGAATTCAAAATCAAAGAGCATAGTTCATAATCCATTATTGTTTGTTGCATTCACTTACGTGTTGTTATCCTTGGGAACGGTAGGATTCCGTTTCTATCTCCAGCTATGGGTTAAATAGTAGATCTTATATATGGAAAAAGAAATTTTCGTTCCAAAAACTAATTTGGCAATGTAATACTCACTCTCAAAAAAAGAAAATTATAACACACCTAATTTAACTTACAGCATCTAATAAAACACAAAAGTATTGGTATGCCGTAAAAAAAAACTGATATAATGGAATATGCATACATCTGCGTTCCACCTCCCTGCGGTGTGATTGGCTGCTTTCCGTCATAAATATCGACGGACGTGTAGGAGAGTCAGAAGAGAGCTAAGTCTATAACGACGCCCATTGGACTACGCCATTGATCTAAACTTCTTGCCTGCGACTACGACGCATACCAGTCGATTACTGCTACCGTATTCTACTTGGTTATAGTACTTCGTTCAAATATATCCCTTTCCGGGATGTATCACAAACCAATGTCATTTTTTAAAGATATTCTCATAGTACAATTAGCTTTATTTTAAAAATTAATAATATATTAGATGATTGGAACAGGGGATGAAAGAAACTTCTAAGGCCTCTTACAGCTGAAAAGTGGCTTAACGTTAGAAACAGTATAATGACACTGTTTGAAAAATATATTCAACGTACCATATACAAAGGACAATCACTTTCATCGCCGAAATTTAACTACAGAGCGATAAACGGCCCTCACCAATTTAAAGGTCTCACAACCTCGTTGGTCATTTTTCTTCCTGTTCCTTTATTGTCTCTACTGATTCTCTCACGCTCAATAAACAT
This sequence comes from Acanthosepion lycidas, assembly GCA_963932145.1. Taxonomy (NCBI): domain Eukaryota; kingdom Metazoa; phylum Mollusca; class Cephalopoda; order Sepiida; family Sepiidae; genus Acanthosepion; species Acanthosepion lycidas. The sequence continues at coordinate 93,669,186 of OZ010582.1, read as the reverse complement.
TTGCGTTCTATTGGATTGTATTGTCTTGCTTGAGATGAAATTATTAAAACGTACGCGGTTCAAGAATAATAATTTGACCACTTTTATCAAAACGAAAACACAACCGAAGCATTAAGCATAACAAGCGGAGCAATTCTAGGATATGAACATCCAGTTTACAGTATGGCTACCCAACCGGGGACTCTCAAACGGCTACAAACGAGAAAATTTCTTCGAGGTCTGTCAGATGCTGGCATTGAATATCATAACTACGATGAAAATTGCACTGTCTAAACCAGAAGAGCAGGCAGGCTGGGAGATATACTAAGCTGCAAATATACAGGCAACAATTTCCACTTCTTTGTTTTTCTTCTCAAAATTTAGTACTTGTATCCACTGAAACTTGTGAATATAGGAACAAAGCCGAAGACATTTGTCCAAATAAAAATAATCCCTCCAACATGTTAGCACTACATTCTAGAAACTCGCACAGAAATTAATAAAACTTTGAATATTTCATTACAATATTTTTCACTCTAGATCATGCACATATTATATAAATATAAAGCGTAGGTACATACACTACAAAATCCATAATATATATATATATATATATATATATATATATATATATATAGATAGATAGATAGATAAATAAACCTAGTGAGCCAGACAAACCTACTCAGGTTTCACCTAAACGGATCGTCTAGGTCTGCTCTACAGTTGTATTGAGCTCTTTTGTTAGTTGTTTACTCGTATCGGGTTTTTTTCGTTGGGCTTCAGACCTGCATCTGTGCGATTTTTTTCGGCAGAAGTTCATGTTTGTAGGTCTTTCTTTTTTTAAAACCTTTTTTTCCCTCGAGATTGATTTGATTATTTGCAAATCAAGAATTCGAGGGTTTTTCGAGACGAGTCTAGTTGTCTATATTTGTGTGTGTGTATATATATATATATATATATATATATATATATATATATATATATATATATATTCAAATGTAATGGGAAAGAAAATAATATTAATTCAAAGTTCCATAGCATTAATTTAAAAGAGTGCTCAATAGAAAGTGTAGACCAATTGTTTTTTTTTATTATAAAGATGTTGCATACGGAGAAATAAGTACTCACGACAAAGATGAATTTTTGTTTCGATGCGAAAGCAGTCGACAGTTGAAGAACAAATATGTTTATAAACTCTTCTATTTAAAAATTCTACTTATGAAACATCACTTCCTTTTTTTCAATATCCAATTTTTTTAAAGACATAAGGAGAAACCCCATAAAAGAAAAGAAATAGATAAATGGTTTTCAATAATAATAATAATAATAATAATAATAATAATAAGAAGAAGAAGAAGAAGAAGAAGAAAACCGGTAAAATCAAAGAAAATGAGGACAAAAAGAAAAAGGGGAAAGAAGAAAGAGAAATATAAGAGTTAAGAAAATTTAGAACACAATATGTCAGAACTCCAAAGAAAAAGAAGAAAACAAAAGAAGAGAAGAGAATAAAATATAAAAAAAAACAATAGGAGAGAGATCTACATGAATACGAAAAAACAGAAAAAATGAGAAAAAAAAGAGAGACATAAGAAAGAACGAAAGAAAGAAAAGAGGAAACAATATTTGTTGATAGCAATTCAGCCAATGAAAGAACGTTAACATTAAGATAAAAAAAACACCTATCCCGAAAGATTTAAATTTAACCTGAAATGTCTGCTATATTGAACAACACTTGATACTATTCAGCGATCAAAGTATGACATTATTTAAAGAAGCAGACATATTATTTAATAGAATTAAACGTAGTATGTAAATAAAATACCATTTGATGAAGTAAAGATATTAAACATGCAAAATAAATAAACGTTTTAAAATATTACATTAAAAATTTAAATTCAAAATTTAAAATATAAATAAAATGACATATAATGTGTATAGTACTAATATAAAATTTTAAAAAGTAAAACCTATTACCAAACTATATAACTTATAATATAAGTATACGTATAAAACTATTTGTATCTAATATTATTAATTGTAGAATAGATGTACAAATCAATTTAGAAAGTTATTTAAAGTTAGATCAGTAAAGATAATAGTGATTTGTATATAAGAAGGCAAAATAATATAAGAGAAATTAATTATAAAGTAAGATTGTAATGTTAGATTATTATCGTGCCTACAAAATCGGTAGTTTCAAATATTTAGCCGAACAACTGACTATTATTCAAAAGCTTAATAATACACATTTACTTGTAGACATAAAAAACAAGGTTCATAGAAACATCTACACGTTCTAGTTTTTTAGGATCTTCCATTTAACCGTAGCTGTCTTGTTTTTATCTTTCAATATCCAGAAGTATTTAGAAAGTGAAGGTATATTCCGCTTGCTAGCATTAGTAAAATAAGATATATGGTTATAAATTCGTTTTTTAATAGTGGAAACAACACATAATTTAATATTTCCAGGTTTTTCAATTGATGGAATCAAACACACACATATATATATATATTAGGTTGGTGCAAAAATAATGACGTAATAATGTCGTTTTTTGACTTATTTTTAACGTCAAAAACGACATTATTACGTCATTATTTTTGCACCAACTTAATATAATGGATTCCGTTAAGCATTTGTTTGACAATGGACATTGATCAGGACTCCTACAATTACATAAGTCATTTACACGGGATATAATAGAGATTTGTGCTTAGATTACAGTTATTGTCGTTCTAAAGTTTCAGTGTTTTATTACTATGTTATTTAATGATTTTATCTACATTACTAGTACAATTATAGATAATTTTCATGGTGTTACTATTGAAGATTTGATATAATTGGCTATTCTTAGGAAAATGTTTATCAATCAAGTTTAAAAATTTGTGTTGCAATTTGGTACGAACTAATTTATTGAATGGATGCGTATACCAAATGATCTTCCTGTTCCTGTTCTTCTTCCTGGAATAACTATAATTTTCCACATCCTTAATCTCAGATCTATAATCACTGCCACAAAGGATTTTATTATTAACAGTTTTGTGCTTATCGAATAACTGTAAGATAGAGGAGTGTCGGTTATTACGACGTTCAACAGATGAAGGGATATGTTGAATAACAGACGTTGGGGATTGGATTTATAGTTAATATAAACCCACATTTTTAATATTAGAGTTAAATTTAACCTTAAGATGTAAACGTTTAAATATTCCATGAATCAATTGTTTTAGCTTATCTACTTTACTTGCAGTAGAATTATTTATTATCATTATCCCATCGTCTCTTTAAAGACCTATATTATTTAAATGAATTTCGTCATATGCAGTAAGGTTGTACAAAATAAAATAATCCTAATAAATATGAGTACCACTCCGAATCCAATGATCCCATAGCTATGTCAAAATCTCCAACCGAATTTTTTATCTACTGTTCATTATTGAAGATTAGGATCGATTTGTTGCTGTTTGAGATTATATTAATTTCATCCGTAGAAATGTCGCAGAAAAACTCGGCAAAATCTAAAGCCATTTGAAATAAGTCTTTAGATATAGATGGATAGAAATCCACAATATCGAATTAGATGAAAGTACTATTACTTTTGTTGTAAAAATTATTAAACCAGTCAATTACTTCTGTAATTAACCATTGGATGAGACTAAGCTGGTTTTTAATTTGTAGGTTCACACGTTCTACAATCGTTTTGCTGAATCTACCGATTTCAAACTTAGTTGGATAAATAATTCTTGTAGGTAGCTTACTCAGTATATCGGGTTTATGAACCTTAAGTAGAAATTAAGCTGCCTAAGTAGAAAATTTACCCAGCCTATCACTGATCTTCAACTTAGCAGTACTCTGCTTATCCGAAGTATTGATGATGTTCACACAATTAGAGTTGTCAATATTCAGTTTCTTATAATTCTTCATTAAATCCTTTCGAATCAAAGCTTTATATTTCTTTGGATCAAGTCAGTAACAATTTGCAGTTTTATCCGATTTTATAAGGATTTCATTAGATTGGTTGATATTCCTTACCAACGTGTCCAAGTGCTTTTGTTTTCTGATTATGGAAGCTGATATTATTAATAATACATACATTTCAAATCTGTGCAACTGTTCGATGAGAGGTGCTGTTATTCAAATTTTTAAATGCACATGTATCAATTGTGCTAGAATTCTCTTGTTCTTTCCTGTCTTTAAGGAAGTATTAGGTATTCCATCTCATTCACATTAAAACACTGAAAATACTCCAGTTTGCTTGGGGTGTAACATTCTTCAAAGAAATATGTATTTTAATATTGTCCATGTTTGCAGTTTAAATTGTCAGAAGTGCTCAACATTAAATGCAATGGGAACGAAAAGAATATATAAATATATATATATATATATATATATATATATATATATATATATATATATATATATATATATATATATATAAATGTGTATTTGGTGAGCAATCCCTCGTTGACGCACGTTTCGGAAAAGAAAAAGTTTTATTATTTTTATGTTTTTTTTTTTTTTTTTTCTTTTCATGTCATAAATTATATAAAAAAATTCCGAATGTTTTATACATCCAAGCGTCTTCGTTTATAAATTTGAGCCAGGAATTTTTAACAAAACTTGCATATATATATATATATATATATATATATATATATATATATATATATATATATATATATATATATATATTCATCACTTTATTGCAAGCAATGCGATAAAGACATTGAGACGCAAGAGGTAACTAAGAGCGAAATAAACTTTAATGTTGAACATTGAAGAGAGACGAGAAATACCTGTGTAGACATGAAAGTTGGAACCCGGATCAGATTTCCAAAAGGCAAATAAACATTAGCATAAAATTCAAGTTTTGAATGCATATATATATATATATATATATATATATATATATATGTATATATATATTTCAATAAAGGTGCAATCAATTTACAAATTCATCCTCAGATATGAAATATTGTGTTCTGAAAATATTGAAAGTATAAACAAGAACACAATATTTCATACCTGAGGATGTCTGTAGGATCAGACAAAAGCTTGTAAAATAAAAAGATCTAATGCGACGTAAATTTATAAAACAGGATCTTTTCATTCAAAAACAGATTCGGGGTTTTTGTATATTATTGAATTGTTCGCGAAGATGGATTTCTCGCCATTTAATAATTAACCTTTGTATTTGTTTTATGTATGAATAATTCATGAATATATATATATATATATATATATATATATATATATATATATATATATATATATATATATATATATATGAATGCATGTTTCATTAAATACACACACACAAACACACACATCGGGTGTAACTGCAAAATTGTCCAAAACGTGTAACAGTCCATTGGCCAAAATATTTTATATATAAAGATCACTAAACTAAATGATTTTGTTTTTTCCATGATTTCGAATAATACTTTTAGTCATATTGGCTGCATTTGTAGTAAGAATCACTGAAAAACATCTTATTTCTATTTATCTAGAAAGTGGATAGATTAAATTATTTTGTGTCGGCCCCACTATGTCTTGCTAAATGAGAAATGGTGAGAGGAAGAAATCATTCAACCCTTCAGTAATTGCGCCAACATTCATATTGTGGCTTCTATGTTCAAAGTCGATTCAAGAACCATAGAGAACGGTGAATATGTTTTAAAAAGAAGGAACAGTAGAGAGGAAAACGGGATCAGGACGTCAAGACAGCAAGAAGGATCATCATTGCACCTTAGAGCTAAATCCATTCATATAGTTCAAACTCGAGTCCAGTAGTATTTTAAAGATATCAGGGAATTCCAGTGAGATACCGTTAAACACTTCTGAGATACAACGTTTGAAATCTTAGTCAAAAGATTGGACAATTTTATTGTTAAAGACGGTAAATAAGCTTATCCCTAATACGAGTCTAAAATCAACTTGGATTATATACCAAAAGATTTATTACCTTTACTATATTATATATATATATATATATATATATATATATATATATATATATATATATATATATATATACGAGGAAATATAGTTCTAAGCTTTGTTATATTTAGGGAATAAAGTCCTAAATATCAGAGATAGAGATGTAAATATAAAATTGAACATTGAAGTCAATACTCAGAGGCGACAGACTGTTTCTTGCTAGATGCAATCGTCAGAGCGCGACTGTTGGATTTTCTCTCGATTATTTATTTATAGGTTTCAATTTTGCACTGTTGATAGTCCATTCTGGCTGTTATTTTGGCAGGAGTAGTTTATTTATTTGAGTTAATTTATTTTACTTGTTTTTTTATAAATTTTTACTTTCTATATTTATTCTTTTCGGTTTTCGATGTTTTATTAAAGAAGTAAAAAGATTTTGAGATTTGTTTAGGTCGTTTATTTAGTAGTTTTTTTGGTCTGGGAAGATAATTGAAGGTATATTTTCGTCCAATTTTTGCATTGATTGCTGTAGGCTATTCTGATATTTTGTCGAGTGGACAGTTTTTAAATTCTTTATGATTTTAGTTATTTGGATTGATTATTTCTACTTGTTTTTGCTTATTTATTTTATTTGCTCTAACGGTTATTTTAGCGGGAGCGGTTTTTTAATTTGTTTATTCATTTATTTATTTGGATTAATTTATATTTACCTGTTTTTCTTATTTATTTTTTATTTCGTATATTTTTATTTACTCTAGTTGTTTTTCGATTTTTAAGTAAGGTAGTCATTTTTTTGATAGTTTATATAGTAACTATAGCTATTTTTTCGTCCAGTATTTGGATTGATTGTTGTAGTCTATTCCAAGGGTAATTTTGCCGGAATTCGTTTTTTAATTAATTTATTATTTACTTTATTTATTTAGATTAATTATTTTTACCTGCATTTTTATTTAGTTATTCGATTTTTAAGTAAAGTAGTAAAAATTTGTTTTCATGTTTACATATTGAGATGAGCTAAGATCGTTTATTTAGTAATTTATTTTGGTCTAGGAAAGTAATAAAGCTATTTTTTCTACGAGCAAAGTTTGATTATATATATATATATATATATATATATATATATATATATATATATATATATATATATATATATATATATATATTGCTTCATTAAAAGAACAAAAACACATTGTAAGTCTATTTGGGTATTCTTTAAAAGAAATAATACATAATGCATTTTTAACTTCAAAAAATATATTTATCATAATATTTATAATAACTAAAATTAAATAAATAATTTAGTTGTAACACTGACAAATTTTCGATAACCCCTGTAGCCAGGACGTCTCCTAATGTAATGTCCTGTATTTTTTGGGATCTTTTCGTGTTGGCTATGAGTAGGGGCCTATGTAGCCTGGGCATAGTACGTCATACATAGAGCTTCGTATAGGACTGTGCACTAGAGAGGTCATTCCAGTTTCATCGCCAAAGGACTGGATTTAGAGCAAACAGGCCGCTAAATTTATCTTGCGAGATAAGCGGTAACCTATCCATAATGGAAATACTTGTCTACACCTTATTCAAATCGAAAATACCATTAATACATAATTTCCGTTTGTATAAAAAATATGTGATATAAAGAATCATCAAATATAAATAATCTTACAACATCTATAACACATTTTGAAAACACAAAAACTGTCAAACAATGCAGGTGTCTATAAAGTCTCCTAACAATTTGACAAGGTGAATGTGCTCAATATTAGAGGTGGTGTGTATATGAAATCAGCACGTAACGAAGAAAAATTTGAAGGGTGTCCATAAAGTCTTTTTAAAATTAAAAAAAAATATTACAAAAGCAAATCCACAAATATGAGTAAAGTTATTGAAGGTTTCTTTTAACTAATTTAATACACCTCTATATGGGCACCATTAGTTGCAAGAAGCACATCCAAACGATATTCCATTTTTTGCCATGTTCACAGTAGGATAGCTTCATCAGTTGTGACAATGGCTTTAGTGATATTTTGTTTTAGTTCAATGATGTCCTATATCGTTGTTCGATACACCATATTTATAACATAACCACATAGAAAGATATCCAGGGGATTGATATCTGATGATGAGGTGGCTAGGGAATTGGGCCATTCACCGGTTTGAAAATATTAAGCGTTCATTTAAGAGTACCTCTTTCATCAATCAGATACATGAAATACACGAATGCAATGCGATTAAAAACTGATATCTACTGAGTGTATAGAACAAATCTAATTAAGATATCTTATCAATTGTTTTGTAATATATTCTTTTAATTGTAAAGAGACATTATGGTCAGTCTATATTACATCTTAGAATAACGTATTCAAAAGAAAAATAAATTAACGTTGAAGCGTTAGGAAAAGTAGATGCATGTAGAAAGGATGTTAAAATAATTCAGAAATTTAACTGCGAGGAAGCCACCTGATACCTTTCGAAAGTTGATTATATAAAGAAAAGTCACAAGATAAGGAGATATTTTTCTTTTCAAGTTTTATTCAGACAGCGAAATCTGAATCCCTATCATGATTTATTAACTGTGGGCCAAATTCTAACAGAAGATACGCATATAGCACTGTGATTATAGCTGACACAGAGAGAACATTGTAGAAATTACTAGATAACTTACTAAAGGAAAACGATCCAGAAGGCAGAAAGAGCAGCCCAATATACATACATATTACATATATATATATATATATATATATATATATATATATATATATATATATATATATATATATATATTCATATATATCTGTATGTATAGTTAGACGGATAGATATAGGGATACATTGTTTATTTGTTTAGATGTGTTGTATATAATTGTATGGAGATGTAAGGTTTTATGTATATGTGTTTATGTGCACGTATGTGTATGTCAGTATGTATATATGTGTATATATATATATATATATATATGTAGGAGTGGATGTGTACGGATGTATGTGTATATGTATGTATGTTTGTGTGTGTTTATGTATGTATATGTATACATGTATGTATGTGTGTGTATATATATATATATATATATATATGTATATGTATATGAATATATATATGTGTGTGTGTACATGGGTATATATGTGTGTGTATGTGTGTACACACCTATATGTGTGTATATACGTGTAAATATAAATATCTTATAGTGGATGTGTCTATACACATGTGTTTTTTGAACATAGAAATATAGGTCCTTGCTAGATGAGATAACCGTTGTATTTATTTTTTATATGTTTATATCTGATTTGTAACCTGTAGTCGATATTAGTTTTGTCAAATTTTCTTAATTACACAGTGGACCTTTTCTAAGTTCCTTTCGGTTTTAGTTCCCCCGCCCCATCTCTCTCCCCCACCCCTTTTTCTTTTCTTTTCTTTTCTTTTCTTCTCCCTCTTCTTCTGATCTTTAAAATTAGATCGTCTATTGTTTGTGTATGTCATCTTTAATGTATTAGACATCCAATATTCATATTTCTCTCACTTAAACTGTCTTTGACTCCCCTCTCTAAAACTTCTCTTTGTTAAACTTTAATCTCCCACCTTCTCTCGTCTGTTACCCCTCTCTATAGCTCTAAGTTCGTCCCACACTCTCATACTTACACTCTCTCTACATTTTATTTTTATCTCCGGAGTTGTTTTTTCTGTTTTCTTTTTGAATTTGTAGGTCTGATAAATTAGATCGTATTTACGATTCTAATGGAATAAATTATGACCATGGAATATTAGTGTTTAAGCCTTTTTATTATTATATATATATATATATATATATATATATATATATATATATAGGTAGTGCTTTCAGAGAGGATGGAAAATACGCGATTTACTAGTGAAAAATGCATTGCAAAAGATAAATAAATTCGTTACAAACACAGAAAGGAGAGCCGAATAGCTTTGTGAAATCCATCCTCTTGTGTGGTAGAGAATGATGGACTAATTTCTAGCAGATAAATAGAACACTGGCAGCAAGGGATGGATATTGAAAATTCCATGGACGGAACTAGAAAACAACGAAGTTATGTGCAAGAAAACAGTAAAAAAAAGAACGCACACTCACATGGAGACAGCTGAAATTTATTGGATACATAAATAGGAAAGAGTTCTTGGAAAGCCTAACGCTCACAAGGCATATACAGTGAAATAGAGATAGACGAAAGTAGTGAGTCAGATACCCGATGAGCTTGATTGAATGGATGTCAGAATTGGGGGAGTGGAATATTTGTTGGGAGAAAAAACTAAGGGCCACTTACGATAAGAAGTTATGGAGGGTCATTACCGCTCATGGGAAGGAGATATCACATAGAAGAAGGAGAAGAATAAGAATAATAACCCTGAAAAAGATTTCTGTTATAAAATTAAACGTCTTAAGGAGTCTAAATAATCTAAACGAATCTCCAAGTAGACATAAGTGAGTGTTTGAACTTAATTTATTTCTTATGATATATATATATATATATATATATATATATATATATATATATATATATATATATTAATAAATAAATTAAATTAAAATTTGAATTTCTAGGACTGATGAATTTGATCGTATTTACGATTCCAATGGAATAAATTATGACCATGGAATATTAGCGTTCAAGCCTTTTTATTATATCCTTACTCTGTCCTGGACATTGAGTTCTACTTGGATTCTATTCTCTTGAAATTATTTTTATACAAATTTAAATATGTATGTGTATGTATGTATGTATATTTTTATATATATTTTAGTTGTATGATTGCATATGTATGTGTATATTTACCACTAATATTATCTATCTATCTATCTATCTATCTATCTATCTATCTATCTATCTATCTATCTATCTCTCTCTCTCTCTCTCTCTCTATATATATATATATATATATATATATATATATATATATATTTATATATATATATATATATATATATATATAAACAAACGAAGCTATAAGAGTAACATTCAAAGGACAAGCCAGCCAGCGAAAAAAAATTTAACATTAAACAATAAAAGAAAAAAGAGACCAAGAAAAAATAATAATGAAGTTAAAAGGAAAATTAAAATAAATGCGCAAAAAAAAAAATAAAGTGCTCAATTTCTCTACAAATTAAGCTAAAACAGAACAGTAATCCGAATAGTCCAAATAGCTGCCAAAGTCTCCAAATTATTAGGTTTTAAGCTAAGCGATGGACAAAGAAGATTAGAATGCTGTTGTACGACTAACGCTTAGGGTGTAGTACAATGTATCGATTTAGATCTGAGTGATAATTTTTTAGAACAGACACATACACATAGTTACACACACATACACATACACCCCCCACATATATATATATATATATATATATATATATATATATATATATATATATATATATATAAACCTTGGTTGTGCGTATGTACATATGCATTAGCATTGTGAATAGATTTATATGTGTATGCGTATGCACATCCGTTAGATTCTTAAATATATTTAAACTATGTATACATAAAATATTTCTCTCTCTACCTATATATATATATATATATATATATATATATATATATATATATATATATATATATCCATATTTATGTATATATATACACGTGCGCACGCGTACACACAAACACATGTGTGAAAATGGATAACAAGATGAAAAATAGTTTTGGTGTTTCCTCTTTAGGATTTCATCAGACTAAATTTGTTAGGTTGGTGCGTATACACATGCACACGAAAGCGGTATGCTGGGAATTATAAGTTTAATGATTTTTATCTCTCTCTCGCTCTCTCTCTCTCTCTCTCTCTCTCTCTCTCTATATATATATATATATATATATATATATATATATATATATATATATGTATGTATATATATATATATATATATATATGTGTGTGTGTGTGTATTGTTTGTATGTATGTGTAAATGTGTGTGCTTATCCCCATATGTGTTTGTACATATTAATTACGCATGAAATCGAATAAATATTCTAATCTGAAAACACTTGAACGAGGAATGGATAAACAGATAACGACACAAGGATAAGCAAGCATTAAACTCACTAGAAATAAAATTGTGATACATAATAGGATAGGCAACATTTACGCTGCTCTTATTAACTCGAATTCAAAACTACGAACACATAAATCAATATGTTCATAAACGCGCACTTATGTGTGTGTATGTATATGTGCATGTGTGTGCGAATACCTGTCAAGAGAAATGCGGAAATTATTTACGCCGTTCAACTTCAATATTGACCGCCAGATTCAATGAAATTACTCTCGGATAGACCATCTATTTCATTCAATCATCTTAATTCTCTCTCTATCTCTCTCTCTATCTATATATCTATATCTATATATATATATATATATATATATATATATAATTTGATGAACTCTACCTTGATCACTTTGGTGCGGAAATGTTATGGCTCCTCGAGCATTTTACAATGGATAGTTTTTATCGGCGCTGGTAAATCGTAAACTTTCAGACATCCACACTTACCTATGTACCTACTTGCATTCATCGATATAGTTTGATTTATTCGGTGAACAGGACGAAATTTAGGTAAAGAAGTAGGTTTTGCACACTTCTGTATATCGACCGTTTACCTCCCCTACGTTGTTAGAGATACACTATATTGGTCATGTACACTTACGGATAAGTCGAAAAATTTGTGACAAGAATCGATTTTAAAATGGCGACCGAGTTTTAATATAAATCTACGTCGCGGTCAATATTTTGCCGTTTTTTACCAACTTCGACATCTATGATTGCTTTTAGACGGAGCACTATTTATGTTTTAGAAGCATTATACAGAATATGTTCTGTTTAGTACTATGCTGTGCTAGGCAATTTTTCCTGCCAAAATATGTTATATATTTATAAGTCTATCATTCTTCATTGCTTTGAATGTTGCTGCTACAACTGGTCTGATGCTCTTGCTATGTATTTAGAGATTCTTGATAAAATCCAAAGAAGTCTCTGCAAAGTCATTTGTGATGATTTGATGTCTCTGATTCAGTTACCCTGTGCCTTTTCTATAAATACATTCATGGTAATTGATCTGATGAACTTTCCGCTTTTAGCTAGGGGATGTATGTTGATTAGTACTCTTATTTTGATCTTATTCTTGTCCCTAGATTCTTTAGTTGAATTCACCCCACTTCTCGAGTTAGGTTACAAAAATGTCAGTTTTCCTGTGAATTCGAAACGCCTTTTTTTTCTTTTAGAGTATGCTTTTCGTATTTATTGTTGTGTTTGAATGCGTATGGATTTGAATGACGGCTTGGTCGAATGATATCTTCAGTTGTTTAAGTCCTGGCTTTATTTCGTCCAGTTAAATGATATCTCTGACACAATTGATTATGTTTTTTTATTTATTTATTACTAACACTATTTTGTTTAGGATTTTGTATGTAAAGTTGTAATCATTGTAAATACTCAAGTTGAAAGTTGTTATTTTCATTGCCCACCCGTTACAGACAAATTCTACATATGGGAGCTAGTTAAGACTTCATTTAGACTTGAGGTATTATAGTGGCTGTAGTAAAGGTTTTAAGGGTAATGGGCAATTACATAGTAGTAAACTAATCTGGGTGACTTACATCTGGTATATAGGGAAATAATAATAACTTCCTTATCTCAATACTCGACACATAGCAGTGACGCTTCGTTTCTTTGAATATAGCATGTATCTCTATACCCCTAGGTATACCGGAAGTATATGATTTTGGAAGGTTGGATTTTCTACAGCTTAGCCCGCTTTAACCAGTAGCAATTGTTCGTCTCTGATGCTACCTGGATTAACTAAAAACAAAATAATTTCCATGCCTGAGGATGACTGCATGTACAGTTGAAAGTACTTGCAGATTAAAAAAATATGACATTATACAGCTTGTAGTTATTAAAATCAAGGATCATAACATTCATCGAGTGGTTCGTGCAACTTTAAAATTTTGGTTTGCGAGAGATTTCGCCATTTTATATCATTAACTTCACTAACCCACTTTTTGTATGAATGATTTATTGTAATATAAATTGAACTGCACTACATATTTGATCTACATACATGCATACATACATACATACATACATACATACATACATATATATATATATATATATATATATATATATATATATATATATATATATATATATATATAAATGATGAAAATAAAGTTTGAAAGTATTCTATATTTGTGGTGGAAAGTGCCCAGTATCAGGAATGGAGAGTATGTAAATATCAAAGTGAATACTGACGTCAACAATTTTCGAATAAAATGTCTCCTTTTAGAATTCTCAGAATGTGGGCCATTTCAAAATAGCTTAGACAAATATACTTAATACTTTCGCTGTATGAATGGCCTTGGTCTGAAAATGGTGTTCATGCGTGAAACAGACATTCAGTGTTGAACTTCGAACAGTTTATCCGCAATTCCGACCGCGACATACAACATTTTATTCGAAAAACGGAAAAATAAACTTAAAAAAAGACAGATCTTGATCATTTGAATAGAAACAGACTAGTTTAAAAGAATACGTGCTACCTACACACACATACACCAATATACAGACACACATACATATATATGCACATA
>OZ010582.1:93634659-93647159 GCA_963932145.1 Acanthosepion lycidas | reverse complement strand
CCCAATCCAAGGGTATAAATGTAGCTATGGCAAAAGGGGTTAGTGAAATTGAAAAAAAAAAATAGACCCGACAATAAAGAACCGGGTCGAAGGAGACGGAAGATGACGATTGACAGGACATTCAAATATTTTGAATATCATATATGACAGGAATGCAAGAAGCTGAAATAGGCGCAAAGTGCATTAGAAATAATTACTAGCATATAGCATACTGTGGCAAGCAGCAATTTCAGCAGAAAAATCTATGAGAACTAGCTACCATTTTCTTTAATTATTCGATCGAGCTAGCTCGGATAATTATGAGTCTTTCACGTCAAACATCACAGTCCGGCATCAAAGTTGGAATGTCAATAGGTTAGTAATTTGTGGCATAGCAGAGATATTAAATGTTGTTGACTACTGATTAGGTGTCTAGAGCTATAGATAATTCGGGAGTTCTTGTTTTGGTCGCCAATAGTTTCCTGAAAATCGTATATTGCGTTCGCGTAAGATTGTAGAAATGTCAGGGATGACTCCATAGAACTATGGTTTAGTTGGATGTTGTCTCCAAGAGATGTTAAGTATAGCTCTCAGCATCCGAGTGCCGGCTCAATGAGGCTTAGACTTTAGGGCTTTATTTAGTGTCCAAGCAGTGGCTCGATGCATAAACACTACCTTTAAAGTGGCCCGAAAGATCTCAGTTTTAGGTTATCTAGTTGATTAGATTTAATCTATTTTATTCAAAGCGGTCCACGTTTTAGGTATGCGAAGTGTCACATCTATTTGAGTAGAATTTATTTCGCTACCTAAGTATGTAAAAGACTCGACAGTTTTTATTGATTCACCTGAAAGAGTTTGCATTGAGCTTTTCTGGTAGAGGTTCATGAGTCTTGTTTTAGTTACATTGGAATAGTGTCACACGTCGTTAGCAGAATTTTCTACATCATGTATGAGAACTGTGGCATTGTTAATGGTGTCTATAGTAATAGCTAGGCCATCTGCATAGACAATATTGTATAACTGTTCTTCAGGATATCGACTTGAGGGTTTTGGTGATAAAGTAAAACCTATATATGATAATGTTGGACGGCTTCACTTGTCACTTTTTCTACGTCAGACGAAAGCTCGTAATCACATCCAAAAATGCTCGTTATATTATAGACTTCATAGACGCCGGTACTAGTAGTAACGCCTTCCAATAATACACGCACTAGTAATCCCCAAATAGTATAACGATCAGAAGAGAATCGTAATCCGTACAATATTAGAGTAGAGAGATTGAAAGAATAGCAATAGAGGATAGACAAAAAGAGTGAACAGTGATGGTATATTCATCTCTCTACTTCCTATTCATTCACTTCCTTGATGGTCACGTGATCTACTTAATAATGATTACTCACTGGCGATCAAGTTTCAAACCTCACTGTCGGCAACGACACTTTCTCTTATACAATATAATGTTTGTCGAAGGAAGTTCTCAATACGAAGTCAAGGGTGCATGCCAAGAAACAACTGTTCTCTGCTTCGTCGACTTTACAGCTGCTTTCGACTCCGTTGATAGAGGCTCACTCTGGCGTATCATGAAGGCCAATGGCATGCCCACTATACTCCTTCGTCTCATCAAGTGTTACTACCGGTCGACGCGAGCCGGTGTTCCTGCTTGTGGTGAGGAGTCGGAGACGTTTGAGGTGAAGACTGGTGTGCAGCAAGGGTGTGCCCTATCCCCTACCCTATTCAACTATACAATCGACTACATCCTCGGCATGGCCCTTCGGGACTACGCTGGTTGCAGTTGGTTGGAATGTTAGGATGTCTGATCTGGCCTACGGGGACGACATTGTCTTGTTCGGATCGAACTCTGACGATGTGCAAGCTGCGCTGAACCGTGTGTAAGTTGCAGCACGGGATGTGGGTATGACCATCAATGCCTCGAAGACCAAAGTTATGCAGTCTCTGGTTGATCCAGTCAACTGGCAGCCACTGACGCTGGACGGGTCAATCTGGATGACGTGCAGTCATTCGTCTATCTCGGTCCAACCATTATACCATCCGGGAAGGCTGCTTCTGATGTTGAACGCCGTATAGGAGCTGTAAGATCCGCATTCGTTCATCTCAAGCGGTCACTATGGGGGCGACGGGAGATTTTCACGGCTATGAAGAGGCGCATCTATCAGGCTCTTGTTCGGACTATCCTTCTCTACGGCTGCGAAACGTGGCCACTTAAAGCGGTTGACCTACGAAAGCTTGAAGTGCTCGACAACGATTGCCTTCGCTGCATTCTACGATGACGCCGAATCGATCGTGTGCCCACAGCCACTCTAAGTCGTCTCTCGAGTCTACGTCCTTTTCCACCCATCCTACTCGAGCGTCGTCTCCGATGGTCGGACGCGCAGCTCGACGCCCGGAGGTAGAGCTCATCCGCGATGTACTTCTC
Source organism: Acanthosepion lycidas (assembly GCA_963932145.1). Classification (NCBI taxonomy): domain Eukaryota; kingdom Metazoa; phylum Mollusca; class Cephalopoda; order Sepiida; family Sepiidae; genus Acanthosepion; species Acanthosepion lycidas. The sequence continues at coordinate 93,644,746 of OZ010582.1, read as the reverse complement.
CCTCCTTCTCTTCCTGGCTGGCGAAAATGTGTCGGTGGGCAGCTGAGGACTTGGCCTTTGCACAATCAAGGATGACCTAGTTGGTCTTCGACGATGGAATCGCGATTGGCTCGCTATTTCGTGTGACCTGGCTCAGGATCGGCGAGCGTAGGCAGCGATGTTCCGTGATGCTGTATTTTCTCGGGAGGAAGCAGGTTCAACCCGACCAGGGTGAAAACCGATCCAAGTCAAGTCAAAAGATATCAAAGCTGATAACAAAGAGAAAAGGTGCACCATGAAGGCCCTTTTCTCTCGTGTCGAAAAGCTAGTGTTTAAGTGTGGGAATCTAACCACAGATTTAGTATTTTTGTATACTACACTTAAACCCGGGAAGTCTAGATACCAAAAGGACAGCTCAGAACAATCACCGTGAGAATCTTTATAGAAAAGGCACAGAAAATATTATGGTGGAAAAGTGACCGAAGCCTAGACGTCAGGTCAGCGTCGATAACATTACATATTCTTCATGGAATTCTGTCAAGTATCTCTAGATTTATATCAGAATCACCATATCAGATGTGCCAGCAATATCCAATTACCGGCCGAAAGGTCGATAAATAGATATACACGATAGATTTATGGCGAAAACAATTGTTTACGACGATACAATTAATCAACTTTCCCATCAGCACGTCTAACAATTGATTCAATATAATTATTCCATTTTATAACCGAGAAAAACGTTAAACCGATTAGTCTAGCATAATCCATGCTAGTGATAATATTTGTAGCATGAGTTGCCGCTAATTCCAAATGTTTTTTTTATTTATCCAACTATAGTTCGGAGACCAAAAAAAAAAAGTTCGTAGTGTCGTCACGTTAACTATCGAACCGAAGACGCGAACATATGCAGGCGATTTTCCGCGTTAGGTGGAATGTAGTTTCTAAATAACAGTCGGAGGGTGACAACAATAATGTCGAATCAATCTGTCAGCTCTGTGCCATGCGTGATACACGCTTAGGCGACAAGGTAGATAGTATTAGGAAGGGTTGCTGTTTCTTTCTGCGGTAGACCATTTGACATCCTTGGTTATAGAAGCCGGTCTGTCCTGCTATTTACACACAGTTGGGGGAGAAGAAGAGGATTAATACCTTTCCTAGATTTATTAGCACGTAAGTGACTGTAATGGATACAACTCGGTTCTTCGATTCCTTAATCCGAGACGCTATCCATTACTCCACCGTAATGACCAATACTAAATTAAATTAATCTTGCAATTAACGGAGGCGCTCTTAAATTTATACAATATATAATCTTGATAGTGCAATGGAGAAACACATATTTATTTTTACTACACAATAAAACCAGTTATAATGAAAATAGACAAGAGGTAACCTCACCGCCAGACGCCACACTTCTTTGCAGATCGAGGCAGAAAGTGGTACAGTTTGATATGAATGCCCTATGGCACATATAATACTTATTTCGTCTTTCGGATTATTCTCTGGAAGATTGTCAAGACCAGTTAGAGGATTTAATCACGGTGAAGTTGCTAAGTTCTAGGAAGATGAATTGTTTGTAGAAAATATATTTGATTGATAGATTGATTGATTTTTACGGCTTATCCAACACCGGAGATTATTTAAAACCGAGAAATGTATTTTTGGATTGTAAAAATTTATGGTAGATGAGTATTTCCTGATACTTGTCCGATAGCTGAGAGCGGGAGAAGAGGCCGATTCATACCCTTCCTAATACTATTTGCGTGTAAGTTAATATAATGAATTCAACTGGGTATGTAATTTGCCTCTTCAACTTCTGTTATCCATTACCCCTCGCGCATATCCTTGCTTACTTGACAATCCGAACCGCTTATCCATCTACTTATTGTCCTGTCTCAGCCTTGCCCTCCTTCGGTGTTCGTACGAGAACTAGAGTTTCAAAGATATGGGATATGAGTTCAAGGCTTGTTGGGACCTAATATCGTATGTTTCCGGCCATACATATTTATTGTTGAATGTAAAGAATAGCCAAATATTTATTTCGAATAAACAGCAACAAAAATAAGACAGAAGAAATATTTTAATCTCCAGCCACAACTTTAAGGCAAGACGTCTGTTATTATTACTGCTACAAAAAAGACCGTACTGGTATGATGATAAACAATATCCGACAGCAATGCCTCTGATCGGGATGTTTTGAGGAGAGTGGAACCACTTATTAATTGTTGCTCTTCCCAGGTCTACTCTAACCAAGGGTAGTAGCAACTGTTAGGGACCCAACTATGGACAAATAATTTAACTCGTTAATTGGGGGTCAAAGCTCTATGTATAAAAATATATTTTTAGTACAAATACCAGCAACGGTTGTTCATTGTAAAAAAAAAAATAACAACAATGCATTTTTGTAAATAATAAATAAATAAATAAATACATTTCTATGAATAATCAAGAGTGGTTTCCCCTTGTTTTGTTACTCTCCTCTTTTAGAGAGCTATTTCTTTTATTCGGAGTATAAAAGGACACTATCTGTGAATCTTGCATTGTCATTTGAATTAAGTTTTTAACTCCCAAACCTGTGCACTTTTGTCATTACACAAATATTACCAGCAATATTTTTTTTCTAAAAAAAGAAAATTATTACCAGCAATACATTAAAAATAAAATAACACCAAAATATTTTTTGAAAAAAAATTACGTTCAATATATATATATATATATATATATATATAATAGCGAGCATAAAGATCAGAACGATGTTCAGAAAAAGTCTAAATGTAAAATCTTTTATTTTGAAGCTTCAAAGAACATTTTATGAAGGAAAGAAGGATATAAATGTAAATTATATCACTCCAAAATATAAAACTCAATAAACTTATTTTGACAAAGTTATAATAATAAATATACAACATTCGAAAAGAAAGAGACGATGCAAAACATCAGAACGATTAAATAAATCCATAAAATTTAACAATTATTTTGCATTATTGAAAATTTTTTAGGGTAAGAATATCAAATCGTGTATTTTACTAAATTATCCTGACTCTTTACTGGCTCTCACATTGTAAACATAGCAAAAAAAACCCCAAAAACTCTGATATCATTGGAACTTAGAAAACTGGCAGTCAAGTTATGTAATGAAGATAAACCCTCGATTGGAGATGTTTCAAGGACTGTGGGGAAATCTATGTCTTATTCATAGTATTTTAAGAAAACTTGGGGAAACTGGGTCATGTGAACCCAAGAAACCACCTGGCAGGCCTAGGAAAACTACTGCAAGGGAAGACAGATGGATTGGTAATGAATAAAAAAAGGATCGATTTACGACATCAACCGCTATCTCTAAAAGAGCTAATGCTAACCTTAGCATTAAAATATCAAGGAACACTATTTCCCGAAGACTTAATGAAATAAATCTGAACAGTCAAGTAGCCTCTACTAAACCTTTTCTAAAAAGAATCAAATTAGCCGATTGAAATATGCCAATGAACGCGTCATATGGACAGAAGAACAGTGGGATCGTATCCATTTCAGCGATGAGTCAAAGTTTAACATGTTCGCTTGTGAAGGAAGAAGTTTCGTTCGACGCAGTCCTAAGGAACGATATTCGCCTCAGGGCACTAAAAGCAGCGTTAAATTTGGAGGAGGAAGTGTGATGGTGTTTGGCATGATTTCATCTGCTGGTACGGGACCTCTTGTTAGGCTACATCGTAAAATTAAGGCAACTGTACAGAAAGAGATATTGAAGAAACATGTACCTAATTTGAGAACTGCAATTAATCAACCAGCTGTATTTATGCAAGATAACGCATGTCAAACAGCGAAGTCTGTTGAGACATTTCTTTCTGAGTACGATGTTACTGTTTTGGAGTGGCCTGCTCAAAGCTCAGACTGATATCCATTAGACATGGAACGTGGAACTAGAACGGTCTACCACAGAGAGCAAAATAAAGGGTTCAGTTCGATATTCAAAACACCTGATAAAGGTCGGAACGTACAACGACCGTAACGTTGTGATAAATATGGCAACAGAGACGAGGATGATAATCGGAACAATGTAAAAATGTTTATTTGATCTACCTGCATACTGCGAAAAGATTTCATACTGTTTTTTTTTTTGTTTTTTTTTTTTTACATATTCGTTCGGATCCTGAATTCCATAGCTTTATATTTATATGTTCGAACAATCCAAATACTGCCTGTCTTACGTCTGACGAGTTTTCGGAACGAAGAAAGCAGCAACACTTATATTTGCCAAAAGTTTTTGCTTCTGCTGTAATGATTTTGGACATTTCGAACTGGAAGTACGAATGGTGTTTATTGAAACTGACATTGGCTCACTGCGTGTGAAAACAAATAAAACAACTTCTGGCTGTTACAAATTCTGTCTCTCCGACTGACAGGCAAGTGTTTTCCAATCTTTACATGGTCCTGAATCTCAGCTGAGCAAATAATCAATGGGAATATATTTCTCTACCTGCCTAAATATCTATCCCTCTATCTATCTATCTATCTATCTATCTATCTATCTCTTTATATATATATATATATATATATCAGTATATATTTATATCTATCAATATATATATATATATATATATATAACTGTATCTATCTATCAATATATAATTGACATCTATCTATACATACATATCGATATCTATCTCTATATCTCTATATCTCTATATCTATCTAACTATATAAATATATATATATATATATATATATATATATATCGATATCTATCTCTAACTATATAATTATATCGATATATATCTTTCTAACTCTATATCTATCTATATCTATCTATCTATCTATCTATCTATCTATATATATATATATATATATATATATATATATATATATATATATTGATAATTATGTCTATATCTATCTATCTATCTATCTATCTATATATATATATATATGTATTGATAATTATGTGTATATCTATCTATCTATCTATCTATCTATATATATATATATATATATATATGTATTGATAATTATGTCTATATCTATCTACCTATCTATCTATCTATATGCACACAAGCACGTTGCCGTGGATATATGTCCTATGCGACTTACGAGCTATTCACCTTACAATCGCGAATTGGTATCAGGCCACGATTGTTCTGTGTCTCGCTGCGTGAATGTTTCCAAATTTGGTGGATAATTTCCGTCCCAGCTCTCAGTAGTCCTAGAAATCTCTCCCGTGCCTAATTTTAGTGTTAGAGCAAACTCAGTACAACATGCTTCCCACTGGCCTTAAAAGGTTTCTTCAAAATACCTTAAGATCTATAAAAAGAGAAAATTCGCTTTTTCTACTCCTAAACCTGACTAGAAGAAAAATAATGCCACTGATCTTAACACAAAAATGATTAGGATTAAACAGTACAAAATATTTTTAGTTTTTTGCCCCTGTATTTTTTCTTTGTATGCTTAACAAATATTAAACCGTAATATGCTCTGTTTCAATTAAGCGTTACGAACGTAAAAATAAGAAACGAAATCCATATACAGATGACAAACACGGTTTAAAACGGAAAGCTGCCGTAAGAATAATAAAAACTGCAATACTGCCTACTGAATGATTGCAAAATTATAAAATGCCTGGTCGTAAACTGTCATGGTCGAAAGTCAAGGACGATGTCTCTCTCTCTCTCTCTTTCTCTCTCTCTCTCTCTCTCTCTCTCTCTCTCTCTATATATATATATATATATATATATATATATATATATATATATATATAAAGAAAGAACAGTAAGATATATAATCCGGTGTTCTTATAGATATTTTTATTTTTAACAAAATAGTGCTCAATGTAAATTTACAGAGCATTAATATTATAAATTAATTGATAAATTCGGACCTTCCATTTTTGAAACATGGTTAGAACTAAGTAGTGGGAAAAGCATATTTTAAATCAATTAATTTAATATATATATATATATATATATATATATATATATATATATATATTATGGTGTTTCAATGTTAATATAATGTCAACGTCGGACGTTTCGGTCTAGTAGACCATCTTCAGAACATATTCATAAAACATCATTAACATTAGACTATATTTAATTCAATATGAAAAGACGATGGACATAAGAGTAAGGCTAATCAAAACAAACAACTGAATTTTTTCAATATGTCCTGAAGATGGTCTACTAGACCGAAACATCCGAAGTTGACATTATATTAATATTAAAACAGCATAATTTCATATTAGGATTTTTGTTAGATTTTTCCGTATATTTTTCTTCATACTGTCGGATCTATATCCATATATTTGCTTATATATATATATATATATATATATATATATATATATATATTTATTATTCAGTGATTTGGACGAAACACATTTTCTGGTATCTTTGTGAACTTCCCATTAATATAATTATTATTTTCTTTGTTTAAGGAGTGTGTGATATGTTGACATATGACAAAAATTATTTTAAATCAAACGTAAATGATAATTAAAATATTATTTATTTCTGAGATTCAAAAGAAAACACATGTTAAAAATCTCTTTACAATAGCCTTCATGTTTCGGCTCCAAAGTTTACCTCCTCCGGCGGCATTAAATAACTGTTGAGTCAATAAAATATTTTTAAATTTCAAAATCAGAATACCACCACTTCTTTTTGAAATAGATTGGAAGGACGAGATAACAACAAATCTAAATTAAAATCTGGATTGTGGGTTTATCCTAATTAACCAATTAGTTTCCAGACCTACGCTAAAGTACAAAAATAACCTAAAAGAAAGATAAAAAAAAGTGTGGCGGGAATTTTGATCATGGTAATATGTTGTCTGAAATACAATCCTAGACAAGGTCATGAGTGAGAAACAAGAAATTAATACAAACTATATGGAAGTGGCAACCATGTATCATAATCAAGATTAAATGTAACTTATTCTTTTTTTTATAAGAAGCTAAGCTGAGGGGTAGTAAGATAATCAAATGTATCGTTAATTGTAATATATATTTTTAAGCTGATAATAAAAAAAAGCTACTTTAAGAAATTCGTAAGTGCTAAAAAATAAAAAAAACAATGTGTAATATTAGAGCATGATATGGATAATTCTGATTAAATAACGATACATAGCTATATTAAATTAAACAGAATAAAATAATCATTCATAGAAGGTGAGCCGAAATTTACTTACTTATTATGACCATATGAAATATTACTTCCTAATTTTATGTTTAACCATATTGTAAGGTGAAAGGTAAACTATGCTTACAATTTACATTTAATTCGCTTCTTTGGTTTAATAGAGAATTTTATCAGCAAATCTAATAATTTCTAATTTCTCCTGTAAGCATAAGAAACAAGGTTAATTTGATTATAATATCACAAAAGTTAAAGAGTAAGAAAAGATAATAACTGAAAAATATAAAAGTCTTTGTATCGAGTATGACGAATGCGAGATACTGTAATTTTATGTCTGACGTTCCTTATTCGTAACCCGCGTTCTGGTATATCCCTTTTGCTGACAACCTGTAATTTTTTCTTCTTACAGATAGTTGCTAATCTTTTCTTGTAGCTTTTCTTTATGTGTTGTTAATGTATAGGTGAGTGCAATACTAAAATATGTCACATCTTAATAAAATATTATTTTTCGTTTCTATTGGTTCCTTCAGATTGCAATCATTAGAACACCTGTTACCAATTCCATTATTCGTCTTCAGTTATCTTTTCTGTAGCTTACAAAGTTTGCATTTGTTGCATTTATCCATTAAAAAAAAGTTCAGAATATAATTAGTGTACACCTGATTTCAATAAAAGAGAATAATATGTAAAAGTTTATTCAAAGTGAATGAAGTTTGTAGCTCGCCAAAGTAAATTTATGCATCTGCTCTATGTGAACAAGAAAAGATATGAAAATGCAATTTCTGCATCGGAATCTGAAAGGTTAACTTAATGTTTTAAATATGTTTTTTTCCCTCTGTTTTCTGGTAAACCAAAAGCTGATAGACTTTACCCATGAATTATTTATTGTTACTTTTAGGATATCTGGTTATTTTCTTTTCTTTTATACAAATATTGCATCCAGTACAAGGCTGGTGAGCCACTTAAAATAGTGTGTAATTATTGAAATTTTATTGATAAATGGGTTGTGATATGAGTGTGTTGTAGCCTACCTACAGACGATAACAGGTATGTCCCCATTCACATAAATACAGTAGTAAATACTGTATGTTGGTCGGTAGTTGGAGATTCATTGTGGAATTCACTTGACTCTCTTCTAGCAGTTGATTACTTCTTCTATGCGCCGCTGGTGAATCTTACATATGTTGTTCTTGCCCTAGTTATCATATTTCATTAGCAAACTTCAGTAACCTTACCTAGGTTAAAACAGAGTGAAAGTGCTGTTGGTAGCAAGTGAAAATTATGATAAGGAGGACAGATAACGTTTCATTCTTGAAGACCTTATGCTTTTAGAGATTAGGAGGGCATCCACGTGTGAGACAATTTAACGCTGGGCGTTTTATTTTATCTTTTTTTGGGGGGTGGGGACTCTCCGAATTGAACATTCTCTTTACATTAGAAATCCTCAGGAAATACGGTTGTTACGATTCCCATAGCACTTACAAGTCGTGTCCTTACGGTAAATGTCTGAACCGGTGGAACTAAAGAATGGAGCTAATCTGAATATTTGCCATGGAAATAACGGTAGAATAGCAATAAGCTTACGGTGTTGGCTCTGAGTTGGAAAGATACTGCAGAGTGGAGAATAAGTCTTCCTCACACACAACCCCAGAAACGATTCCAAACGTTATAAAACCTGAAAAGTTAGGATTGTTTAACCCAGATGCCGCTATCAGCAATAATCCATTTTTGGTCTAATTTGACTTTTGTGAATGTAAAACACGTCAGACGGAATAGCAGACTTCCTGAAGCGACAACATTAGCTCACCATATTGTAATTATATTGTCCACAAACAAGGCAATAAAGCCCCTAAAAAGCAAGATATTACAGGGTATAAAGCATATGAAAAAAATAAAATATGGAGACATGATTAGAAGACCAGGAAATAAGAAGCTAGAAGATAGCGATTGATATCTTATTTAGACTTTGAAGATCTAATTTGGCTGGAAAGCAAGAGATCAGAAAAGAGATCCATAAGACAGTTGTGTGAAAATTCTAACTGTTAGCTTAGAAATTATTATCTTACATTTGAACCTCAAAGATGATGAGACCTTGCCGCCAATCTAGTACTTAAATTTCCCAGGATTTTTTGCCATTGAACGTAGTTTCGAATACGGCTGTAGTGAATTTGAAATACAATTGACGGACAATCCTCTAGCATGGCTGGAGAAAACTCAGAGTCTGGTCTGGTGATGAAAAGATAGTAGCTTGTTTGGAGTATTTAAATTTACATTCTATTCTGAATTGATCTGTTAATGGTCGATCAGAGGAACGATCGATTGCAATTTTGTTTTTATTAAAAAGATAGATGCTAAGAAACGGTAGGAGAATCTGGCTTGCTAGATCTTTTACAAAATGCAGAAACGACCAAAGAAAGGGACTTCAAGGACTGTTCTATTTACCTAATGGGTTACAGATAACTGACCATGTACCAAAAAGTATATATATATATATATATATATATATATATATATATATATATATATATATATATATATATATATACGCATTATATGGATTATCAATGTTTGAAAGTACCCACAGGATTTTGCTAGTAGTTCCGTTTGAAAACTAGGTCCCTTACTTTGTGTTCGTTTTCATAAACTGACGCTGTATCTACATTTTTTGAAAATGTATCCTGACAATTTCTAGCTAAATATTTCTCGGTAGATATGAAGATTTTCCATCAGAATTTTTCGTCTGGTTTTCGGGTCCCTATAAAATCAAGACTTTCAAAAACAATTGTATTATTGTTCATATTTTAATCCGAGCAATAGTCACCATGGGGTTCTATAAACGTTAACCTCCAGACGACATTTATTATATGAGTCCCTCACAAAAGACATTTGCGTGTTATGTCTGTGTTTACTCCGGCCATAAAAAGTGGCAAATATCAATTCATGGTCCGTTTATGCAAGAATTTTTATGCCAAATCAAAACA
>OZ010582.1:93609659-93629659 GCA_963932145.1 Acanthosepion lycidas | reverse complement strand
GAGGGGTTAATTTTATATCTCTCTTAAGTATGTTTTATATTGGAGTAGGAGGAGTGACAGAAAACTTGGCCTCTTTAGATGGTTAATAAAACGGAAATGAATTGTCGAAAATGTATACAAGTGAGCCTTACGGTAAAGAGAGGGATAGGGGGAGGGGGAAAGAGAGATGGAGTTGTTATAATTTTGTTTTAACAAAATTATGTAAAAGATAGTTTACAATGTTTGATAGAAAATTCGATGTCTGAAAAAAATTTTGTTATTAACTTAAATATTTAACTTTTTAAGTAAGTAGTTTAAAGATTGTAAAATGTATATATAGTTTATGTATGAGGATAAATGAATTTTTTTGTGTAAATTATCTCAAAGGTTTTTTTTTTTTTTTTTTTTTTTTTTTTTTTACTTGTTAATGATCGTATGTATGTAGGGATTCACATGAATGCATTTGTGAGGCATATATGAATAAATGAAAATTAATATTACCCTCAAATTCTATTATTAAATAATGAAACCTAATCTTTAATTTAGTTTACCAATGTAATAAATAAATTGCATTCATGAATTAATTTTGAATATTAAAATAGATGTTATATATATATATATATATATATATATATATATTTTTTTTTTTTTTTTTTTTTTTTTTTGGAAATACAATTAGTCGGGTGAATAAACTATTAAGATTTTAAATATTTCTTTATGTCCTAGATAAATAAGTTTATTACAATAATAGTTATATTTAGTCCTGAAACTACTTACTTAAAAAATTAAATATTTAATTTAAGTTAATAACAAAATTTTTTTCAGACATCGAATTTTCTATCAAACATTGTAAACTATCTTTTACATAATTTTGTTAAAACAAAATTATAACAACTCCATCTCTCTTTCCCCCTCCCCCTATCCCTCTCTTTACCGTAAGGCTCACTTGTATACATTTTCGACAATTCATTTCCGTTTTATTAACCATCTAAAGAGGCCAAGTTTTCTGTCACTCCTCCTACTCCAATATAAAACATACTTAAGAGAGATATAAAATTAACCCCTCCCTATACTTTATATTGTCTGGTTAACTACCACTCTCAACTCCCTCTATTAAATTACAAAAATTACACTACCCACCAATTTCTAATCCCATTTTTTTTCTCATTTCGTTGTTGGAAGATTTACCTGATGATCCTGAATCCTTAAAAAAGGATTTAGGTGAAATAAATTATCGTAATGGTACATTAAAGTGATTTGTTTTTCCTTACATATTAGCTCTGTCCTAACATTGAGCTCTCAGGATTTCATCCTCTTTGGATTTACCAATTCGGTTTACCAAGTTCCTTATAACTTAATTAATTATTTATATATATATATATATATATATATATATATATATATATATATATATATATATATATATATATATACACTATCCTATCTTTTAAACATGTTTCATTAAATATATCAAACAAGGAAGATTTAGCTAATTTTTCTTTAGTTTTTCCAGCATTCTAACGTGTTTCCTTTTTGTAGGAGTTTTCATTGTCTCAAGCGCTTTCGGACATTTCTTTAGACATTTTGATAGGCGGGGGCTATTTTTTATGTTGTTTGTTTTCTTCATGTTTTTACTGTTTTTATTTTGGTGTTTTTTTTTTTTTAATAGGAGCGTATATTCCGAGCCTTCTCCTAGTTGGAATTCGTGTCAACATTTTTCCATTTTAATTAAATAAGGTGTGTTTGATAATATGTGTGATATATTTAATATACAGAGCCTCTCTAATAGTCCGATGCTTCCGGTAATATGATTTATATAGAATGTTACCGTTTTCAACCAAAATCTTTGTTAAGGTTTCTTGTAAATTTTGGAGTGAGAGATATTTCTTTATAGCATTTTGATCTGATAAGAGACACATGAAGCGTCTAATCAAGTACGTGGTAGTATATATAATATAGTAGATGATTTTTGACAAGAAATACATTCTTGTACAGGGCTGTGTATTGATAGACTATATTTTAGTTTAACTTTGATGAGGTTATTTAGATTAGTGACAATAATCTGTCTATATTTCTGAGATGAGGTATTATGTACAGTATTTACATTAGTCGGACTATTGTCCTCATCTTTGTAGCCATATTTGTCACAACGTTTCGGCCGTTGTACGCTCCGGTCTTCTTCAGGTGTTCGGAATGTGGAACTGTACCCTTTATTTCGATAACTGTGGTAGACCGTTCTAGTTCCACGTGCCATGTTTGACGGATGTCAGTTATCAGTTATCTCCTGCTAATTTTCCCTCTGAAAGTTCTCCACTGCCTTTACCGGGTATTGAACTCACACTCTTTGGTTCTGTCACTGGATCTAACCAACGCCTTTATCCACTGTGCCATGTGTCCTTGAGGACACATCGCACAGTGGCACGGGGAACTAGAACGGTCTACCCCAGTGATCGAAATAAAGGGTTCAGTTCGAAATTCCAACCACCTGAAGTAGGCCGGAGCGTACAACGGCCGAACCGTTGTGACAAATAAGGCGACAAAGATGAGGCTAATAGTCCGACTAATATAAATACTGTAGTGATAATAAGCTTTGTATTTTTTCATTTCCTGTGCTATAAAATTTTTTACATGTTTTTCGTAGATTATGGCAGAGATATGGTGATCAATGATTCTTCACATTGCGAATTCTTCCTGATTATAATTATCGTGAATCTGGTTGCATAAAAATACGTTGACGCTTTGTTGGGTTGTATTTTTATAACTGATCACGTGTATTTTTTGTAAGAATAATTTCATTTGTTTGTCAAGTTATTTCTACCCAGTCGTCTATGCGGGTAAAATGACATATGCCAAGGAATGGATGTAGGTCATTTACACATTCCATACCGTATCTAAAACTATTGAACAAAGAGATAAAAAAATAAGTCATATTTTCACTCAAGATGCCAATCAAGCAAAGATGAGAGAGAGAGAGAGAGCGATGCTGATAACATAGGTATTCATAGGATGAGAATGATTTTAAATAAATGGTTATCATTCTATACAAACTGTTCTAAAGTGTATGATTTCCGATAAACTTTCATAAACAGAAAATACAATCTGGAATTAGAATGAAAATAGTGATGACACATATACTAAATCTACCACATATTAGGTTGTTGCAAAAATAATGACGTAATAATGTCGTTTTTTGACGTTAAAAATACGTCAAAAAACGACATTATTACATCATTATTTTTGCAACAACCTAATACATTCAGAATGTGAACTTCATATACAGTAAAATTTCAAATAAATCGTTGCAATTAAAAATAGTATATAAGATAAATAAACTGAACAGAGAATACGCTGCATTATGTTTCTTTTTCTCTCTTTACAAAGTTAAACATTAACCTAACAACTCTTATATCGATGGCATGATGGGCGCCGAAACCCGTTCAGAAAATCAGCTATATACATTTTCTCAGATTAAGTATTAAATATCGTTATGTTAATGAATGATCTAGGTCCGCCAGCTTAAAAACTAGATAATAATTATCTAATTAATTTTTGGAGCAAGTGGCTGAAAATATCAGTTGGAGTTAATCGAATTACAATGCTACAAATGTTTGAAATCAAATTTAATCCCGAATCCTCTGCTGATTCTACAAGAAATATGTTTTGCCAAACAGAAAATATAAATGCCTAGTGAATAATACGAATATGTTGATATCATTATTTGGAAGTGCATGCGATTGTAAAGAAGTTTTTTTTCGAAAATGAAATATTCTAAACGTCATTTAAGAACAACCTTGGTTGATAACAACCTCGATGAAATTTAGTTCCTGTTATCGACAAATATTTCACCTGATGTGAAGAAGTTATTGAACAATAAGCAGAAACAAGTGTCTCATTAAATAATTTGAATTTTTAACAGTATTTTGTTTGTAGTAAGTAATTTCCATTTAATGTTGATTGTGTTAGTTGTAATCCTGATAGCCATCCAGTAAATTAACGAATTATTTTTAAATAATAAAACATTAACTTCCTTTTGTTTTCATTAGACGTCCAGAAAAGTACAGACTTTTGGGCGGAGTGGTCTGAGGTGCGAAATATTTATTAAAGCACATTTTATATCATGGCCATTCACCAAGATAGCGCATATTTTTCTGGGCCGCTCTTTGCAAAATTTTGCTGACCCCTGACTTATACTGATTTGAGGGCCAGATTTAAAACACAGTTTCAAAAGTGCAAATATCATAGGAGTATTAACATACACAAGAAGATTTTTGATGTTTGGCATTTCGCAAGAAATTGGAAATTATAACTCACCGAAACAGGAAAAGAACCAGCCATCTTAGACCGTCTACGCATTGGCCATATAAAAAGAAAATGTTATGATTTTATACAGGAGGAGCGGCTGGATTGTGCAGCCTGTAAATCGCTATATACGATAAAGAACTTCCTGGTCGAATGTCGGGGTCACGCAAAAGCTATTTTATAGCGTGTGGAGAATGAGGAAAAATGTCGATACGTATGACGTACTATCCTTTATAAAAGACTTGGTCTATATTCTAAAATATAGCGATCCGGTTAGACATTTTTTTTTAAATTATTGCTGCGGGATATATATTATTAATATAAACATTTATTTTAGCGGGCAAACATTATGGATACTCCGTGAAGCTGTTTCTGACCCGCTCTCTCTAAAACGTGGCTGACTCCTCCTGTTGGTCCCAAAATGAAATCATTAGAACTTATAGGCTAGAGCTATATAATAAGAAACAAATTATTTTATCAAATAACAGAAACCAGATCATTTAAAGAATTCCAACATCAACAATTAAATGAATAACACGTTTAACTTGAAGTGGATATCATAATATAAGCATGACATTGACCTAAACAAGTGTTTAGGGGATAAAAACTCATCAATAAACGAAAGCGCTGTCACAGTTGAATTAATAAGCCTAATTTTTTGTAAGATTTTAAGAGAAAGACGTTATAAATTTCAAAAGACTATAACGTTAATTCTTAGATATTTGTCTATATTTCTTGAGATGAGGTATTGTAACTATTTCCACTATTTACATTGTTCGGACTGTTGTCCATAAAATTTATTGCCATATTCCCGACGATTCGGCGTCAAGGAAACAATTGCCCAGTGGATAAAATCGTTGGCCGGGTAATCCAAAAAGTGATTTGACCCAAAATGGTGTGAGTTCAATACCTGGCCAGAGAAGAAGGAAGAAAAAGTCCGGGAGTTGTGTTACTAAAAGGAATGAACTGAAACTGAGATATCCAAAAAAAGGCATAGCAAGTTGACTAAATAAAGTTTCAACTCAAAACTCTAAAGAATATCACCTGAAGAAGGTCAAGGCCGTACAAAACGTCGGGAATATGGCAATAAAGATTACGACAACGGTCCGAACGATATAAATAGTGTAAATATTTAAATCTTCGGTTAAAGAGAATCTTGTATAGAAACCCCTAAATTTCCCCTGGCTATTATTTGTTTCTCATGTGCGAGTTAGTGATTCCTTTTTTTTTTTAAACTTGAGTGTGCGCAGACATTATCCACATTCTTTTTCGACACAGGCGCTTTTCTGAAAACTGTTAGCCATTTTCAAGGATTTTGTTTCTGCTACTGCAAATATTATCTACCTTGTGAGAGGTAGGTATATTTTTAATTCCTGGACATGTCCAATATATTAATTCCTGATTACATCCAATATATTAATTCCTGAATACGTTCAATATATTTTAGGCACGTTCGGAATTTATGCTGTTAAAAATAAGAGGTAATCGATGTTTCATGCTCTAGAAAAAAAAAACAATACAAATTTGAGAGCTACTCTGTTTTTGCGTCTGTACAGTTTTACTAATGTTCACAAACTACAAGGCTCAAAAATCACTAAAGATAGAATTTTCCTGAATGAGCTGGTGTGAAAATGAATTCAGGTATTATTTATCACGTTATGTAGGTTGTGAAAGTTATCATGATATGGCGGATTGGTATATATTGACTTTCTACAAAGGCTCGATTCTTGGAAAAAACCGAGTGAAGCTTTCTTCTTACAGTGGAAATATGAAGGTTTTGAGTTTTCTACACTATGAATCCAACATGGCGAGTCTTAGCTGTAATATTTGAATTGATGAAACTAAAGAATAGAGCTCGTACGAATATTTACAATGGAGATAGTGTTGTCAGTTATTTTTAATGAAACATGTACTGAAGAGGGGATACTACCAAAAATACAGCTCTGTGGGAGTGTGTACATCTCCATGTATGTGAGTGTCCTAAGTAACAAGATCAGATAATACTTAAAGAATAAACGTTTAAAAAGGAAGAGAAAACAGCGCTGCTAATTGGTTGGTATTTTCAGTAACTATTTTTCATCTTGGAAGTTACCGTCTGCAGCACGAAGTCTCCTAAACAACGCGTAATTTTAGATACTAAGATATCACCAAATGACTTCGGCACTCTTCAGTATCAAGTTTTTGTTTATGAAACTTAGAGATTTATATCTATATTTAACTTGAAATTATATGTTCCTCGGTTATACATTATCGTTTGTATATTTCTTAATACAACATTAAAATGCCAATTCAATAATTTTCTTTTTTTTTTTTTGCTCTATTTTTCTTATAAAGTCAACTTAACTGATACCACAAGAGCCTCTCAAGTAAGATACTTAAATTTGTGATGATAAATGTGTTATATGATCTGAATAAAAAAGAAAAAAAAGAAAACAAAACCGAGATCTTAGGAAGTAAAGATTCTGATGATAAGACGGGCAGATAATGGCTGAACATTAACTTGAAAGACTTAAGATTGTTCAGGAAATCACCTACGTGGAATCCGGTTTCCCAAGTGGATGCTTTTAGGGAAAAAGGCAGAATTAATAACTTGGAAAGAAATTTCTACATAATAACTTTCTTTTGTACCTTTAACTACAAAAGAAAGTTATTATTTAGAGGATATAAGGCCTAAGTAACATTGAGTATTCTAGTTGTACAGTTCCGAACTCATGTGTCCCTTGCCAGCTTTTGTTAAAAAAAAAGGAAAAGAAAAAAAAAAGAAAGAAAAGAAAAAAAATCAATGAAAAAATCTTAAATAAAAGCGTTATTTGAAGTAATCCTCTGATTTGCCCGAAAAAGTTGAATACCTGGGCACAGCAGAGAACAATAATTTGGAGAGTTGACTTACGAAAGGGAAATAACTGAATCTGAGATATCAAAAAAAAAAAAATAAAAAAACATGCATAGCACGTAGAACAAGAACAATCTACTCCATTGGACCAAATTAAGGGTTCAGTTCGAAATTTCAATGTATATCCCCTGAAGAAGGCCGGAACGTACAACAGTCGAAACGTCAGGAAAATGGGAATAAAGATGAGATCAACAGTCTAAAGAATGTAAATATCGTAAAAATAATACTAATAAATTATTATGAAATACCGTAAAATATAAAAAAATCAATTAATATGAAAGTAATTCTCTTATTCTTATATTTCGAACTAGCAGTAGAGCCCGGCGTTGCCCGGGGATGTAACAGTAAGAGAGAGATCCTGTACTGACCTTCATAAAGACTGAAAAATAAAATTGACAAAGATTATTGTTTAAGGTTGACGGACACGAATGTCTTAATTATTATTTTTTTTTTTTTTTGGAATTGGTCAAACCCAAACTCAAATAAAAACATTGTTTTCAATCGTTATCAGTCTACCGATTGAATATAATTTTATTATAAACAATTGTCTTGTAAATGGAATTTTTAAAGCATTCTGAATGTAAAAATAAAGAAAAAAGTGTGCAAGACAATAAGAAACACTACCTACCAAAAAAAAAAAAAAAGTGAAGTTTTGTTGAAATCGGTTGAAAAATGTAGTAAATCCGATCCCATATATGAACGAACACACACACACACACAAACACACACAACCTGGGTTTTATAATAAGTATAACTCGATATGAGTTGTCCCCCTTCCATTCTCATGATGCCTCTCTATCGTGTTTGCAAATTGATTTCATGCAAAAAGAATTGTGTTTTTCCAATTTTGGGCGCTGTTAGAACCACGGCAATATAATTTAACGTAGTCCTCTGAAGTTTTGTTGAAATCGGTTGAAAAATGTAGGAAATCCGATCCAATATATAAACACACACACACACACATAAGTAAGACGATGACTAATTTTACATAATGTCTTGCTGATTACTTGTTACTAATCTATTCAGATAAAGTAAAATATATAAGGAGATGGTGAATATATATAATACATTTTTCTGGTGACCAATCTTCGCACAGATATTCATATTCCGCATATTGTTGTCACGGAAGGTTTCATGTGATTGCTTAAGGGTTCAGTTCGAAATTTCAATGTATATCCCCTGAAGAAGACCGGAACGTACAACAGTCGAAACGTCAGGAAAATGGGAATAAAGATGAGATCAAATAAAAACATTGTTTTCAATCGTTATTAGTCTACCGATTGAACAGAATTTTATTATAAACAATTGTCTTGTAAATGGAATTTTTAAAGCATTCTGAATGTAAAAATAAAGAAAAAAGTGTGAAAGACAATAAGAAACACTAACTGCCCCGCCCCAAAGTGAAGTTTTGTTGAAATCGGTTGAAAAATATAGTAAATCCGATCCCATATATGAACGAACACACACACATACAAACAAGACTAGTGTCAGACGCCTTCGAATAACACACTAATAGTACTTGCTTCGTGCTAATAGTACTTGCTCGATAATACTGAAGTGAACGTAATTGGCCAAACATTTTCTACCAGATATAACCATAAACATTCTTTCTTGGAGACTCAATTTGGTTTTTATTCAAGCTGAGTTAACATCATAGACACCATCACCCCACACCAACGTCAATAACCAACATCATTTTTTAAAATAGCTCGATTGCATGCTTCACGAAAAAGCAACATACGGTTTGTAATTCAGAATATTTCTACTCCTTGTCTGGTTGCTATACACGTCAATTTAGCCACATCTACCCTGTCAAATGACTCGTGGCTAGAGGCAGGCAGAAGAAATGGTTTCATACATTTCCTAAACTAATTTTGTGATGGTTGCCACTTTTGTAATGCCAAAGAATACTCGTTGTCACTTTCGTAATGCTTGTTGCAGTAGAGACTTTGTAATCGCAGATACAACTATAGTAACGCCGTTGAACAATACTGGTGTCAGACGCCTTCGAATAACACACTAATAGTACTTGCTTCGTACTAATAGTACTTGCTCGATAATACTCGCTCGAAAAGTAACCACCGAATAATGATAAGGATAGTAATCCGTATAGTGATCATTATAGAGAAATAGTATAGTGAATATTATAGAGAATAACGATCCCTATAGTAATAGAGGTCAGTGTAGAAATAGTGATTGATTAGATGCCATGCTAATGTCCATATATACATTTCCTTTGCCATCAAATAATCTACTTATTCAAAACGGGATCGCCTGTGTTTGCTCTCTCGGTGATCAGTGTTCAAAATCCAGTGTCGGCAACAACAATTTATTCCTATATAATAACTAATATATCCAAAAGTATATATATATATATATATATATATATATATATATATATATATATATATATATATATATATATATATATATATATATATATATATATATTAAATAAGCTAGAATTCGAACTACGAATATTTCTTTCCAAACTGATAGAACTGCACATCAGCTCAACTAGATCCAGTAAGCATCGAAAACATGAAATTCTGATTATGAAATGTCCGATCTTGTGGATAAGTTAGGTTTATCATTTAGCATAATCCGACACAAGGCCATTTCATGAGGCAATTATGTGAACAAACAAAATTAATTTGTTAGAAAAAAATATAGCCTGAAATGCAATTAAAGAAGCATATTTTGTGTATCATATTGTAATCCACCGTGGGTATTTCTACGTGGTATTATGCTGAGCAAGGTTTTTCTCACTTGACCAATTACGACTGATTAGTGAGTACAAACCTCAATGGGTGCCCCATTTTTTCGGATTTTTGTCCTATACTTTTCTGCCTCGTGTCTCTATACTTTCTGAGTTAATGATAATGATTTTAAAGTTTTATTTACGTTGAAGGCTTTTATGTTACTGATTTTAAATTTGTTTCTATAATATAAGGTTAATATTAATACACACATTTTTTTTTATTTTATTTATATTCATCCATTTACAGAAGTTCAATAAATGGTATATACCATTATAATAATGATCGGATTTTCTTTTGAAACCTTCGTTTGTAGGAGTGCTGCTGTTGAATGTGTAAAAAGATTCAAACGTTGCCAACAGGTAAAATTTGTTGGAAGCAGGTGTAGGGGGGGGAACGATTAACAATCACCTGAGTTCCGGTGAATGGATAGCGGAAAGAAGAAGATTAAACAATCAAACGTTGCCAAGGTGTAAAAGGACAATAAATGATGATGTTGGTGATGATATCATAGCCCGTCGGGATTTCTCAAGCAATCTTTCGTTAAGAGCGATCTCACTATATTAGGAAATGCATTGAATATTGCTGCCATAGCTGATTTCGTTCTCCTGTTATGTATTTTGAGATTCTCGACAAAAGTCAAAGAAGGATACGCAGTTAAATCAGTCATGACCTAGCATCTCGATTTCAGTCAGTTTGTGCTACCCGTCATCAAATGCTCCCGCGTAGGCGATAAAACATAGCAGCGAGTTGAATTTTGAGTGATTTACTGACATTTGAGAGCATGTATCTGAATTTTTAGATTATACAAACAGGAAAAGAATAAAATATGCCATTGACAACTGACAGAAATAGGCGTTCTGGGTCTGCATGCCAACAAAATGGGTTTCATTACCATAAACGAACTTGTGAATGAAAAGAAAGAATCGTCTAGAATATTTATGCGCATACGAGAGCACATTGGTAAACGCTCGGAGCTCTTTCTTAGTTCGTACAATTGCAAGACAGCGATGGTAATGACTGCATTTGGGTATCATAATATTCGTTTTGTACTCCATTTGGCGTCGGCAAAACATGGTTGCCGTTCTCGATCAATGAATGAGATAATTAATAAATCGATGTGATTTTACCAATTTCTTTCTAATGGTGAATGAGCATTTTTTCGAGTTTTTTTCTTAATTGTATTTTTTGGTGTGGTTGGTTTCCCGCTGTTTTTTTTTTTTCTTTTTATCTTTGCAATCCAAGTATATTTCTTGCTTCCTATATTTTTTCGGAACATGGAAATGCTTTCATAAATTTTGGTAATCTAATCTTTCTTTTTGTATTTGCTATATTTTCTTTACTTTTTTTTTTTTTTTTTTTTTCCTTTCTTGGTGAAAATGATGTTCTTTTTCTTTTATTTAAATTTCTTCCTTTCTTGGTAAAAATGTCTTTCCTTTCCTTCTTTTTTGTTAATTTTATCTTTCATAGTGAATTTTTTTTTTCTTTTCTTTATTTGTTAATTTTTCATTTCTTGGTGGAAATAATTTTTCCTTTTCTTTTTTTCTTAAATTCTTCCTTTCTTGGTGAAAATGTTTTTTCTTTTCTTATTTTTAATTTCTTCCTTTCTTGGTAAAAATGTCTTTCCTTTTTATAATTTCTTCCTTTCTTGGTGAAATGTTTTGCCATTTCTTTTTTTTCAGAAATTCTTTCTTTCTTGATGAAAATATATTTTTTTTCTATTTATCTTAATTTCTAAATTTCATGTTGAATTTTTTTTTCTTTTCTTTTTTTTTTTTCTTAAATTCATCCTTCTTGAGGAAAATTTCCTCCTTTCTTTGTGAAAATCTTTTTTTCTTTTCTATTTTTCTTAATATCTTCCTATTCTTGGTGAAAAAGTTTTTCCCTTTCTTTTTTTTAAATTTCTTTCTTTCTTGGGGAAAATGTTTTTCCTTTTCTTTCTTTGGAAATTTCTCATTTGTAAACTCTTCATTTTTTTCCTTTTTGATATCTTTCTTTCCAGCTTAATTTCTTGTTTGTCCCTTAATCTATTCCTTGTTTCAATATTTTTAATCACACCTGTCTTTCTCTTTACCTGTTTAATCACTTCTTCCATTGTTTATTTTTTTCTTTTATCCTTAATTTGGACTTTCTTTTTTCTTTATCTATTTCATTTGTTCTTTTTTAGTTTATTTGTCTTTCTTTCATCGTTCATTTCTATTTTCTTTTCTTGTTAGTTTTTCTTTTTCTTTGTTCATGTATGTCTTTCTTTGCTAACATTTGTTTTCTTTCTTTGATAATTTCATTGTCTTTCCTTTAATTCTTTGTTACGTTATTATTTACTATCTTTATCTAATTTCTTCCTTTATTTTCGATCTTTTCTTTTTCTTCCTTTCATTCTTTCTTTTTTTTCTTTGACATCGTAGCATAAATAGAAGGACATCTTCATTTCTTACTCCCGGCTAAATACTCATTAATTCATTCTTTAACACGCCGAATATCTTTCCCGTCTTCCTTATTTCCTTGTGACTACCACTTTTAATTTATCCTTAAAATTAATTCTTTGTTTTTTTTCTTGGTTTCTTAAATTCTATTTTTGGGGGGTTTTTTTTTTATACTTTTATTCTTCCATATTTGCCTTATCTTTTTTGCCAGCCCATTTTTTTTTTCTTTCGGCTTAATTTCGCATCGTTTTTATCTTTTTGGTAACGATTTATCCGTTCACTTTCATCCAACATCTCTCTCTCTCTCTCTCTCTCTCTCTCTCTATATATATATATATATATATATATATATATATATATATATATATATATATATATATGATAAAAAGGCTTAAACACTAATATTCCATGGTCATAATTTATTCCATTGGAATCGTAATTACGATCCAATTCATCAGACCTACAAATTCAAAAAGAAAACAGAAAAAAAACCTACTCTGGAAATAAAAATAGAAATTATATATATATATATATATATGTATGTATTAGGTGGGTGCAAAAATAATGACGTTTTTGACGTATTTTTAACGTCAAAAAACGTCATTATTTTTGCACCAACCTAATATATATATATCTATCTATCTGAACTTGTTCATATCTATATATCTATGTTCATGATCATCTATTTATTCACCGAACTAAGCATATTCGTATCTATCTATGTAGCTAGCACGCCAGCCATCGCTCTCTGTCTATCTATGTAATATATGATTTATATGAAAGACGATTAAACAATGAAAATCAAACAAGAAAAAAAAAAAAAAACGGATTTCTTTCTTCTTTTTGCTCCATATCTCATTCTCTGATGAAGCTTTAATAAAAGAGAAATATGCTTGATTGATAAACGTTTCCTATTTGCTCTGTCTTATAATTCTGTCAGTTTTCGATCCATATTTGATCAATAATTGATCCCATCTATCTATCTATCTATCTATCTATCTATCTATCCTTTGTTCATTTTTTTTGCATATTAGTTATCTGAGTAAAAATATTAAAATATTTCTTCCCGAAGACCTTTCTAATTCAGCTTTCTAATCTCTTGGCTCTTTCATTTTCATACTACCTTAGGCTTTTCTATTATTTATTATCCATTGTTTTTTACTCTCCCTGACTTAAGTTTTTTTTATATGTTATTAGTTCCATTCTATCAATAACATTCGTTCATTCAAGAAATTACGGCTACCTTTGTAATGCATTTATACCCCACCTTTTATTCAGCATTCTAATTTAATATACCAGGCTATTTAATGGACCATCTACAAGGGAAAGAGGGTAATAAGAAAAAAGAAAAGAAAATACCATTGTACACAAAGAAAAGGTAGTGTTCTGTTATGTTATATCAATCGTTTTAATGTGAAACTATCCCCACAGATTAAGAAGAGACTTGAAGCAACAGACGTGTATTTAATCAGAAGGATACTGAGAATGTCATAGACGGAAAATGTTAAGAATTAGGAAGTTTTAAAGACAAAGGAAAGAAAACGTGTAGTTGTGCTTAGAATTAAGAAAAATATCGTTGAAATATCTGTGAGATACAATGAGGATATATGGATTGAAAAATTTGATATTCACAGAACATACTGAACAGTAAGAGTGCAGACAAAAACGTAGTGTCCTATCTAACCTGCTAGTGAAAGTGGATGATGGAAGAGAGAAAGGTAGTGATAGTTAAAGGATGATAAAAAAGAAAGTGTAAAATACAGAGACGGAAAGAAAGAAGAAATAAATGAAAGGAAGAAAGAAAGACAGAAAGTATGAATAAACGAAAGAAAGAAGGAAATAAAGAATAAAAGAAAGAAAGAATAAAAGAAAGAAAAAATAAAAGAAAGAATAAAAGACAGAAAGAAAGAATAAAGGACAGAAAGAATGAATAAAAGACGCAAACATATTGAATAAAAGAAAGAAAGAAAGAAAGAAAGAAAGAAAGAAAGAAAGAAAGACAAATATAAGAGACAGATAAATAATAGAATAAAAGAAAGAATACCAAGTATACGAAGGTTTGGATGACCAGAGAGGAAAATGAAAGAGTAAAATACACAAAGAAAGAAAGAAAGAAAGAAGGAAAGAAAAAAGAAAGAAAGAAAAAAAGAGAGTGTGAAAGAATGAATAAAAGAAAGAAGGAATGAATAAGAGAAAGAATGAATGGATAGAAGAAAGAAGGAATGAATAAAAGAAAGAAAAAGACAGTGAGAAAGAATGAAAGAAAGAATGAAATAATAATAATAATAATAATAATAATAATAATAATAATAATAATAATAATAATAACAAAAGACAAAAACATGAAACAATAAAAGAAAGGAATTACGAAGGATAGGAAGGTATGGAGAGCTATGCACTGAAAAGACAAGCACATCGTAGAATAAACATCACTTTCTTATCTTGTTAACAACCTGTTCAGTCTCATTTCTCCGATTCTTTCACATCTGAAACTTTTTACTTCATTATATCGTCAGTTACCAATTCCATTCTCGTTCCTTTAAAACCTATTTTCTCGTCGACATTTACACATTTTTAACAGTTTGTATTTATCCCCGTTTATTCAGTCATACAATTAATTTCAACTTTTCCTTTCTCCTTGAAGACGAAACATGGTTTTACATAACAGCTGTTCCCTTTTGTCCTTTATTTCATCGTTGTTACAGTTTCACACAACCAGCTCTGCTGGGTTTCGTTTCCTTCTTCCTTTCTTCCCACCCTCCCGTTTTCTTTCATTAAGTGATCGATTCATTAAATTAAGCAATCAATACAAAATCTCCATTCATCTAACAACTCCGTTGGTCCATAATTTTCTCTTTTATCTCTGGCGATCATGTTTCTTCCATTCAACCAATTCCTCATTTGCCGACTCGTATTACTTGATTCACTCCCTTCATTGTTTTTTTTTTTGTTTTTATACATATATTACTATGTCTGCAAGTAGGATGTAGAATTGTATTTGAACAAACGTGGAGAAATGCGACAAAGGGGAAAAGCTTCTTTTTTTTTTAATGACAACGCTTTTCGCCTTCGTTTGCTAAGTTAGTGTTTTCAGGTCAGGATGTAAGACATAACTGTATTTTTTTATTTTTGTATTAAAGCCTTTAATGTCTATTGGCTTTGAAATCGACCCACTCATATTTTACGGTATTACTTCAATCATGCAATCATTCAACAAATGATTACTTTTTTCTTTCTTTCTTTCTTTCTTTCTTTCTTTCTTTCTTTCTTTCTTTCTTTCTTTCTCCTTACTTTTTACTTGCTGTCTTTTTGTGTTTGTCCCCTTTTTCTTTCTTTGTATTTTGTTTTCGTTTTTTTTTTGTTTCCTTTTTAGTTTAATTTTATTTCCTGCACATTTTCTTATTTGTTCTTTCTGTTCACATGTTATTTTGTCCGCTCCCTTTCTTTCTTTCTTTCTTTCTTTCTTTCTTTCTTTTCTTTTCTTTTCTTTTCTTTTTTTTTTCTTTCAGTGTATTTTGTGTATTTTTATTTCTTTTTTAATTTAACTATTTCCTGCACATTTTCTTATTTGTTCCTTCTGTTTTCTTATTTTTGACCGCTCCCTTTTGTTCATTCATTCTTTCTTTTTCTTCTTTCTATCTTTCTTTCTTTCTTTAATTCTGACATTTATTCTTTTTTTTTTCGCTGTCTTATTCTGTATTTTATTCTTTCGTTTTACTCCTTTTATATTATACTTAATTTCTTCCGTATTTTTATTATTTCTTTCTTTTATTCTTTCTTTTATTCTTTCTTTTATTCTTTTTCTTTCTTTCTGTCTTTCTGCTTTTAATCCATCTTCCTTTGTTTTATTCGTTCTTTCTTTTAATCTTTCTCTCTTGATGTCTTATTCTTTCTATCTTTCTGTCTTTTATTCTTTCTTTCTTTATTTTATTATTTCTTTCGTTTATTCCTTATTTTTTATTATTTATTTCGTTCGTTCTTTCTTTTTTCTATTTTTCTTTCTTTTTTTCTATCTTTCTTTCCATAAGCTAGCATATTTTCTTTCTTATTCCCGTTTTTTTCACACCTCATTTTTCCTACTCGCCTTCCTTAATCCTTTTGTTATTTTTCAATTCTTTTCAATCGCTATAAATTCCTTCAATAGTGTTCCATTTAAATAATGCATTTTCTTTCTCTTCGTTTCTACTCATTATCCTTTATTTATTTAAACGGTTTTTCAACTCTTCATAAACAATTTTACTTCTATGTGTCGTGTCCTTCAGGACGTTGTCTACCAGAGGGCTCAACAAACTCGTATCAGTTGTACTCCTTAGCCTCAACCTTCGTTCCACAAACCATTCACACAATCTTCTCAATGTTCCCTGATGTTTTCTCTTGCCGATTTCTGACTTTCATATGTATTTTAGTGTCAAATTCTACAAGCTTACCTTCCTCATAATCTTGCTCACTAATCACTTTTATTATTTTATATTTTCACTCAATGTTTACCTCTTCCTTTTAGATATTTTATCGGATTTTTTTTCATAAATATATTGTTCGGTTTCTTTTTTATAGTTTTTTTTTTTTTTTTTTTTTTTTTTTGGCGCGTTCATTTATTTCCCACCTTTTAACCTCTTCTTCTTACTCGATAATTTTTTCCCTTGTTTCAATCTCAATTCTTTCTTCTTTCTCTTTGATCATTCAGTCGTCCATTTCCACATCTCCCCCCGTTTCTTCTCTGTCTCTTTCTTTTATTTCTTTCTGGTTCTCTTTCTTATTTTCGTTCCAAGCGATTCACAGATCGATAAACCGATATGATAATGCCTATTAATTAAGCGCGATTGAGTAATCAACGTAGATGGTCCATTCAAGCAATATCTAACGATGGACATCGTTGAAGATTCCAACGTCATGAATGTCACAAAATAACTCCGAGCAACGACCTTGCTCAATAACTGGAACCATTACTGGCGTATGTGTCGGGTAAACGACTTCCTGGATTTTATTTTCGGCTTCTCAACCAATAACTAATGTCCTATTAGCAACGTTGATTGCAGTTCAACGTTATGCTCACACGGTCTGTGTTTGATTTTAGCGTTAAGAATTACATATTGCACTATGATGAAAATATTTTCCAAAAGTTCTTAGTGTCCATCTGAATGCAGTGCACATATGTTCAACCATAAACACACTAATGGAAGTAAATCTGTTGAGCTGATACTCTGTCTGCCACACATTGTCAGTGTGTCACTTTGCTGGTTCTCTGTCCGTCACATAGAGTCTGCATGTGAATTTGCTGATTGTCTGTCCGTCACATTCTGTCTGTGTGGAATTTGCTCATTCTCTGTTCGTCGTACTGTCTGCGTGTGAATTTGCTGGTTCTCTGTCCGTCCCATACTCTCTGCGTGTGACTTTGCTGATTATCAGTTCGTTACAGACTGTGTGTGATTTTTCTGATTCTCTATTCGTTACATAGTCTCTGCGTGTGACTTTGCGGATTATCAGTTCGTCACAGACTGTGTGCGATTTTTCTGATTCTCTATTCGTTACATACTCTCTGCGTGTGACTTTGTTGATTATCAGTTCGTTACAGACTGTGTGTGATTTTTTCTGATTCTCTGTTCGTCACATACGTTCTGCGCGTTAGCTTCCTTGCGCGTATGCAGAGTATATGCTTAACTGCTATACATGAGATTGTGTCATTTGATGTATACGCAGTAAGAAGCACATAGGCATACACAGGCGAGTAATCTTCCTTTAAAATAAGGCATTAGAATAAGGCGTCCCACACCAACTCAGTCTGGACAACCCGTACCCTGGGCACAAAAATGCAATTATAAATTTGAAACCAAGAAAAGACACAATAAGTCTTAACAAATAAAAATAATGTGGATTTTTAAAGAGATTTCAATAAATTATTCGGTAGTACAGAAAATTATATTTAACATTACTTTTTTTAATTTGTATATTCCTTTGTTAGGAATATCAATAAATTAAAATAAACATTTTCACACGCAAACGGACATAGACACCATTGGAATAAAACTCAAATGGTCATCTTTTTTTTTCTTTTTTTTCTTCGTAACAAACCCTGGGTAAAAAGAAAAGCGTATAAACCGGTCCTTGAAGTTATTTTAATTACTCATGTATTTAAACTGGTTATATTGTCTAGTAAATGTATTATTTTAAACGAACATGCTACTTACATTTTTAATTTAATCATTGTGGTGTCAACGAAGCGATAAGGATCGAAGTAATTATATATATATATATATATATCTTCAAAATTAATCAATATATACACAATGCTTATACAGGATTTGCACTATGAAATACGAGTTTATATTCAAAGATAACCTCCGAGTATCTCGTTTGAAATTGTCATTACTTGTTATTAAAAAACACAATGGCAGAATTCAGATTAATATATATGTAAAAAAAAAGACATTCGTAAAATTCATTAAGAATATACATGCGAAATAGTAAAATTGTTTTCGCCTTTAAACAAAGTACTTGATATCTCAAGTATCTTTCTACTGGTAACTACAGGAGTCATTTCAATAAATCTATAATGAGACCAACTTTTCATGGTCTCCACCGAAATAGCACAAGAAGCGATGGATGGTTACAATGCTTTAAAAATATATATGCAGTATAATTAGCTGCAAATATACGTAATATATTGACTTCATGGACACTGTACAAGTTCAGCACAAATTCCTAAACACACACACACACACACACACACACACACACACACACACACACATATATATATATATATATATATATATATATATATATATATATATATATATATAGCGGATGTAACATCAAAATTGTCCACATCGTGTAACAGCATAATTGTCTGTTCTCACAAATGTTTACTATCTAAAAAAAAAAAAATACAAAGTAAAAAATAAACTAATTGAGTATTTTTTCAAGGTTTTCAGATACGGCATTTAGCCATGTTGACGAAAGAATCACTGAAACACCTTTTGCGATATTCAGCTAAAAAAAAAAACAGGTTAAAATTCATTTATGTCGCAACTACCGTCTTTCCAAATGAGTAATGGTGAGAGGATAAAAATCATTCAGGCCTTCAGTAACGGTACCAACATTACTACTCTTGCTTCCATCTTAAAGAACCACTCAATAACCATCAATAGAATGATGTATAATTTAAAAAAAAGAGGGAACTGTAGATACGGCATCTGGATCAGGACGTCACAACAGTAAGATTGATCATCATCTCATCTTAAAGGTAAATAGATCAATTAGAAAAATCCAACTCAATCCACAATACGTTTGGCACGTGAGGGAGGAATATAAACTCTAACAGTCCAAAGAGCAATGAAAAACAAACTTGAAAATGAAGTGGTATATCAAATACCTTCTTATTCCAGGACAGAATGTTAGAAGGTTAAAGAGGGCGAAGATCATTTTGAATAAGTTGAAAACTGATCCTGAAATAATAATAATAATAATAATAATATATATATATATATATATATATATATATATATATATATATATATGGAATTTATTTCAATACTTCATGAGCCTAAGATCCTTAGCTATGATTAATTGAATACTGAACATATCATTTTCGCTTATTATCGATTTCATCAATATCCTCCTGTTAAGCTTTAAGAGTAATTATAGATT
>OZ010582.1:93582159-93604659 GCA_963932145.1 Acanthosepion lycidas | reverse complement strand
CAATGACTCACAGAATGTCCTCCGCATCACCTTGTCATAATTAGTAAGTGCTTGGACGAGGCTTAGTTTGTATGGTTTCATGTGTAATCGTCTCTTTAACACATGCCAGACAGAGGTATGAGAGATGGCAAGCTGAAGACTTGTTCGACGTACGGACTTACGTGGGCTGCTCTCAAATGCATCATGAATCCTCTCAACTTGCTCCTCTGTAACACGTGGTCTTCCAGGACTCTTTCCTTTGCACAGGCACCCACTCTCTTTAAACTGTTTAACCCACCGTCGAATGCTCTCACGATGGGGCGGATCAATGCCGAATTCTGTTCTGAAAGCACGCTGCACCGTGACAATGGCGTTTGGTTTCGCGAACTCAAGCACGAATAATGCCTTCTGCTGAGGAGTCGCCATTTTGATTGATCTTCCCACAATTCAGCTGCACCAGAAGCGGTGAAACTGACACCCAATCAAACTTTGATAAGTACTCTATCAAATAACCACTGATTCAGTCCACTACAATGCTATAGACCTGAAAAAACAGCGTAATGATTTTGGCGTATTCTTTTTGAAACACCCTGTATTTCATTGTTATATTTTTTAGGGAAATTTAATGCAGTTTAGATTTTAAAAGTCATCTCTTGATATTCCAATGCACTTACGAATTTCAAGTTGGATTAGTTTATTTTGTTTTGAATATCATCCTCATTAGGTTATTTAAATCCGACAAGATGTTTAGGATAGGTTCATGTGGATAGAATATGTATGAATAAATATTTTTCACAAATATATTGCTGGTAATATTATTTTTTTAAATCTATTACTGGTATTTTTTTACTATAAAAATCTCCTTTTTATACTTTCATTTTTTTTTTTTTTTTTGCTTTTTTTTTATCCACTTTACGGATGAACTATTTGCCCATAGCTGGGACCGTAATAGGTGATACGACCTTGTTTCTGGGTGGATCTGCGAACAATAGCAATTAAGAGATTGTTCCACGTTCCTCAAAGCCTCTCGTTCTCAGGCCGTGCCTTTTATCATCCTACAAGGACGCTTCATAGAGAAGGGCTTACCCTACTGCCGAGGTGCTGTCGGCGTATTCTGAAGCCCTAGCCTACAGAGCGATTGAATTTCGGTGTCAAATCCATTGAAAAGTTTCTTTCGAATTTTGTAATAAAATAAGTTACAAATCAATCAGCAGTATGGCTACTGTGCAATGCAATCGATATTCGATAAGCTAATTTTGAAAGCGATTTACCTTGGCTTAATTAATGTATTTGGAATAATGGTTAATTGAGAAGAGAAACATCGAACCCAGAAAAAAAGGTCTATCTTTTCTTTTTACAAAAAGTAAACAATTTCGTTTGAATGGTTCAGAGGGCATGATTTCGTTAGCTGTAACACACCTAATTTCCTTACCTCTGCTATTTCAACGCTGATAATACAATGATACATTGGTGCCTCACTCGTGGATCTTCAGCGTCACGGAGTGGAAGAGCTAGGAAAGTGAATACAATGGTCTAGTGAGTTTCAACTCTTGGTAGGGCCACACATGCCGGTAACGATTCAGAGACGGTACAAGACTAAACACAATCCGACGCACGGAGGGGGGGGTAGGTGGTCATGACAAAATTCTCTGTGCGAGAACAATTCGGCAGCATAATGCAAGCTGTCATCATGAATTTGTCTGTTAAACCCAAGTTTGACGCAGCGGATGGTGCTAACTGAAGGGCCTGTAAGTTGGAGTGACGATCCAAGGACTGCCTCAAGCAATTCTTTCAAGCGTTCCTGCTCAAACGCTTTTCTTCTCCCCAAGTCCCCTGGAAACACCTGAAGGGAAATAGAACAGGTTCCAAAGTAAAAGCAGAACTAACCATCCATTCAACTCTCCTACCCTACAATGGGGTGGCTGCGGACATCGCTTCAGACCCAACTTAAGATTCACTTCGCGCAGAAGGAAATGTCGATGAGCACCCCAATACTCGGCAACGAGTTCCGGCAACGACGACCCCAATAGGGGTGTACCTTCCGAACTCTTTATGACCAGAGTTTGGCAACTGATCTCTCCTCTGATTTAGCTCTAACCACTCAATGAAGGTGGGCGCATATGTTACATTCAGTGCCTCAAAAACCAAACTAATGAGTTTTTGGCATTATCAAGCAGATCGCAAACTTTCACCGATCGAAATGAAAGTGTCTTCAATCAGTGACCACGTGTGCCTTGAGAGCTTATTGTTACTTAAACTCAAAGAAATCACCAGTGGAAATTATGCATATACTTCGCCGCTAAAGATGTTAGAGAAATGATTGTTTCCTTGTACCGCTCCAGTAAGAACCTGAGTTCTCCTGCTATCTTCTAGCCTGAAAAGAACCATATCAGACCGAAAATGAACTATTGCTGCCTTATATGGTCAGTAGTTGCCAAGACGTCACTTTCCAGTCTCGATGGATTTCAAAAGCGTCTCCCTGACTAATTATTTTCTACTTTACTATCCCTTTATCAAAGGAGAACTACATTCTTTAGTTTCACCAATTCTAACCCTCACGGCTAAGATCCGCCATGCCAAGTACATTGTAGCGAACCATCCTGATTCCCCTCGTGTTTCTTTAGTAAAGTGTAAGTTTTACTCGGAGAGTTTCTTCTCATGAACCGCTCAGTCGGGGAATCGACTTTCAAGACAATGCTTTCCCGATCACTTCAATTTTGATCTGTTTTGGGGGCAACCTTTATCTTCCCCACATATCCCTATACAATGTACTACTTACTATCTAACCGTCTACCTCGAGCGGCTCTTCGGCTTTGTACAGAGTAAGTATTACTATAAAAAAAAAAAAAAACGCTTCCCGTTTTTTGAAGCTAGCTGGTCGGATTTCGAACCTTTCCATGACGAAGCCGACATACGCATACTTTCTTATAAATCATATGAAATGAATCTTTCACCTTCTTTAATACTCGTTTCAATACGTCACAGACAAAGACGATCATTATACTATAGTAGGCTAACCTTTGATATTTTGACATCATTATGTGTTTTAGTTCTTTTAAGCATTCAGGCAAATACTAAGTCGTTCACTGGCTCTCCCTGTTTTACTAATCATCTGTATCTTGTGACTGTTAAATCTCCCAAACCATGTCCTCTCATTAACTATCTCAGAAATTTCAAATATCTTTTATTGTACGATGTTACAATCATAAGAAATACATTTAGTTTAGAATGAAATGATTAACAATTTCAATGACACTCTCGAGCTGAAATGAACATATCAATAGAAAATCAATGTCTAAAGGTTGAGTAGCACTTGGTATTGTGAAGGAGGAAACGGTTTACCAAACATTGTTAAATATTTCCTTACTTATGATGACAATGTATCTTCAACGCTAGTAATAAAAGAAAGCCTCGAATTCTTCAATTGACCTCAGAAACAAAGCCTTCTCCGGAGTTTGACATGTCAAAAATTCAAGAACGTGTTTATCATCACATTAAAAAAAAGAAGTCATAATCAACTATTAACATAAGATAACCACTAATTAATAATCCCTAATACTCGGGAAAAACAAACAAAATATTAAATAAAAAATATAGAAAATATATTAAAACGTGTATAAAATATTTTATATGCGTATACAATAATAATAATAATAATAATAATAATAATAATAATAATAATAATAATATGTGATAAACGTGAAACTTTTGAGGAATATATTGGTTTGGTGCATAATTATCAGGCGTTTTTGTAGGCGAGTTATTTGTTAATAAAAATTGCTGTTTTGTTTACTTTTTAATAAAAATATTATCTTATTTTGAGGTTTTAAAAATTGTCTCGATAAAAATACGCTCCGTAATAATCATTTAAAAACGTTATTGTTGAATTGTTATACTTCTTTTTTCATAATGTTTATAAAAACAAAAACAAAAAAGAAACGGCTAGTAATTATGCACTAAACCAATATATTCTTTAAAAGGTTCACGTTTATCACATATTCTCCTCGGGGAATACCCAGCTTCTATCAGTAGAACCAAATGTCTGTCAATTCGAGCCATTTTTACATATAGTTCAGGATAAACCTTACATGATCACAATGAAGAAAAGATTTAAAATACTTGAAATCACAGAAGTAACTGGGATAAGAAAAATTTGGTAGAGAAAGTGGTAACGTGGTTGATAAAGAAGAAAGGCACTGAACAATGTAAGATTGTAAAACTTCCCTGGCAGACCTGAGTTTGTTGAAATTACTTAAGGTATTGATTATTTGGATAGCTAGAACTACCTCGAACAGAAATGGATGTATAAAGACGCCATAGATATTGAGAGCCACAGGAAGTCGTGTAAGCTATGACTGTCTAACTCCTGAAGTGATACGGCATATTCAAACACGACATCTTTTTTTTTTTTTTTTTTTGGCTTTTAGGTGCCACAGAGAGAAAATATCGCATGGAAAGGTTGCAGCAAATGGAAGAGGCAAAACGCGTCGTCAATAAAATTTCAAGTTTGTCACATTACCTTCAGTTTTGTTTCGAATATTACAATACAGCTTACAAACACACACACACATACATACAATATATATATATATATATGTGTGTGTGTGTGTGTGTGTGTGTGTGTGTGTGTGTATTGAACAATAAAAAATATTGAAAAATTAAAATCTTCAGACATACTGCGTTGTATATTAATATTCTTTCGTTTTTATTATTATTTCATTTAGATTAATCGACAAGTTTCGGCCAACATGGCCATCATCAGGAGAAAAAAGTATTGCTTGCTAGTAGCAGTGAAATACAGAAATGAATGTCTTGATGGAGGAAATGTACTTTTGTCTGTAGTTTTCATTTGTTCTTTTATTTTTTTAACATGAATTTTGCTCAGACTTGTGAGAGTCAAATAGTCTCTTTTAAGTTGGTATTTAAGATAAGAGCTGGATGGATTCATGCTGCTCTGAATTCCCTAGGTCATTTTGACAGTTTTATTGATTCCTGGAAAGAGGATGTGTCAATTAAGTGTGTGTGTGTGTGTGTGTGTTATTTCATTCTTAGGAAGTGAGTGAGTGTGATGTGCGTAAGCGTGTATGTTACTATGGGTGCATGTTATCATTTGGCTTATAAGGGAGTGAGTGAGTATGATGTGTGTAAGTGAGTACATATATATGTGTGTGTGTATAAGTGTGAGGCCTCAAATCCTATGTAAGCATGTCTGTCTTGTGTGGGTCAGAAATTGTGTGGGGTTATATATTAATATTATCTATATTGTTAAATTTGTGATTAAGCCCGTCTGGATAGTACATCTTTAAACGTCGTATCCACTTATTTTCATGGGACTCAAATCTTTCTAATGTTATCTGTTCTGAACTTTTCTATTCTCTCAATTATAGTGAATTTGGCATGAATTTTAAAATCGTGTTTTTCTAGGCGGAAATGTTGTTCTATAGGTAATAATCTTTCATGGGGAATCAACTTAATTCGATTGCAATAATTATTAATTATGTAGTGAAAGGGCCATTCAAATTTTCCTACATATTGTTTCTGGCTTAGTGTGCAATCTAGGAATTAAATTATATATATATATATATATATATATATATATATATATATATATATATATATATATATATATGTATATATATATGGCTGATTGATTGATTCGTTTTCTATGGCTTGTCAGTCCTTTCCAGGTTATTTATAATATAAAATATTTTTAGATTGTACGAAATATTTTTAAATGTTAATAGTTTAGTGTAAATTTTTTTACTAATTACTCCATAGCGGAAGACAGAATAGGTGGATTCAGTCTTATCCGAAGAGCACTTGCGTGTACGCGAATATAACGAACACAACCGGAATTGGAACTCTCCGATTAAAAATTACGAGCCATTGTCCATTACACCACCCGCACATCCCAAACTATAACACTTGGTATTTCCAAGCGGTACTGACAAGCAGAACTATTTTTCGCACGCCCGAATATATTTTCAGATTATACATGTTGCAACACAAGAAAATTTTGAATAATAGTATTTAGCATTAGAAGCACGATGATATAGCTCAAAGTTCTGCGCAAATATTACATTAAAAAGTCAATGTAAATTGCATAATATGTGTTTGTATGTGCATGTGTCTTTGGGTTAAGTAATTTGATCGTATAAGTATGGTATTGCGTTATATGAATGAGTTGCTTCCCTAGTCTTCCGAGAAAGACCTGATTTGAAAACCGCATTTGAAAAGCTGCCGTCTTATTTTCGAGCTTCAAAATATTATTGGTACCAGAAGCTTACGCACTCGTCTCGAAGCACAACACATTATGTCCTAATATAATCACATCTCTTTTAATGACCTGAGACTGATACTGTATTTAAACATTTTCATGTCTGTATTATCAGGTAATTTTGTTTCCTTCAAAGATTCAATTAATTTTAATAGCTGTAAAATACTTCATTCAAGACATTTCAATTTATTTACCTAATCTATCTGATTAATATGGCTGTTTGTTTTTTTAATTATTTTATTTTCAGATAACACAGGAATTCTCCTTCGAGCTAGCACATCGATGATAATTTTTTAAAATGCTTTTCCAAAGGTAAATGAATGATCAATATATTTTGTTATAAAAAGGAAAACAGGAATAAAATGGCCGACGAATGATATACGTCCCGTTCTGTTTATCGCCTCTTCCTCCATTTTCCAAATTAAGTTCCATTAATTGATTTTGTATGCATTAATTATGTGCAAACGTGACCCGTCATGCTAGAGGCGAATAAGGAAAGGGTTTGTTTTTCGTTTTTTTTTTTTTGCTTATTTGTCAATAGTTCAATCGTAAACGTTCGCTAGAATGTTATTTTGAAAAACAAGAAATGGCACGGAGACACGTTTCGTTCTAACAGTATAAAAAACATATAATAATAAAAATAAATACACTAAGAAGCAAAATGAAACTACCTCACCATCACCGGTCTCAATGTTTACCAGAGATAACTTTTGGGGAAATAAATAAAACTCTCGCGTAAACATCTCTGACTTCCTTGCAGAAGGTCTATGTTTTTATTTCTGATTCAAAGGCACAAACAAACTTACAAGTCATATCACGGTGAAACACCAGTTTTCCTAATATCAAAGAAGTTAAGGAACGTCGAACCTGGTCACTACGAAGATGGGTGACTGCTTGAGAATACGAGGTGTTATAAATTAAGATGTGATTGATAACGGCTGGAATTGGAAATCGGGTAGCTGAGTTCTGATTTCTGTTGCGTTCTTTATATCCTCAATGTCTTTGTGAAAGCTATGAATTCACATCTTCTCCCAGTTATGGATTAATTAGTAGAAATTATATTAATAAAAAAGCATTATCTCAAAAGCATTCTTTCAATCTAAAAATATTTTATGGCTTTAATTAAACGGCAAAGGGTTGATAAGCCATAAAACATCAAGGATCTAACAATCAATAAATTATAGACACAAACAAAGACACACCAGTACAAAATTAAGCAATAAAACACTGATGCTATAAACATTATAGATATACCCCCTTAATACTGGAATATGAAATCGGCTATTTTCACAAAAAATTCTCAAAAAATGACAACTTTGAAAACCCCTTCAATTTATATGTACCTGTATCAATTGCGAGCTTTCTGAAAAAAAATAAATAATAATAATAATGTTAATAATAATAATAAAATTCGATTGACTTAATAAAGAAAAGAGTGCTCTCTAATAGGGTTCGAACCACTCTTTGTAAGTGAAAGTACCGTCTTAAAGATGCTCGACCACAGTACACCAGATAATGCGGTGGTTTATTCTACAAAGGTTGACACAGGATTGATCCCTACAGTTTTGAGTCATTATCAAGAATTTTGATCTTTCTTTCTTTAACAAATTATCTCATAATTCAAATGTGCACTCCGATAGGTGCAATTTACGTAGTTAGGAAAATGAGCAAACAAAAATAATACTTACCCAAATATGTTTAACAACTGTCCAAGGTGAATTTGGGATATCGATTGAAAAATTCTGAAAGCTAAGCAAATTATTAAGAAACGGGAAAATTTTGTTACAAACAGAGAGAAGAGTATTGAACTATTATGTAATATCTGCCCGCCTATATAGCAGTGATGGCAATCTCCCATCAGCTGAATAATAGACTTAAATCAACAGAAATTAAGTTCTACAGAAGGATGCTGGGGATATAATGGACTGAATATGTGAGAAACAGAGTTTTGGAGAAAATTGAAATTAACGGATACTTATACTTAGACAGTTATACAAGACTTCTGGATTTGAGGAACGCGAAACCAACCCTTAATTGATGCTGTTCCCAGGTCCAAATTGACTCAGAGGTGTAGCCAATGTTGAGTTTCCAGCTAATGGCAAATAGTGAACAAACAACGTAGGGTCAAAACGGGAAAATAAAAAAATGCATGCGAAAAAAATGTCATTTCCGTAGTAAAATATACCAGGAATACATGAAAGCAAAAAAAATTACCTGCAAAATATTTCTTTAAAAAAATTCACTAAAATTCAGAAGAAAATAAACTTTTGTCATTAAATGACTCATAAGAAGCTGATATGCCGTTAAACAAACAAATAAATCAAACAAAATACGAGTAAGTGACATTTGAAATGTTTAGTGCGCATAATGAGGAAAAAGGGCGTAGAAAATTTGAGAGGTACATAAGTTATTGACATCAGGGATAACCGAGGAATACAGAGCATAATCAACCTAACTGGCAGGCATAGCAGAGATTAGGAAAGCTAGTAACAATAAGATACTATACTAAGAACAAAAAAGGACAGGAATTTGTGGCGAGCCATGATCGTCCACCTCCTGAAAGGACTCGGCACACAGACGAATAATAATGGGTATCCACAAAATAATTCTTGGTGGAATAAGAAATAATTTGAGATAAACAGTTCATTGATTCCTGAGAAATTACGTTTGAGTTAGTATTAAAATTATTATGATCCTCGAGAAATGCATGAATGGAGTCCTGGAGATATAAAATGAAAATTGTCTGTTAATTGATGCCCATGACGACAACCAGATATCACCGGTGAAAATTGTATGTAAAAAAAAGAAGCGAGAATTTCATGTGCGAATATTTTGCATATGTGTAAATATTTCGATTTTCCAATACTTTTAGAATTTAGAAAGATTAACAAAAAACGTAAAAAAAAAAATGTTTGCAAATCTTCAAAGTAATTTCAAAACTGTAAAAAAAAAAAGAAAAGAAACAAAAAAAATGTATATTTCGTCTGCAATAATATGTAAATTTGATTTGATTTTTTTCTTATTCTCTTTTCTGAAAGCATCTGTTAATAAAATTCTTTCTGAATTTTTTCGTTATTTTGTTATTTGTCACTTTGATGTGCGTTGGC
This sequence comes from Acanthosepion lycidas, assembly GCA_963932145.1. NCBI lineage: Eukaryota > Metazoa > Mollusca > Cephalopoda > Sepiida > Sepiidae > Acanthosepion > Acanthosepion lycidas. The sequence goes on along the minus strand of OZ010582.1, from coordinate 93,595,296 downwards.
GAAGTTTGATGAAACTTGTGTAATCATGAAAAAAAAAACAAAAAATCAAACAAACAAAAAAAAACAGCCAATCACCGAATGAGAAACAATAACAATGCAATCTTGTTTTAAGATCGAGAGAAACACATTTCCAAATAAAGTTTTAATATATTTTACTGCTTTTGATTGGTTAAAAAATAAGAAAAACAACAAAGAAACTCCATATTAAAATGAAAAAAAAAAACATTGATACATGTTATAATTTCAGTAACATATCTTAATTTCTAACAATTCGTAAAATTTTCTTTTGGAATTTTAATATAATTTTCATAATGAAAATAAGTACACAGTATTTGAGTTGTTAAAATTTTAACCCTATTCCGATAATATAATCATTAACAAAGAACTAATTTTCTTGGAAGTGTATAATATAATCATTTCAAATATTTTCAGACTTGCTGTGCATTAAAACAATTACGACGTGGACTTCACTCAACACATATCATCATCTAGGTTTTACTTTAACCTCAAGTCTCTCAACTGTATATTCTGCAAAGGATTTGACTGATATCGCGAATGCAGATGACGTGGCTATCACTGCAGACATTATTACGAATGCCACAGTTCTACATTATTTAGAAGATACTGTCAACGACGATGGGCTATGTCAACGCTTCTAAAACTGAATTCCTAAGCTTCAACCAGCAAGACTCAATGTAGACTGACTCAGGTCAATCAATAAAATCTGTCGAATATTTTCTATACCTAGGAAGCGAAATAAATTTTACCGAAAAGGATGTGAAAATTCGCATGGGCCGCCTTCAATAAAATGGATGTAAACTTAAAATCTAAAATATAAGTCAACTTCAAACGAAGATTCTGTCTGGCCGATGCAGAGGACATGTTAATGTATAGGGCCACTGCTTGGACATTAACTTCAGTCTACGCCAGATGCAACCTACATTCGGAGGCTGAGAGATATACTAACATCTCTTAGAGTAAACACCAAACCAAATCACAACTCTATAGAAGCATCACTGATATTTCTACAATCTTGCGTGAACGCAGAATGCAAAACACTGCTTGCGAACAAAACAAGAACAGGTAAGTGGTCTATATCGCTGGACACCTAGTCATGGCATAAGTCGGGATCCTCGCCCAGCGATAATCTATACTAACCAACTCTATTATGAAAACAGAAAGTCACACTTTGTGGTTGGCGTGATAGACTCATAAATGTCCGATCTAGCTCGACCAAATAATAAATAATATGATATAAATCTCTATAAAGCATCGGTGTGGTAAGATGAAAAAGAGGAAAAATCGTAAGCTATGCGTTATGTACCTGATAATGTACTCTTAAGACTAAATAATGCATTCATCGATGGTATCATGTATTTTTTCACTGATGGCATATATCTATCTATCTATCTATCTATCTTATCTATCTATCTATCTATCTATCTATATAAATATATATAATTGATGGCATCGTATATATGTTTTCATTGATGGCATCATATATATATATATATATATATATATATATATATATAATTGATGTCATCATATATATTTATGGATTGATAGCACCATATATATGTTTTAATTGATGGCATCATATTTTTTTTTTTTCATTGATGGCATCATATAAATTTTTTCATTGAGGCATCATATTTTTTTTTTCATTGATGGCATCATATAAAATGTTTTCATTGTCACATTATATATTTTCCATTTATTGCATAGATATCATTGATGGCATCCTACATATTTTTTCATTGATGGCATCATATAAAATTTCATTGATGGCAACATATTTTTTTTTCATTGGGGCATCATGTATATTTTCTTATTTATTGCATAGATATCATTGAGGCATCATATATATCTTACATTGATTGCATCATATAAATGCTGAGCGAGTCTGCGAAATACAAACAGATGTCTTTATATTGATAATGATTAACTAAGCGTAGTTTATGTATGGCACATGGACGAAAGTATGGAGCATTTAGTGAGGATCGAACTCGGTACTCAGTCGTATATGAATAAGCAAGACAAGCTTGCTTATCATTACAATACGTTGAAATGTCCCGTATTTGTAATTATATAAAATAAACTCTTATAACGAAGGGTTACTTATATTTTAATTTCAAATTTAAATCTCTGGTGTTTGATGAGTCCAGAAAAAAAAGAAAAACGAATAGACAATCGTAATACAGCATCGGTGTTATTTTCAAATATCCCATATTGTAATAACTGTAGAATTGTTAAAAATTCATGATCTAAAGGATGGGGCTGGCCTGATGTTTACCCATAGCAAGGTAGGTATGGGTTTATATCTTTCCTAAGGGTTTTAGCACACAAGGGAATAAGATGAAGGAAGGTACGGTGTAGTAATGGGTAGCGGTTCGGATTGAGGAGACAGAAAGCCGAATTCAAATTCCAGTCGGATCCATTGCATTCACTTTTGTGCTAATACCTGTATGTATGAATCCTCTTCTTCAACTACCACCCCAGATATGGGTGAGTAGGAGGAAAATTCGATTTTAGTGCCTTGCGTATCAACCGGTCTAGGAGAAAGAAAATCAATTCGAAACCGGTCTTGAAAGTGTTGGGCTCCGTCGGGCTATCTTGCACAAAAACACGACTTCTATTGCGGTTGCAAGACATTTGGTGTCCCTAAGATGGGTCACAGGATTCGTGATCGCGCACGCTTATACGATGAAGTCGTCTGGAATTGGGATTTGTGCGACCAGTGTCTGAGTTGTGCTCGATACTTTTGCTCATTCAACATTAATTCTAATACTTTAGCTAGCAGGTGCACAGCTAAATTGAATATCTCCACTTAAGTATCATACACAGTACAGCGTCATCGAGTGATTTCATTTGGGAGTTAGTGTCTTCATCGGCGATGCAATAACTAGTGTTTATTTTAATGTTTCTTTTGTTCATCCAGAACTTACCCGAGGCCTACGCGAAGTCCCTATGAGGGATTCATGAAATAAAATATGCATGAGTTCTAGAGGGACCGTCTTCCCAGGGCCTATCCCTTTTTCAGCTGGAGTTAATCCCTGGAGCTGGAGTCATCCCCAGAGGGAATAGGCCTAGAGATCTTGAGCAATATTTTTTTCACTTGTCCAATATACGTGTACCACTTTAAAATCAGAGTTTGCCTCATTCAGTTTCTCTCATTCAGTCTGCTTACATGCTATATGTATTTTGTACCTAGGTTGCTCGCTGGTATCTGACCCTCCCTATTTTATTCCTGTTATAGTTCCGCGTGTCATGCATTTTCCGGAAATTCTAACCAGCTGAAGAAGGCCTGAGCGTACAGCCGTCGAAACGTCGTGATTATGGCAACAAAGATGAGGACAACAGTTCTAACTATGTAAATAGTGTAAATAATAATTACTGCCTTTAATGTTTAAAATAAATTATATTATTTTCATTTTCTTTTTTTTTTCTTTTGTTTACTCTGACATAGAAAAAGAAAACTAAAATCAGCAAATATGTTTCTTTTTATTATTTCACCCCAAGATAGGTAATAAAGCCCCTAATATGCAAGGGGTTGCTGAGTGTTAAGGAATATTAGAAAATATATTATTCTTTTTTTTTTTCCTTTTGTTTCCGAAAAATAGTTTTTCTTCTAGGTCTTACATGCAACAAAATATATCTAAAGGGTTTTCTGAGTTCTTAACAATATTAGTAACAATTATTTTAAGGAGAGTGAACAATAAATAAACAATAATTAAGAAGACAGGAGATAACGATTGACATTGCATTTAAATTGTAGCAAATTACAGTTGACTGGAAAGCAAGAGCCTGAAAGAGAGTTTTAGAAGCGAGAGGTGCGATAGAAGAAACTTTCAGCATAGAACTTACGGTTGCATTTAGCCATTTCAACTGTAAGACGAGATCTTGCCTCCAATCTAGTACTACGCTTAAATTCATAAAGTCTGCGTACCATAGCGGAAAATTCACCCGAATATTTACTATATTTTATATGGGTCCAGCGAAGCTAGATTATGGCGGCGGGAAAAGTAACTGAAGCTGGGATGCCATGACAGGACCAATAGCATTGCAGATTATTCTTTGAATTTGGGGATTTTTCCATACGAAAAACTTGTTTATATTGAAAATGAAACAAAATATTTTTGGCAGAGGGATAAAATTCTAAAATATTCATTTTTTGAGAGGCACGAATAAATGTAGAATCAGGAATACTTAAAATTTAATTTGTTATTTAGAATCCCCACTTTTATCATTTTTTAACTGCCCCCCCCTCCAACGCTTCGCTGTTAATTAAACCCCGGCCACAATTAATTTCATTAGATTTTGTCCCCCATCCCACCAGTAAGATTTTATTTTTTGCTGCTGTGCGAACATTAATGACTAACAAAACTGACAACTGTTTATCTTTTCGTATTTCCAAAGCTGATCAGATTTGAATTGCTACATTGCATCAAACCATTTGGTTAATTTCAAAACTGTTTCTCTGATCAATAGTTAAAAAAAAGGTTCCAGCGAAGGGATCTTGGTGAAGCCCATCTGTCCTTTTAACTTGTGTGCTGACGCTACAGAATCACAAAGAACTGAAAGCAAATAATATGAACCTCCCTTGAGCATATCCAACAGAAGGAACTACTGAAATGGATATCACGTGTAATTCAAAGCGAAAATGATGATGTAATCAAGATGTTGATTTTCCACACTACTTCAAACAAAAGTTTAGGAAGGAAACCCTCCGTCAATACAGCGTTTTTGGTATGACGATAAACTACATCTGCGTCCTGGGTATGACGATCAACAACATCTGCGTCCTGGGTGTGACGATAAACTACATCCGCTTCCTGTGTGTGACGATCAACTACATCCGCGTCCTGGGTATGACGATCAACTCCATCAGCGTCCTGGGTATGACGATCAACTCCACCCGCGTCCTGGGTGTGACGATCAACAACATCCGCGTCCTGTGTGTGACGATCAACAACATCCGCGTCCTGGGTGTGACGATAAACTACATCCGCTTCTTGTGTGTGACGATAAACTACATCCGCGTCCTGGGTATGACGATCAACTCCATCAGCGTCCTGGGTATGACGATCAACTCCATCAGCGTCCTGGGTATGATGATCAACTCCACCCGCGTCCTGGGTGTGACGATAAACTACATCCGCGTCCTGGGTATGACGATCAACTACATCCGCGTCCTGGGTGTTACGATAAACTATATCCGCGTCCTGGGTAAGACGCTAAACTACGTCCAACAGCAAGGCCTCTGATAATACGTTTTTGAAAAAAAATAATGCTGCCAGCTGTACATTTTTGAAAAAATAATGTTGTCAGCTGTACGTTTTTGAACAAATAATAATACGAGCAATACGTTTTTTTTATTTTTATTTTTTTTGAAGGAATAGAGTTACCGGCTATACTATACGTTTTTGAAAAAATAATATTATCAGCTATACGTTTTGGGAAAAAAAAAATAATATTACCAGCTATATTTTTTTGAGAAAAAAATATTAACAGAAAAAGATTTTTGACAAAAGAAAAATATAACCAGGAAAAAATTTGAGGTTTATATGCCGTAAAACAGAAACAAACAAACCGAAACTGTCAATGCTAGAAAGAGCAATAACCATTCCTGTGCTTGAAGAAGATATTTTCCTAAATAACTATTTAAAAAGAAATATTTCATAAGTTTCAACAGAAAGTTGCTTTGGCTGCTTAGTCAATAAATGTCAACTGTTTCCTTATGTGGAAACGGCTAATATTATTACCATTACTATTTTGTTATAAAATTGTCATTCAATTCTTTATTTTTTTAACGAAAAATTAACGAAAATAGAAGAATATGAAATGTAATAAATTAAGAAAAAACTGTCAATTTTATTCATATTTCAAAAAATGACACTAGTTTTCAGTTCAATAAATTCTGGTCTTCGTCAAGATTTCTAGATTTTTATCGCTGGAAGCTTCCTGTAAATTATGTACCAGGGAAAGATTTTGAAAACAGCTTACAGTTTAGTTATTCATTACTGGTTCATTGGGAAGATTTTCAATAGTTATTTAAATAGAAGAATTATTAAAAATTTCGTTTGGCGTCATCAGTTTTTTTTTTTTTTGTAAATGCGGAATTTTCAAAATTTATTCTCACTACTTTAACATATTTTTCTTTCTATGGCAAATTAATTACTTTTGCAATAAAATCGATTACTTTTGCAATAAAATCGATTACTTTTGCAATAAAATCGACTTTCAGTGAAAGTAATGTCTAGCGTTTTTGTTATATATATATATAAATTTAACACTCTGAAGGGACTTCTACATAAAAGGACGAAACAATTTAAGTTTCTCACTTCGTCATTGAACGCAACATTTTAATTGCCATAATCTTCAGCTTCTAAACTGTTGTCACAATTTCTGATGTAATGTATTGTTTACACTATTTACATTGTTCTGTCTTTTGTCCTCATCTTTGTTGTCATATTCACGATGTTTCGGCTATTGTACGCCCCAGGCTTCTTCAGGTGATAAACGTTGGAATTTCGAACCGAACCATTTATTTATTCCACTGACTTAGATTGTTCTACTTCCACGTGCCATGCCTTTTCTGGACATTTAACTTTAGTTAATTACCGTTAGAAAAAGGGCGAAGATAGTTCCACAATCAAGTAGCGCGAAAGAAGAAACTGTTATTATAAAACTGACGCTTACATGTAGCCGGTTCAACTGTAAATTCATGAAAACTTGCCCTCCCAGCCTATTACTGAGATTGAATTAAAAATGTCTAATTACGATAGCGGAAATATCATCCGAAAAAATGACTATGAAAGTATTTATAGAATAGGCAATCGGGAGCCATTTTGCGGTGGGAAAATGTCTGAAGCCGAGAGGCCAGGGCGGAACGAATAACATTGCAAATCCTTTAGCTATGTTTAAGAATCTTTGGATATATAGCAGAAGAAGCAGATCTAATGTGCCAGCAGTATTCAAAGCGAAGACGAATGGTTGACTTATAAATATTTCAGTTTGTTTCTGGCAAGAAAAAATGTCCCTCACGCAACATTAAACCAACCTTCCTAGCAACAGACGTAGTCATTGATTCAATATAATATTTTCATTTCATTTCCCAATTTTGAAGAGATAAACTATTCTCTCTATAATCACTAGCACAGCTCACTTAAATACTATAAGAGACCAATTCCCCACCCCATGCTTCAGGTGTTGATTGTTGCCGGGATATGATAGCATAAAATGTGTTTTTTTTTTTATATATATAGGATACAGGATGTTGGCGTCCACGTAGCATTATATCAAGTAAGTCAATGAGGATCTTTGAAAAAAGGCCAGTCTTCTGAAGTCCATGTGACCAATTTAAGCGATGGCCAAGTCTTTCTCCTTGTTCCTAAATTCGTCTGCATTTTATTACTAATCTGCCTAGGAAAGTTCTTATTAGTACATATCTATGAAGAGGAGACCACTAATTACGGTGGCACACCCAAAAATCGAGTTGATCGAAACGTAGCTACCGATCTCGTCTGGTCTAGCTTCCCCAGATCAATGAAGAGAAACTGGCTTGTAACTTTCAGTACCGCAAACTCAAAGCGATTATTGATTCATCATCACTGGCCAGAATCAGACATTTGTCTAAGTAAAAGATACAATTGTCCTTTCAAAGAGGCTTCATGCTATGAACGTCTACTTGGTTTTAATTTAGCCTCTAGACTTCAATGGGTTGATTGATTCGTTTTCTAAGGCTTATCGATTCATTGCAGGTTATTTAAAGACAGGAACTATTTTTAGATTGTAAGTTTCTTTTTTGCTGGTGGCGAAATAGTAATGATTTAGGGATGCATGTTTTAATAATTAACCAATCGCTTGTCGGGAAAAGTCGGATTCTTAATTTAGAAATTTTATGTTAGTCTGTGCTAATTTATAAGTAGCGATCCTTTTTCTCAAACAGTGAAAGTAATGTCTAGCGGACGATATAAGATAAGATTTTATATATGACTTATTGATTTATTGATTTTTATTGCTTATCAACCATTTTCGTGTTATTTAAAGTCAGAAAATATATTTTAGATTTCAAGAATTTTTTTTTCTTCTTCGGAGATAATTCTCCAATAATATAAGTCTCACTAATGGCCCTTAAAAAGGAGTAGAAGTTGTGGAATAACACCTTTCCCAAGCTTATTTGCGCGTAGGTGAATATAACGAACAGAACTGATCTAGAACTCTAGATTCCCGATAAAAAATCTCGAGCCATTATCCATTATACCACTCGCACATCCAGGCTTACAGTAGGTGATATTTATAGAATAAGCACACGGAAGCAATCCTACAGTGAGAAAATGTCTGAAGCTGAGATGCCAGGTCACAACGAATAACATTGCAAATTATTTAGATTCTATTAAGAATCTTTAAATATATAGCAGGAGAAGCAGAAATGATTTGGCAGCAGTATTCAAAGCGAGGACGAATGGTTGACTTATAAATATTTCAGTTAGATTCTGTCAAGAAAAAAGTCCATCACTTAACAGTGAACCGACATTCCTAGAAACGCACTTAGTCATTTATTCAATATAATATTTTTATGTCACTTCCCAATTTTGAAGACATAAACTATTCTCTCTATAATCACGAGTAAAGTTACTTATAAATTATAAGAGACCAATTCCCCACCCCGTGCATCTAGTGTTGATTGTAGTCGGGATATGATAACATAATTTTTTATGTGTTTTAACGTAATATGGCCGTAAGCCGCCCACACTTCAATTTTAACGAATATATACGATAAATTACTATATACGCTGGAAGTTTACTTTGGCCTGTTTGATAGCTCCAGAATATAATAGAATCTATTTCCAATGAATAAATGCTACAAGTCTCAGATTAGAGTAAAATGGAGTATTACTCATGTATCTGTGCTGGAGCTGTCCAATCTTTATTTTCTAGTCATATCATAGCTGAAGAATTTTTTAACCAGTCATATTATCCAGTCTACAACCTCTTCTCACAGACACAACACTGCAAACTTATCTCTACTCGATGTCTATTTGCAGAGCAAACGTACACATGAGCTACACTCGTTCGTTCTAGCAAGTTCTTTAGATCTAAGATACGCTATACTACCGAAATGAATCACCCTCGTTTTTAAGGAGAGAGATAGTTACTCTTTATAAGAATTACTACGTTTTGGACAATGCTCCTGCGTTGAAACTTTCCCACACACTACAAACCTAACCTCTTCAAGTCAGAAGTCAACATGTCTATCATCTTTATAGTTGTGATATCCCGTTCTTGCTACATCCTCTTACATAAAATATCCTACGTTTTATTCAGCAGCCGTACATCTTGTGTAGTTCTAAGACGCTTTAAGGAATGAGTTCTAGTATCAAAAAAGCATTTATTAGGTTGGTGCAAAAAATAATGTCGTTTTCTCACATACTAACATATGTGAGAAAACGACATTATTTTTGCACCAACCTAATATATATGATTTCCACTTTCCTTTGTCGTCCATTATACACTTTGAAATATTTTGTAAACTACAGAGGAAAGTTTTCTTAATTTTGTATGGCTAATTGGAAGCGAACTTTAGGAAGATTGCGAGATATAAGAAGATAAAATGGTGAATAATGAGCAAAAAAAGACGCGAGAATAAACACGGAAAGAGAATATGGATATGAATGGCAAAAACAGGCGGGAAAATATGGAGAGTAGAAAAGATGGTGGTTGATTATAAAACACATAAAAAGAAAGACACAAGAAATGGAGGAGGAAGAAAAGAAATTAGTGTATGCATCTGAAAATGGATATAACTGGAAATTCTGAAATGTATATTATGAAATAAATACTGACTAAAATAAAGAAATAGCTCAAAAGCTTACTTACGAACTGTGTATACGCAATTAAAACAGACGATATGAAAGGATAGAAATAACATGCACACAACACATTATTATTATTATTATTATTATTATTATTATTATTATTATTATTATTATAAAAGGCACGAACACTTAAAATTTTATGAGCTTATATTTATTTCATTAGGGTTGTACAAAAGTCCCCAATTGAAGGTCTAATGAACTGGGGACTTTTTAATGACCCTAACGAAGTCAATATTACCTCATGATATTTAAAATGTTCGTGACATTCATGTTAATAATTTATTCCTCTGTCTCTGACATATAGCTACCCCTAGATATATACCCTTATGGAAATATCCATACTGATCACTAATATTAGCATTATATATATATATATATATATATATATATATATATATATAAATATATATATATATATCTGTATTAACGTACATTTATCCAGCAATATTTATTTTAAACATCATTCTTTATATATAGCAGACAAGAAATATTTATTTAATTTTTATTCAGTTTTTCCAGTGTCCTTATGGTTTTTTTTAATTTTTTTAGGAGTAATGTTGTCAAAAAAAACATTCCATAATTTTTATTGCCTTAACCCCTTTCCGTCACTTCTTTAGCAATTTCCAAGTGGCTTTTGTTTATGATGTTGTTAGCTTTCACTCCTACCTGTTTAAATTGTATTTCATTGTTTTGTTATTTTGAATAGAAGCGTTTCCTCCTAACCTTCGCGTGATGAAAGCTGTTGGACTACGTGTGAGCGTTTTCTATTTTTAAGATAATTTAACACTCCATTTCCACTGCTAAATAACGAGAGTTTGATAGTAAGCTACAGATGTTTAATATACAGGGCCTGACTAATAGCGAGATGTTTCTGGTAACGTGATTTATATAGAATTTTAGTGTTTTCGACCAAAATGTTTCTTAAGGTTTCTTGCAAATTGCGGGTAGATAGATGTTTTCTTTTTATAGAACTTTGATCTGATAAGTGATACGTGATGTGTCTACTTAAGAAGTGGGTAGTATGTCTGATATAGGTAATTCATCTTTGACAAGAAACAGGGTTGTGCTGGGCAGTTAAATTGATACAATACACGGTTTTCCATTTCCTGTAATATATTATAAGTTCTGCATTATATATACATATATACACACACACACACACGCATATATCTATATCTATCTATCTATCTATCTATCTATCTATCTATCTATCTCTCTCTCTCTCTATATATATATATATATATATATATATATATATATATATATATATATATATGTTTGTATATGTATACTAACTCAATGTAATAAGATGTTACCATAACAGTCATTTACAATATTAAAACATTACTATCAGTAAACTTTTATATTTTAAATATTTTTAATGTGTTTTAATTAATGTGTTATTAAATATAGTATTTAACTCTTATTAAATCTCTAATTTATTTGTAAAGGAGTTAAATATTTAAATTGCTAACAAGCCTTAAACTATTTTCTTTTTTTTAAATTTAAATTACTATCAAACGTTAAAATGTGTTTTTTTTACTGAAATTGCTAACACTATACCACCTCTCTTCTTCCTCCGTAAACCCTAAATACATCTACTTTCTCTTTACTTCCCCCTTCTCTTCTCTCCTTCATTTTCAACATATCATTTCCGTTAAGTTGACTGCTTAAATAAGTCAATGTCTGATCCTTATCCGCTCCTTCCTCAATATTAAGTATGATAGGAAGAAATATAAAAATACACCCTCTCTAAACTCGACCATGTCTCTCACACTACTACTCGCTACTCTCTCTGTTAAATTACATAAACTTAATACTACCCATCAAAAGTGTAAATTTTCATTTCATTTTTCATTTCACCATTTGGAAGTGATGTCTGAAGATCCAGGGTACTTTAAAAGATCTCTGGTGAAATAAACTATTAAATGGAGCCTTAAAGTGGCTTGTTTTCTTTAAATTATTAGCTCTGAATTTACACTGAGCTCTCAAGATGTCATCCTCATTGGAACTACCCATACAGATTACCAAGTTTTTCGTAGCTTGACTATTAGATCCTTATAAAATAAGTTGAGCTCTCATTTGATCACCTCCCATCGGATTACCGTAAGGATCCACACTTTCAACATAAAATGGATAACTTTACACCGGATTACTCACTCAAAACATATCCCTTACCCCTCTGTTGAATCTTTCACCATTTCTTTGACGGAAATAATTATTGACCTCATTAAAAGAATGAGCTGGAAAATTTACTTCCATTTTAATCCCTAAAACAAACCTTAATGACGCATTTTAATTGAAATCCCAAAACAAACCTCCCAGCAATAAATTATTGGAACTCTTTGAACACGACTCAATTATTTAATAAAAAAAATTAACTTTTACAAAGAAATCAAACCCATTCCAATGCAAAATTAAAAAGGACATTACAAGTATCAAAAACTCAAAAGCACTATGGATCATAGCTGATAAATCCTAAAATATCTACTAGATAAATCCATCTGAATACAAACATCTGATTCTGAATAAAGCCTCTAAATCTTACAAAAAAGATAGTAACTCTAGACACCTATCCTCCATACACAGAGAAACTGCTAAATTCGCATTTAAATATAATATTGCTGATAGAATGTGTGCAATTCATTTAAAAGACGCCTACCTCCTTTTTAAAGACCATAAACCTAACTTTCAAAATAATCTACATTCCAGACTAATAAATTCCTCCAAATCACAGTTAGGAATAATTTCTAGATATATCCTAAAAAGAATAAACATTCGAAAAAAAAAACCTTAAACCATTGGAAAGATTCCTCTGGCGCCATTAATTGGTTTCAAAGTATAAAATCTAAAAATAAAGCCTCTTTTATTCAATTGGATATTATCGACTTCAACCTCTCCATTTCCAAAGATTTATTAGAAAATAGCTTGAGTTTTGCTAGAAATTATACTAAAATTACTGACGAATATATAAAAAACATAATGAACTCTAGAGAGTCTATACTAAGACTTAATGACACTACTTGGAGAAAAAAAAAAGAAAAACAGATAATTTCGATACCTCAATGGGAGCATTTGATTCAGCTCAAATTGAAGATTTAATAGGTATATACATTTTAGATATACTAAGCAGATTCCTTAACCCCCAAAATGTAGGGCTATACAGGGAGGATGGACTTATTGTTATACCTTATACCAATGGTCCTCTAACATCCCAACTATAGAAGAAAATAATTAAGGCCTTCAAATTTCTAGG
>OZ010582.1:93567159-93577159 GCA_963932145.1 Acanthosepion lycidas | reverse complement strand
AGGTAGATATATAGGTAGTTGTACAGACAGCGAGGCTAACTGAGTAATGACAGAAAGAGATGAAGTTTTGAGATCGAGTTAAAAGCAGACGGAAATATTGTGCAGTTGACAGTTATTGGTAGCGATAAACACAGTCAATATTGGAAAACAGTTAATACGAGAATAAGAAAGACGAAAAAGACGCTACGCGAGAAAGAAATGTACAGAGGATAGGTGGAAACATATTATATTAACATATTAATGTCACAGACGTTCCAATATTTATAGAGACACTTTATCTAACTTCCAAGTAAAAAAAGAAATATATTTTTGCTCCATGAAAAAAAAACATTAAACTAAACAAAACACATACACCAATATCACAAGCTTTGCACATTAAAGTCTATAAGAAAAGGACATTTAAAATATTTTTCAAAGAGCCAGTTTTGTTTCAACTATCTAACCTTGGAATCATCTCCGTTTATACAAAGCATATTCAAATATTAATAGATGTAAATCTTTTTCTTGAGACGATCTTGAAAGACAACTTGACTTCTCGGTCAATGTATGCCGAGTGCTTCCATATAAGCAAAACGGCTAATGTTAATATTTCCTTTAGTAAAACGCATAATATGGACATTCATAGGAAATATCCTTTATGAAGAATATTTGTGATGTCGGATGTATCCTTCTAACTTACTATACCTTTGACATATCACTGACAAAGGTAAAATCAAGTCTAAACTTGAAAAATAGTCCGCGTCCTCTTGTGCTGCTTGTCGAAAAAAAACGATTTATTTATTGTATCTTCCGATTGAGAAGTAGAAATGAATTGGTGATCGCTGACTATCCTACACGTAGTTAAGCTGATTCACAACTCATTCATTCTTGCAAATGAGTCAATCATAATAAGAATACATCCATCAGCATTCAATGCAACATATACCACAATAACGCATAACCACAGCTATCCTACTTTAAACAACCATGATATAAAAAAATAGTAATATATAAATTGTCAATTTTGTTTTTACCTTTTTTTTTTTAGCAAAACTATCTTATGTGAAATCAGGGGGGAAGGTGATGAAGCTACTAACGAAAATAAAACACAAGAAAACATTCAAACTAAAATAAAACATTTTAGAAGGACCCGTCCAATGACTGAAAAAATCAGTGGCCATTGTATTTTGTCAATAAGCAGAATCAAACAGCTCATACGCGAGAAGTGACAGAAACCCAAAAATCAAATCAAAAGGTGATCCAATCAACATAAAAAAAGAGGACAAAAACAAACTGTTTATTTAATTAATGATTACTTTAATTTGTGGTACGAAAGAGAAATGGGGGAAGTTTTGGTCGTCACTGTCTGTTCTATACGTAGTTAACCTGATTCTCCATCACAATTCATCAATTACTAAAAGCACTCATTCATCACCATTATATCCAACATATACCACAATACCCCGCCTATTCACAGAGATGCTACTACAAAAATTCATGACATGAAAATTTCATTATATACAAAATATCTTCTCTCTTTAAAAATAATAATAATAAAAATAATAAAAACATTTTTCTTTCCTTATAACAAAAATGTATAAACATATGTGTTGGAAAGATATGGACCTAATAACGAAATAAAATATAACCAAACATTCACGGTAAAATAATATGTTAGTAGGACGCATCCATCCCACAGATAAAAGATGAGTGGCCACTGTATTTTGTCGATAAGGGGAATCAAGCAAATCATTCACTAGAAGCGAAGAAGAGACAAAAATAATGTCATGGTCTGATCCAGTTACATTGACTAGATCAGCCATTGTCATTTTTTAAACAAAAGGAACAAAACCAAAGTGGGGTGGCTTGGATTCCAGACAAGAATCCTAACAAAAGAGAATGCCGGTAACAGCAGTTACTCTTATTAACTAAGTGATAAAAAGAGTCCACCTTAACTAGAGATGGGATCGTTCAGAAATCCGCTCCGTTGTTCTCATAGTTAACTAAAAAAGAAAATCAAGATCGGTTTATTTTATTATGACTTTGAAATATTGTCATTTTCGCGTTTACCTACCAATCACAGAATTTCTTACTCCATTGAAAGAAAGGTAATTCGGGAGACAGCATTATTCGAAATTCTTCTTGGCAGTTGCATATTGGGAATATGTATTTTTGCGCGTTGATCTATATCTCCGGCATGTTATACACTGGACTTACAAGACTGATTAATAAGCTTGCGACACTGATTAATGAGCTTGCGACACTGATTAATGAGCTTGCGACACTGATTAATGACCTTGCGAGACAGATAAATGACCTTGCTAGACTGATTAATGACCTTGCGAGACAGACAAATGACCTTGCTAGACTGATTAATGACCTTGCGAGACAGATAAACGACCTTGCTAGACTGATAATGACCTTGCGAGACAGATAAACGACCTTGCTAGACTGATTAATGACCTTGCGAGACAGATAAATGACCTTGCTAGACTGATTAATGACCTTGCGAGACAGATAAACGACATTGCTAGACTGATTAATGACCTTGCGAGACAGATAAATGACCTTGCTAGACTGATTAATGAGCTTATGAGACTGATTAATGACCTTGCGAGACAGATAAATGACCTTGCTAGACTGATTAATGAGCTTATGAGACTGATTAATGACCTTGCGAGACTGATTAATGACCTTGCGAATCAGATAAATGTCCTTGCAAGACTGATTAATGACCTTGCGAGACTGAATAATGACCTTGCGAGACAGATAAATGACATTGCGAGATTGATTAATGACCTTGCAAGACTGATTAATGAACTTGAATGACTGATTAATGACCTTGCGAGACTGATTACAACAGTGGATTCGGATTTTGCATCTGAAGAAACAACAGCTATTTTCCCGTAAATTTCCCCGATCACTAACATCTAAACCTGTTCAAGTCTAGTGTTGACCGTTATCTTTCCCTGCTATCCTCACAGATTGCCTCGTAACAAAACACTGTAACTCGGGTGGTACCCTGAACTTTTACAGTGTGAAACCTTACTCAGAAAAGTGGGTTTTTATTTCGAAGTAAAATAAAATCGATTGAGATGTTAAATCTCCACAGACCACCCCTCAAAATTTAGACACAGTGTAAGAAAATGTTGTCCGTGTCACTGATGATCGGTTATTAATCATTTAAATTTCAATGAAATGAAATGTTACGTGCAAATTCTTATGATCAGCAGCTTCAATAGGAAATGGTTGTATTTCCATAATGATACCGGACTGGGAATTTCGACATGGTGTAATGGGTAGCAAGCTTTCCTCATTGATCAATTATTAGGGAATAGTGTGTTCGATCCTCACAGGATATCCCATACTTTCGGCCTTGTGCCACACCGGGGCTACGCGCAGAAAATTACATAAGACCTGACTACATATAGCAAAGAGAAGGCATGAATATAATTTAGAACGTGGTTTGTCTATTCAATACCAGCCGCCATATACCCCTGATTTTGAACCAAGTTATTGTTACATTTGTTTTTCGATTACTGAAAAACGTTTTGATGTGCAAAACTTCGTCGTATTCAAAAGGATTTAGGAACATTTGTCTAAAGAACAATGGTCTAATGAACATTAGTCTGAAGAATATTTATCTAAGGGAAAACCGTCTAAGAAATACTAGTCTAAAAACATGGAAAAATTCTTGGTCTATAATAAAATATTTTAATAAATTCTTGGTCTATAATGATATATTTTAATAAGTTAAGACATTATTCATGTACAAAATACTGATTTTTATTGGTATTGACTATATTACAGAAAAATATTTAAGAGATTTACAGCAATAAAAATAACTGACTATACATGTGGTTTATAAACATTTATTGGCATGCATTGTATGCATATTAATACAACCTAGATTAGACTATAATTTTCTAGTCGTATATTTCATTATTTCTTAAACGAACGTTTGAATCCAAATTCAAATCAGATTCACGTGTATGACATACTTCCTTTTTTAATATCAAAACTATGGAATCTAACTCAAAAGATATCAAGACCTGATTAGTGATAAACACTCATTACAAGTAATAACGATTGATATATATATATATATATATATATATATATATATATATATATATATATATATATATATATATATACATATATATATACATATATATATACATAGATATACACATATATATATATATGCATAACACACACATATATATATACATATATATATATACATATATGTATACATACATATACATAAATATACATATATATATACATATATATATACATATATATATATATATACATATGCATACATATACATACATATGTATATACATATATATGTGCATACATATATATATATATATACATATGCATACATATACATACATATGTATATACATATATATGTGCATACATATACATATATGTATACATACATATACACGCATATGTACATAGATATAAATATGTATATATATATATATATATATATATATATATATATACACATACATATATGTGCATACACATATATATATATATATGCATATATATATACATACATACACATATACATACATATATATGCATATATATAAATACATATATATATATATATACATACATATATACATATATATAGACATATACATATATATATACATATACATACATATATATATACATACATATATACATATATATAGACATATACATATATATATATATACATATACATACATATATATATACATATACATACATATATATATACATATACATACATATATATATACATATACATACATATATATATATACATATACATATATATATATACATATACATATATATATATATATATATATATATATATATATATATATATATATATATATATATATATATATATAAGCAAATGTAATGCAATTGTATTTTATTTCTGATAAAGAAAACTAGATAAATATGATCTGAAACCAATATAAATACACTCGGTATTTATCTTTTAGCAAACACTATGTTAAAAGATGTGAATTGTTATATGAACGCAGACACTTACAGAAGGGATAGTATTAACACATTTAAAACGACGATAATAAACCTATTTTCTACTGTTAATATAATTTCATCACCATATTCCACTTCTCCTAATACTCATACCTTTGTAGACGAAAGAATATCTGTTTGAGTTTAAGGAACATTCCGGGCAAAATTCAATAGGCCGTATCCTAATTCTATTTATTCAACAATGAAAGACGTTCAGACTAATTATTGGCATAATTATCTAAGTTATTGAGATTAACATCCACAAAATATTGATCTTGGGAACAATATTTCGTAGGGGAAAAATAAAGGTGATTCTTAAGATAAAGCTTGTAGGTGGGTGAGTTATACTGGTCAAAGAATAAAAACAATAGATTACAACTGAGTTTCCAAGAATTGGCAAAGAATGGGGATTATAGCGATAAAACACTGCGAACGTAAATGGTCATAAAGTGATAAACACTTCAAGCTTGAATGATTTGTAGGTTTCATTCTAAAAGTCGTTTTATATAAAGACGAAACTATATTCTGACAATCAATTTTCTATCAAATTACCGTAGAATAGAACATCAAAAATAATTTTTTTCATAATATCAGTCGAAGATTTGATTTCGGAAAACTATTCAGTAAAAAAAAAAAAAATAAATCATAATATGTTTATATATAAGTACATTTGAATACGGGCCTGTTATCCTGTGAGCATTAATATGTATTAAGAATATATATATATATATATATATATATATATATATATATATATATATATATATATAATGGACTCTCCAGTCGGTTTCGACGTATGAGGATCTGAGTTATGAAATTTTGTGCGATAATCTTAAGTGGAATTTAAGACCCGCTAGTGATTTACAGAGGAGGCCACATATGGAGCAAGTTTGAAAATTGGGAGATGAGATCACTCTTCGATTGGCTGACCTTTTAGATCTTGCTCTCGCTTCTTGAAGATGATTCAGACAAGCAGACTGAAAATTGCTGAGTTCACTAAAACATTTTTGATCTCATATATATATATATATATATATATATATATATATATATATATATATATATATATATATAATTACATGAATCATTCATAAAAAAACAAATATAGAGGTTAATGATTTAAATGGCGAGAATTCATCCTCGCAATTTCAATAATGTACACTAACCCCGAATCTGTATATGATGGATATTATCACTGTTTATAAATTCCAGTGACATAAGGTCTTTTTAGTTTTTACAAGCTTTCGTCTGTTCCTAAGGACATCCTCGGGTATGGAAATAGATTTGTTCTTGTTTTTTT
The DNA here is from genome assembly GCA_963932145.1 of Acanthosepion lycidas. Classification (NCBI taxonomy): domain Eukaryota; kingdom Metazoa; phylum Mollusca; class Cephalopoda; order Sepiida; family Sepiidae; genus Acanthosepion; species Acanthosepion lycidas. The sequence goes on along the minus strand of OZ010582.1, from coordinate 93,570,813 downwards.
TACTTCTCAGTAAGGTTACTGTACCTTACTGAAATTGTTTACGAAGATGTATTCTCGCCATTTATATCATTGACATCTATGTTTGTTTTTTGTATGAATGATTATTGTAATTGTAAATTGAACTGCGCCTATAATCGAAATATAGATAGATAGATAGGGAGCGATGGGTAAATTGTCGCCATTTAATATTTTTAGTTTCGCGCATGCACGTTGTTTGATTTTGTCGACTGCACTGTATAGTCAGTTGGGCGCTGACTGTGAAAAAAGAGCAATTCAATCCGCCAGAAATTTGGAAACGACATGCTGTACTTCTAAATATCACCGCCCGAAGCTTCAATACGAATATTTCAGAATGGTTGGGCGTCAATCTCAGGGCGGTGCAAAGGAAAGAGTTACTTGATATATCAGCATCAGGGTGTTTGGAGTGATCACTAGTGATGGCGACATTTTGCCTCCATTCCTCTTTCCACAAGGCGTCAGACTCATCACGGAGGCCTACAGCAAGTGCCTTGAGGAGGTATGCTGCCATGGGTCAAGAGGTTGGCTGCTGTAAGATTTCTATCTCTGGCAATTCAACCACAATTTTTATTTAAGAAATGCTACACTCATTAAAAGATTGATTTACTCATATAGAAAATCCTCAAAAGTACCGCCATTGGATATTATCACAATGTCAATATACGCTGTTTTTTTTTCCAGTCTAGTCTTTCCTGAAAGAATTATGACTTTACCAAACGAAGCCAACATACACAACAAATGTTTTTTAGAAATCAAAGGAAAACGGCTGATTCCATCATTTCAGCTTTTGCAGACGCATAATACAAACGCCCATCTCATATTTCCATCTAAGTCAAATTTTCTCTTTTCTTCTTCCTTTTACTTTTCCATGTATACGAAATGAAGTATTCTAAGGTCTAAATACCTAGACATCTCAGTTGTTATTGAGTGTTTTAAATTTAAGGAATTTCTTTCTGAAACCCCAAATGAAGTAATCTAGGATCTAACAAATCTTTTTAGTTAAATTGCTGAAATTTATGAGCGTTCTTAAATTTAGAATATTTGAGTAACTGTAAAATATATATACTTGTTGCAAAATAAGACCATCACATTTGCCTTGATAAAGTCTGTCGAATGGCGATTCGCTTTGGCAAAACTAAGTTTAGATTTCCTCATGTTTTTTTCAATCATTTTGCCTCTTCTACATCTGAAAACATATATAATGTCATCCACAGACTGTTTCGCTGTTTCAGAGTGTGGCTAGACATCCAATTGCTGCAAACCGGGATCAAAACCCGACTGATGCCAAATTAGACGGAGATTTTCTCCCAAGCCAACGGTTGAATGAAAGACGAATTTTCACTCTGTGAATAAAACACGCCAATGACTGACAGTGCTCAATTCAGGGAAGGGTAAGAACCTTGTAATGTCAGTAGCAATAGTTTACAAATTCTCACGTCTTCCAAGAGTTCACCATCGAATTTAAAACACTCAGTAACAATTGAAATGTCTTGGCAATAAACGCGTCGGCTAAACTATGTATACTTTTCTCTTGTCATTAATTTTGTCTTATCTACAGATATATTCAGTCTGCGAATATTTATACACACACACACACACACACATATATATATATATATATATATATATATATATATATATATATAGGTCTTGGTTTCTGAACTAGATTTCAAATGAAAGTTATTAAAATAAATTTATTTGGTCATTTAGAGAAGTAGGTTTGTCTGATTGCCTTCGTATTTAATTACAGCGAAACTTAACTTACCAACATTTACCTCTCCCTTGTCCACCAATAAAAGGAGAACTAATACGATTTCTTGACAACTTCTGAAAGTGCGGCGACTACTGATTGATGATATGTTGTTAATTCGGGGTTTTTATTTATTTCCTATTTGTATTGGAGGACAGGTTATGTGATTGATTTCAGTTCTTCATATATATATATATAATTTTTTTACCTCAACATTGACAGAAAAGCCTGCTTATTATTAGGTTGGTGCAAAAATAATGACGCAATAATGTCGTTTTTGACGTAACGTCAAAAAACGACATTATTACGTCATTATTTTTGCACCAACCTAATACTTAGAAATGGATTCGTTAATTATTAGGTTGGTGCAAAAATAATGTCGTTTTTGACGTTAAGAAATACGTCGAAAACAACATTATTTTTGCACCAACCTAATACTTTTTAAATGTATGAGTTTCAAGTCTGTGACTTGAATGATAACGTTCCTTGTTTCGTTAACAAATTTTATACGTAGTCCGCAAAAAATGTATACAAACTTCAGGAAGGAAAAACCTGTTTTTCATGAATATATCAAACTGAGATTACACTATTTATCCCAGTGAGATATTTTCTTGGCAGATGTCCTTACACTGGTGGTTCTTCGACAAAAATTGAAAATTCATGTGCAGCAATTCCACTGAACAGTTTGGACAACGTCGCGCAAAAAGTAGTTCACCGTAATTATAAATGTCTGTAAGCTGAAGGCAACCATTTTGAACGGCCATTGTGATTGTAGAGTACAACGTTAATTGTATTAATCTCGTGGTTTGAATAAATTTACTATTACAATATCTATATGTTTTCTCCTTTCCTAAAGTTGACATACTTTTTTTTTTTCGCGAACTCTAGATTTCATACCTTTTTATCTTTCTTACATAAAAGGTTTTGGAAGCCCGAACAGATAATTCAATCTATTTGTATAGTTTGAGTTGTTTAATCAAACTTCATTAAATTTTGTCTATCTTAATCACTTGACTGATATTTGTCTTATTTTTTAACTTTGTTTATACAGCATGCAACAGAAATACCTCCCACATAATGGTAAAACATTGTCGGTAATGGTGTCTTCACTGAGCTAATGTTTTACCATTATGTGGGAGGTCATTTCTAGGAGGTATGATGATTTTCGAATTGTAGCTGAGATGTGTCACAAGGCTGCATGTATGTGGTACCCTGTGAGGATTGACATTACTATTCAGTCGTAATTAATCTTAACCCTTACACGACTTTGTAATGCCTAATTTAATGATTTACTAAGCATAGATTAGTTGTTGCAGAGGGTCGAAAAAGTGGAGCAACTAGTGAGGAGATATGTCACATGTTCTATAAGCACTTAATGAATCTTGGAAAAATACCAATGAAAATATTCCCTCGTTTCATTTTAGGCTGTTAACACGTAATGTCTGCAAACTATCAAAGTGGGGTTGATACAAATTCTGCAATTCAAGTTCAAATTTTCTTCAAAGCTTTGCTTTGTACAAAATAGTAATAATTATCAAAACATTGTTTTGTTCATTTGTATTTTTTTAAAGTTATTAACTAAATGTAAATTGTTCTCGCGTTCTCTCTACGTATTGTCTTTCCACTGGTGGCGGAGTTGGAACTGAATCAAAGAGTTTGACGATGCCCTATCCGAGAATTTGATTTTGGTGAACAACTCTACCCGACGGAGTAGCCCGCATACACGGACAGAGGAGCAACCTATGCGAATTGGATCAGGTTGCCGGATCTTTGGTCTGTCAAGGCCCGCATTCATTACATCGGCCCGACCGGCGTTGACTTCAGCCGGCTCGGCCGTTCAAAATCCTATAGATCTTTCCTATTCCATCGTTGGTGTCGTCGATCTT
>OZ010582.1:93527159-93564659 GCA_963932145.1 Acanthosepion lycidas | reverse complement strand
CTAACGAGTGATGCTTTTTAAACATTACACCACGGCGAAGTAATCACCATCGTATCACAGAAATTTAGCAAAATAATCTGGTTTGTATAAGTGTTTGATATACGTAACAAAATATGAAAAATAAAATGAAGAATAAAAAGCAATACATATTGAACTCTTTAATGCCACTGACAAAAGCTGTATACAGCTGCTTGACTATGGTGAATTAACAACGGATTTTCCCAAACCAATGTTACAACGAAAAAAAATATAATGGCCAACATATATATATATATGGCTCGTCTATTGTGGATCACTGTATGAGAACCGAAACTGCACTGCTAATTTTAGTGTGGACTGGTTTTTAATCCGGAGCAGGTTCCACTCTAATTACCACCTACTAATATTATACGCCATATATATCCTATCTATGAAACTGTCTCTTTGTAAACGGAAGATTTTTGTCATTGATCTCCAATTGATTTCCATTTAAATAATTTTTTTCACACATATTCTCCATTCTTGATATTGATTATGTCTACCTTTTTATTAACCGATTTATTACCATCAATTCACCTCTGTTGAGGGAGCTTTGAAACCGTTTAGCTACACATAGTTAAGAGATAAAAGAAGGTAAATGAAAACTGACAGAGTATAAGAAAAGAAGATATTTATGAAAAGCAGAAATAACCATGATATTCTGCACATGTACACACACATACACGTACAGGCATACAGACGCAAACAAATATACACACGCACACAATCACATACAACGCACTCACACACCCACAAAGAACAGTCCAACCTAACGTCAATGAAAAGAACATACATTATTTTTTCATCTTAATATAAACATAAGAAAAATTAGAAAATTTTCAGACAGTTGCTGATACCTCACTACGCGTGTATCGAAAGAGTACAGAAAGTCTTGTCTACGAGTCTCCAGAGTTGGAGAGCTGAATATAGCATCGATCAGATAAATTAAACTTTTGTATTATTTTTATAGTCATAGATATCTAACTATATTATTATATATAGATATAGAAATATAGATATGATAAATGATACTTATATTCAAACAGGTTATTTAATATATTAAAAATCTAGTCTTCAACAGATTCAAATATATCTGTGATCTTTTTGTTGTAAATAATAACATCCAATCATTCTTAACAATTCGTGTAAGAATCTTCTAGAAACGTTCATATCAAAGAGGGGAGTTCCTTCTAGGCTCGATACTTGGACCTACATTCTTTCTTTTTTTTTTTTTTTACCAACGACTTTCCCGATGTCATCACCTCCCAACTCTGACTATTTACTCCTGTCTTTTATAAGCCCGATATGTCTGACGAAGCAAAACACGCTGCTGCTGGAAAACAGTCTGCAATCAGCTGTTAAATTGTATTTATAATGGCTCTTAAATGTCAACACCTTCAAAACAAAACGTATATTTTAATCAACACAGATAAACAATTCCATCCGTATATGGCCGATTCTAACCTGCAGGTCTCCAACGCATTATGTCTTATACGTTTTCACCTGACATGAAGTAAATGATTAAAATGAATCAGATTCTAGTTCTGCCATTTAGGAACATTGGTTTAATTTCTCTCTTCGGAAGAGATCAACCATTCCTCCGTCTATTGGATATTGCTGTCATAACCATTATGGTGTTCCTGCTAAATATTTTGAGATTCTGGAAAACATATTCAAAGTGTATGCACCGTTATTGGTCCTGACATGGTATCTCTACTTGAATCGCATTAACATCCTCGCCACCTTTTCGTGGCTTCGCACTGTTTTTTCTTCAATAAATATTTTCGTGGGAGTTGTTCTCATTAACTCTCCTTCTCGTTCATATTGTAAATACTCATTGGGTCTAGTTTTTAGAATTGTTGTTTTATTCCCCTCCCCACCCACAGACAATGAATTGTAAATATGGCGACTAGTTAGTATTTTCATAGAGACAAAGAGGTATTATGGTGATTGTAGTAAGAAAGGTACTAATGAATGTGTTGTTTTGGTGTAAGTTTATTAAAATTTTGCGTTTAGTTTCATTCTCACTTGTTCACCCATATTCTCTCTCACGCAAAGAGGTTGAGCGTTGCTAGTGTCAAAGGGAAATAATTATTAAATGTCCGACTAACCTTTTTTATTGATGTCTATTGCGTTGTCGGTACGGCTAGAAAAACCACTCATATAATTATGATTAAGATGGAGGCGTCTTGAATTTTTTTTAACCTTTCCTTGGAAGTAATATTTTTCAACATTTTAAACTATTGCCAATTTCCATTAAGGAAGATCATACATGTAAAAATAGTTTGCTTTATAAACGAGAAACGTTTAAATTATTTTTTTTCTGTGGAGAATATATATATATATATATATATATATATATATATATATATTAAAAAGAAGAGAAGAGAGGTGCGGTAAACGTTTTTGGTTGTAATGTGGATTTATTTAGAAAAAATATCATGCTTTGTTTTACATAATTTTACTACACGTGTTTCTGGTCTCGTGACAGTCTTCAGGTAAAAGCGGAGATTTCCACATATTAATAAAAATAATTAATTTTTCTTATGTTTTTCAATGTTAAATATTCGCGATATGAGACATTTCCTGTGTTATTAATCCGAATTTCTTTCTTGAACTGACAATGAAGAGTTCTGCGCGAAGGGTCATAAAACAATTAAGGTTGGTCCAAGCGAAATGATGAATTACTAATCAGCATTTTATCTTTTAATGTTTTACTACTGACCCCTATGTGTTCTTCGATCTGTTTCCATTTTTGTGTGTTCCTGTCACCATGCGTGTATATATGCGTGCGTATATTCATACTTTTCTCTCGTCGGAACCACTACAACCTCTTTCTTTTACATATATATATATATATATATATATATATATATATATATATATATATATATATATATATATATATTAAAAATATATTCTTGTATTTTAAGATGAATAAATTACGAACAATTTATACACAAAACAACTAAATTTTTTTTAAATTCTCAAAAAACATTTCCTCTAATTAAATCGTTAAATTTCTAAGGAAGTATGTTCTTCTGTAGTTAAATTGGCCGCTTTACTTTGAACGAAAAATTATTTTTGAAATACTTTTTTTTTTATTAATGCGGCTCGTTTTATGATGAAGAATATCAAACGCGGTCTTCTGATCGGAAAATATTGACCATGCTTGATTTATGCCAAGAGAGATAGTCGAAAACAGAGCAGGACACGCTTAGTGAGCTTGAGTAAACGGATGGCTGTACAGGGCTTAAGAGAAATAACAGAATGCCAAAATTTTCTAAGAGCTACAACAGACGGGAAGTTGTAGAGAGCCATGATCGCCTACGTCCTGACGGGACATACACAGGACAAAAGAATAAGAATAGATTGACAACTAGTTGTACTGTTGATATTGTTAAATAACAGTTTAACATACCATTATTTTTAGAGCAAGTGTATCTCTGCTCGAACATCCTGAGGTTGAGTTTTAGGATCAGATACAAGAAAAAAGAGGTGAGTCGATTTTGTCTGGGAAAGGAAATAGACACAGAATGGGTTTTCGGTGAATCGCGTCTTAACCGTCAAACAATGTTGACGTGTTTTCTTTTGTGTCTAGAAAAGTTTCCCATTGGAAGTGGAACGACCCCCACTGGATAGGCAGAACATGTCGACATGAATAATAAAATAGCTAAGTTAAAATTACCTGTGTTGAAGTTCTTTTATCTCTAGACTCGTGGCAACCCGCCTCGAGAGAAGAATTCAACTTTATTATCGAAGTGACACTGTCGTCAATAACTCCCAACAAGGAGGAGACCGTTGCCCAAGACGTCCCCACCATAGGTCAATTTGGCGCTGATGACCAAGACCTCACGAGTGGGCTATGCAACAATATAGCTTGATATAACACTTGGTTCTTGTTTCTTTTCCTGCACTCCTCACCCGTGGGACTCAATTCAGCTTTTTTTCTATGCCACCTACCGTATACGCTGTCGTACAAAGAGACTGGATGCATAAGACGGCCCGTACAAATAGATCTCTCCAGAATTGTATTTTTAAATATATTGTATTGAATTATTTAAATAAACTCAGTAAGCGTATACTTTCTTTTCACTCAAATTCTTATGAAAGACCGATGGGGATAAATTCCCACAACTTCCACAATTTACAATACCTCATGAGTGTGTGCTGTATTTTCGGTAGTCTTTTACGGTAGCCTTTTAATTAACTCGTTAATCATCCATTCGTTCTACTGGTCTCATCATGAAACGGCTTGAGAAGACTCACAACCAGTTGGGTTTTTGTTCAGCATCATCGAAAAGAAAAGAAACAAGACAGGTGAGAGCTTACCGTCAAAAATCTCCCATGCTAAAAACTTCGCATAAAACACAGGATTTAAGGTTCATATTTTTGACCTGGGGAGGAAGACGTCTCCCTAACTTTCGGGTGATTTTTTTTTAATGTTGAAAGGTCGCCCTGTACGCCGATATATACGGTATGATCTTCATGAATCTGAATGCAACATCAGTCGCCATCATCTGTCTTCCTGAACACTGTTCTATTATTGTCATTTGTCCTCGTAAAGTCTGTTTCGTCGTTTGCGTCTTAGTGGCATCATCTCCTTGCTTCGGGTGAAATGATTAAAAACATGAAATATAAGAAAACCTAAAACATCTTGCTGATTGACTTCTCTTATTTGTGGAATAAACTTTGTGATATCACGCATTGTTTACTGTATAATACTTCTCAAAACTTTCGCGACTTTTTATAATACTGATTTCTATCTATGGTTATTTGTTTTATCTCCCTTCGCTTTCAATTTTGCAGACAAATATATTTTAAATTTCAATCTATGATTCTTCGATCCATTTTTCATCTTTTCTTTGTAGTGTAGATCAAAATAAATACGCCTTTTTAAAAAAAAAAAATAAATTGTCGAGGATATGAAACATCGGAGAAAAAAAATAAATTCGTTTTGATTTTATCTTTTCTTTTAACATTTTTGTTGTTTTGGCGCTTGGGATCTTTAAATAAATATTCTTTTTTGTAATCCTTTCAACCCAAACAACGCGGTAATGCTACTAATACGCAGTGAGTTGCAGGGAGGGAAATTGCAGGATAAAGAGAAGACTGAGGAGAGGAAGGATTGACGCAAGGGGAAGTTATGAAAAGGCTTCAAAAAGATAGATGAAGATTGGTGTTGCATTTATATATGTGAAGCAAGAAAACGCAAGGGTATCCCGCAAGGAGGAAGTGCGAGAAAAGAAAATGTTGGATTAGAAGTGGCAGTTGCATCTAGCTAGTTCAACAGTTAAACAACTGGGATATAGTTGCCAATCGAGCTCAGCTTAATTTCATGTAATCGGGACACCAGGGACAAAAGCTCCTCAGAGCAGTTGCCATGGAAATATTTATAGGAGGAAAGTGACGTCACGTCATGTCAGAAAGTGACTGAAGTCAAAATGCTTTGCCAGGATTGATTCAGACATAATCTTTAAAATTCGTGACCATATTGGAAATAATTGTCTATTGGACTACTTTCGATTAGTACCTAGATGTCGATTAGTACCTAGATGTCGATACGTAAAGGTCAATCACGATCTTGTTTTTTTTATATTCATGTGTTCATGTGAACACACATAACATACGTCATTGTATTTATTACGCATGCAGTATATATATATATATATATATATATATATATATATATATATATATATATATATTAGGTTAGTGCCAAAATAATGACGTAATGATGTCGTTTTTTGAAGTTAAAAAATACGTCAAAAACGACATTATTACGTCATTATTTTTGCACCAACCTAATATATATATAATATATATATAATATATATATAATAATAATATATATATATATATATATATATATATATATATATATATATATATATACATATGTATATATATATATGTATATATATATATATATATATATGTATATATATATATATATAATATATATATATATATATAATATATAATATATATATGTATATGTATATATATATATATATATATATATATATATATATATATATATATGTTCTGTATATGTATGTATGTGTGTGTGCGTGTGTGTGTGTGCAAATATATTGATAAAATAGGAAAGAACCATCAGACTGATGATGCGAAATTCTTTATTATTTTTGTTTTTGTTTTTTTTTAAGTGTACAATACACAAGTAGAGCCTAGATTATAACTATTTATTTAAAAATCCGATTCCATCGCTACAACGGAATTACCATGTTTCAAATAAAGAAGCTAAAAACTTCTAATTCAGTTATAGAAATGAAATGAAATTAAAGTTCGCTTGAACATGAAACAGAACCATGGACTTTAATTTCTATAACTGAATTCGAAGTTTTTAGCTTCTGGTTTGAAACATGATAATTCCTGTATAGCGATGGAAACATATTTAAAAAATAAATAATAATAATAATAATAATATATATATATATATATATATATATATATATATATATATATATATATATATATATATATATATATATATGTGTGTGTGTGTGTGTGTGTGTGTGAACATGGAAGTCAACACTAAGAGGCAACAATCTGTTTCATGCTAGATGCAATCGTCAGGCCACGTTTGCCTGATAATTGCATATAGCATGAGACAGACTGGCGCCTCTAAGTGTTGACTTCTATGTTCACTTTTATATTTACACACGCTCTATCTCTGATATTGAGCACTTTATCTCATAAATATAGCACACCTTAAGACTATATTTCTTCATATCTATATATATATATATATATATATATATATATATATATATATATATATATATATATATACAAGAAAAAGCAGCTAACAAAGTGTTTAATTAAAATTGCACACAGGAAAAAGGTTGGTGCATGCCATTTTAAATAGCAGAATAATTTTGTCACACAGGTGTACATATTTTTCGTCTTTTTTAATTAATTCTTCTATTAACGGCTATATTCATCTTAGCCGCATAGTTTGGGTGATGCGTTCATGATATGCACGCACCGCTTACAATCCAACCATCTTAAGTTTGTGTAAGATTCTAAGGGTACCTAGTTTCAAACACTACAGTAACCGTTCGGCTGATTATTGCATGAAAGCGTATGAAACTGATACTCGCGGACAAATGTGACACAAGGTCAAAATGGGGAATGGGGAAAAACGATGGTTATCTTCTGTCTTGTCTTACTGTATAACTTAGCTTGCCACAAACACTGACCCAAACGTACAACAATATTCCTTTCGCCAAAACAACGCATTCTTACTTACCATTCTTGCCTCATCCACCATAACGCCTATGAAGTCCTAACTAGTCCCCGTATGTACAATTCATTGAATGTGGTGGAAGGGGGGAATGAAATAAAAATTTAAAACTCTAAAAACCACAATGTGTATTTACAAATGAGTACAAGACTATATATATATATATATATATATATATATATATATATATATATATATATATATATATGAAACTAAAGAGAGAGTTCGAATGTCATTAGGTGATACACAAACAAGTAAATGTTAAATAACCTAACAGATATTTCTGAAGAGATCATTCTTCGAGGAACCATTGTTAAATTAATCTACATATGCAATGTCTTTGGGGATATTGACGCGAATACGCTATAGCAGTCGGTTTGTAATCATTTTCACCAGCCATATTAAATATAGTCATGAAGAAAATAGAAAATAAGTCAGGTTTTCTGGGTTTTTTTTCTTCTCCTGAAGAGAATGTTCAGTGGGTTTCAGAGACTTCCTCAATGTTCGATGTATTCGACAAAAATGAATGCACGGACTAAATTCTGGGCTTTTATTCCATCCTTGCCGCGTAAAGGCGCAGTTCCTTGTTTTAATTCTTAATCAATTCACCCAGGAGGGGTAGTAAATGCACTATGACACTAAGGATTACTGGGGTGGGGTGAAAAGCAATGAAACGTCTTCATAAGAAACCGGAAACCCAATCCTAAAGAGGATACAAGGGATAAATATTTACTGCTGTTCAAAAGACCTTCAACATGTATGCATCTGACGTTAGTCGAACCTTCTATTAGGACAAAGGTTTTAATCTTTGGATATTTGAAATAATATTAAGCATTTTAGGATATATTATACCCAAAGCAGTATATAACCGACTTTTTCCCAGTCAAAAATATTTATCACCAGAATCTATCTCAGACATTTTGTGAAGTGATTGACTGTTGGTCAGGTGGCAAAGGAAAGCAGTGTACTTACCTCGGATTGTTGAAATGCTTAAATAATAATAATTAATTAATATCATATTAAAAAAAAAAGTTTTAAAAAAATTACCTTCTGTACTGACCTTTTTATGTTTGCAGTCGTCATGTGAGCTGTTCCCATAAGTTGTACAAAGGAGAGTAAATCTGTTTTTTCCTTCATCAAAGTGTTTTGAAGCGGTTATACACCGCGGAAAGTTGGCAAGATCTTTCACAAATTAAGGTAAGTGCTATTACTTCCGCTTCCTCGGCCTGTCCTGTCTCTATTCGTTCTGAAACATTTATAAGTCTACTATTCATACATGAATTGGATATTGCTGCTACCTTTGGTTTGCTAGTTCTACTACGTATTTAAAGAAGAAGCTGCAACGTTATTTGTCCAGACCAGGCTTTGGTAAATTTCATGCCGCCGCAACGTATCTTCCCTGAGAATTTTCTAACAAGATTTTAATTACAGCTTTTCTGATGAGTAGTGCATTTAGAAAAAAGCATTTTAATTTTTAGATATGCATCTCTAGTTCCCTTAAAAAATCGTGTCAAGTGGACATTTTTTTTGGCTGCTCAAATATTTGATATGTTCATTTACGAAACTGTATTAATGTTATTTGTATGTAAGGTTTTGATTATCACAAAACGATTACACTTTTAATTAAAAATGAGGGTCGTGGTTTCCAAACTCAAAATATCCCGAAAAGAGCTTACATACTGAATTTAATCTATCTAGACTTGGATATTTCAAGACCGGAGAAAGGATTCAACAGCTGTGGAAAAAAATACATAGAAACAACCGCCTAGATCATTTTCTTATAAATACAAAGTTATGCCGAAAACTGATATTTGGCGAACGGCATATCATGCGCAAAGTAAGTAATATCGTATAAAAGAAATTGGTTGGTTGATTTGATTGATTCTGTTTACCAACATATCAACAACTGTATGGCATATTTAATGCCGAAGCCTATCTTAATTTAAAGACAATTTTATGGCGTCAACAAAACATTTTGAACGCTGATTACCTTATATATATTTTAATAAATCTGACATCAAACAAATGATATTTGCTTTTAGCTTAAAATATCGCAGTAAAGCATTTTTTTTAACAGGGATATGAGTGTTTATATGACAGCTTACTGTGAGCCTGATGTTTGGCAAATTTAACTACTTTTTTCTACGTGGGGAAAATATATTTGAATATAAAGTGACCGCCTTTTTTATATATATTTTGACTGCACATTAATCTTTAAACTTTAGGAAAATATTCTAATTAATCTAGTATTTATTGAATTTTAGATATTTTCTTTTTAAGTTTACTATAGTTGCAGCTCTTATTTTACGACAATATAATGTATGGACGTCTGTATTTGAAAATATCGGTACGTTTATACACACATTAAAAGAATTAAATTCTTTTTTTTTTCAAATAATGGAGGTCGCTGAATTCTAGAAAGTTTTTTCATTTATGATTATTAAATATAGTTTTTATATAACAAATATCATCTACCCGTTGAAAGTTAATAAAGAATTTTAAAAATATTTAAATTTTATGAATTAGGTTAATTAGAATTTTATTAGGTTGGTCCAAAAATAATGACGTAAAAATGTCGTTTTATGACGTATTTTTTAAAGTCAAAAAACGACATTATTACGTCATTATTTTTGCACCAACCTAATAAAAACAACTAAAACAATTCTTGTAAAAATTAATTTGTCATCGAATTTTTTACTAAGCCAATAGTACACATAATATATGTTATTCATATAAGCATTTAAAAGTTTTCCTAATAAAATAATTGCATCGTACGATTTTACGATTCAGAGAAGATTTTCAGTAACAGGTGGTCCTATTTTACAAAAAACAAAAAAAACAATGCAGATTTAAATTCTCCAAGGAACATCTGCTTATAACAAACATATAAATATTAAGTCTCACAAAATGAATTTCGCGAAATAAGATTAAAATAAGATTAAAAAATTGTGGCGGATAAGAGATATGAAAAAAAAAAAATTATATTTTAATCCAAATATTCTGGAAAAGAAACGTTTGTGAAATTATTTCATTCATTTCCTTCAATTGTCATCAAAATCCGAAAATTACTTGATTTTTTTGCAAAAAATTTCCAAATCAATTTCATCTACTAATTTATGATCACCTGCTGACGCAAGAAAAAAATAATATAAATTTTGAAGATTCAAAAAATAACTTAGTAATATTTCGGTCGTTCCTCTTAATAATAAAATAAAATATTGAGGATAAAATTTGTTCTTTATGAATTTTGTGTCGGTTGTTTGTATTGTATGCTCTTATTTAGCAGATCTTTGGTGGTACCTACCCACACGCGCGGGCGCACACACACACATATATATCACACATACATACCACACATACAATCACACGCACATATATATATATATATATATATATATATATATATATATATATATATATATATATATATATATATATATATATATATAAGTAAATGTTAAGCAATAGCGAAGGTTACAGGAGAAACTAAATGTTCATTATTTATATCAAACATTTATTGTACACTCATTTGGCAATTAAATATATTATAAAATATATTCTTCGTCAATGCGTAGATTTTAGCAGTTCGATATATATATATATATATATATATATATATATATATATATATATATATATATATATATATATATATATATATATATATATATATATATATATATATATATATATATATATTTTATGAAATGAATTCAGACATTAAAAAATGGACAAAGTCCGACAATTATTTTAAGACATTTTTATACATTCTTTTTATAGATACAAATATTGAAGTAAATACTCTGTTTATAATAAACAGTATTAAACAACATTTACCGGCCTGAATGTCCGAGAAATTTTTCATCCTCCGACAGGATTCGAACCTGTATCCTATACTGAATTGTCATTTACCGATTTGGTCACAGAGGAGCGTCCGGTTAACAAGGTAGAATTTACTGTATTTGAACTTCAATCTTTCATGAATTTGTTTAGATTTGGTACGCCATGAGCAGATATGAATGTACCTGAGAGAATCTATGAACATAAAAATTTCTTAATATATATATATATATATATATATATATATATATATATATATATATATATATATATATATATATATATATATATATATATATACTCTGTGTGTATGTGTGTGTAATAGCGATGTTAAAGATAGCATGCAGTCTGAAATACTGATAGTCAATGGGATATTGTGAGAAAAGGTATTTAATGCAAAAGTCTTCGCAATAAAATGCTTAATATTAAAGATAGTGCATGAATGGGATTAATGTAACAGTTTGTCACTTAACTGATTGATGTTACTTATTAAGTAGTAAATTGCTGAAACCCACTGATGACTGGACGAACAGGTCGGGAGTCATGTTCCTGAACGTAGCATCAGTCAGCTACTCTCATCAATCATTCATATATATATATATATATATATATATATATATATATATATTAATCTTCGAGCATGATTTGAACTCTCCGAGCAGGTGGCGTATTTCGTATAGAGAACAAATTTAAATTTCCTTCCTTTCTGCTGTGTGGCGATGTCCTTGATCTAAGATATTTGACTGATGTCTTCATCTAAGATATTTGACGGATTGATCCTGGCTTGAACGTCTAACCACACTGAGTAGCTGTGATACTGCGAAACATTTTTTCTGTGAACTATATATATATATATATATATATATATATATATATCCCTTTTCTTATGTGAGTAAGACTGATCAATCTGAAATTATTTTAAAATAAACTTTTCCGACAATGATAGGAAGATGTTTTAAAAATGCATGAAAACAATTTTCTAGCTTTCAAATACGAAACATATCGGTATAATTTTTGTTGACCATTAAATAAAATTAAGAATCAATCAAAATTATATCAGTAGAATGCTGTATAGTCTAAGGAAATTTAAAGAGAGCCAGAGGAAGCAATTGTATCCCCGATTGGAATTGGAACTAGTCTCTCCGACTGGAATTGGAACTAGTTTCTCCGATTGGAACTGGAACTAGTCTCTCCGATTGGAATTGGAACTAGTCTCTCCCATTGAAATTGGAACTAGTCTCTCTGACTCATCTAACTCTCTGTAATTGTCCATTACACCTCTCACATATCTGATTTTTTAAGCGGTCACTCATCTATGAACTTACCAGCCTGGATGTTGCTTAACTTCCATCATCGTCTATACTCATGCTTTCTAAGTAAGTTATGCGTATTTTTACTCTGGAGCTCTTGACTTTAATATGCCCTATGTGCGTTACGTTTTCAATGGTCACCCTTTCTCATAATGTACTCAAGGATTTTCAACTGTCTCTCCGATGTTAAATATAAGTGTCCATTTTGTTTTCATTTTTTCTAAAACTTCAACTTTGTCCACATGTTCTGTCGATGGAAGTTTCAGAGGCCTTCTGCAGCACGACATTGCTATTGCTTCAAGTCACTTCTTCATTTTTACGGAGATGATTCATCATTGACTGTCATATAAAACGATTTATATTACGTAATTGCTCGGTAGTTTTCCTTCTTTCTAACAAAATTCGGCTCTTTCTTAATACTTTGTTTAGACTTTGGAACATATCATTCGCTATCCCAATATGCCTACGGATTTCGATATGGCACATTCCGTCCTCTCTTAAAACTAATGTCATTCCCCAGATGTGCCTCCTCAACGCAAGCAGTCATTGTTGATCGTGATGACGGCCGTCTTTGAGTATAGAATCCAGAGGTTAGCAGTGAATATTTCGAAGACAATAGGGAAGCGTAGTTCAAGTTAGCAGTGGATATACCAGTAATATAGCAGAGAGTAGTTCTTCCTTCTGTTCCTCTTCGCCTGACAAGCTGGCACTGGACATTCGGATAGAGTAAACAAAATGGCCGCCTTTATACACGACGGATTGAATATTCTACGTCTTCTGATTGGTTATCCTTCTATTGGTGGACTATAAAGTGAGTCAAGTCATTTGGGCTAGCTCTTCTAGTAGATATATACACAAAAAACTGCAACAGTCATTAATTACATAAAGGCAAAACCTGTTCGCATCACAAAACATTAAAAAAAAATAATTCAGTCACCCATATGACTTCCTCGCAGCACAAATGGTGACGTTAATGACGGTGCTGCGATATTTAAGGCAATCTTATTTGTTCTGAAAACTAAATATGTTGAAATGTCTGTGTTGACACTTCTATAATCGCATCTCCTCTCATGGGTTCTATGCGTGCTGTGAATTCTGACCTTAAAATTTGTCTGAAGGAATGTTCTTATTATTTCCTGTTTAGATTATGGTCAGCGACTATAAAAATGGTTGAGATAAACGCCAAAGCATCATATGCAATGTATTCTGTGATCATCAGAAATAAGCATAAGTAACTCGTCAGTATCTTAGAAAATATTTTCTTACCTACAACATGCCATTTTTTGTTTTTCGTCATTATATTTACAAATTAATTATACGTCTTTCGTATAAGTGAGGTCGTGTGCCGAACGATTTCAAGATACATGAACGTTTCACAGAAAAGCTTTCCAAGATACATGAACGTTTCTCCGAAACGATAATAGCAAGTATTTCATGCGGTGATTTATCAAGGGTAAATTAGAGGAAGCACAAGGATAAAATAATGCAGCGCCCAGTGAGGATCGAAGAAGGATTGCATATGGATTTCAAATATTTCATACACATTTAAGAATACGTTTACTTTTAGCGAGATACATTTTAATTGAGACTTTCATGATGTTTTTTCATTTCTATGAAACAAAATCTGAGTAAATTGAGTATTGATTCATTAGATTATTTTTGTTTTTTTACGGCTTATCAAACTTACTGATGTTATTTAAAACCGAAACATAATTTTCTATTTTAATTATATATATATATATATATATATATATATATATATATATATATATATATATATATATATATATATATATATCCGATGCAATGTGAAAGAAAATAATATATAAATTGTAACGTTAACAGCATTAATTCAAAAGAGGGCTCGATACTGATAGTAGAGCAATCATTTCATCGTATTACAATCTCCTATTCCAAGCTTTCCCGCCCCCATCCCTCACTCTTAGAAGGCTTGGAAATGCTGTGCCTAAACTTGTGACTGTTGTTATCGACAAAGAATTTCTCCAGCTTACCCATCACTTTAACATCTCACCTATCCTTCACCAAACTGCTATCAACAAGCAGTATTATTTCACTCCGTCACATTTTTGCTTTATATATATTTATTTTTCTCAAACAAATGGTAAAAATTAATTGACGTTTCACATACGGCCTGCTTACAAGCAGAATTGTTCATGACCAGTTTTGTTCTCACCAGTCGAGGTGCAATTGCAATGCACCGAAACGAAGATGCGTCTTTGTAATGAGTAAACTGTTTTTGTCTCTCTCTCTCTCTCTCTCTCTCTCTCTATATATATATATATATATATATATATATATATATAGGGTTAAAGAATTTCATCTCTCCGTCTTTATTTTCGACAGAAGTCATTATCGCCTTGAATGCAGATTTTCCTCCCAGGTTGACGAGTGCCATCAACCCGATGCGCCTCCTAAACCAGTCGGGTGAGGAAAACAATAGCTGTCTCTAATCTTGCACTTATTAGAGGGCTTAGAATTACATTTATAATCGCCACCTTTCGTAAAGACAGTTTATCTATAATATTTATTGAATAACTACATTATTTACCCACAAATATGAGTAACACTGAGGCTCATCGGCAGAACTTGACCAAACTACGATATAGAGATTTTCCAATCATTGTTTAGATTTGGCATATGGCCGAAAGTAGGGGGCAACCAGTAAGGATCGAACTCACTACTCAATCGTAATTGTTCTAGCACGACAAGCTTGCTAACCATCAAACCGGTTTGAGGTACACGCAATCTGATATATATATATATATATATATATATATATATATATATATATATATATATATATATATTGGGTCGAGCACATTAGAGGGAAAAGCGCGAATTTGTAAACGGAGACATCTGCTGCTGATAGAAAAGCTCTTCTATGAATTGAGCACTCTGAGCCCTGAGTCACTGGCGTCTTTATTATAAAATAAATACGTAAAAATTCACTTTCCTCAGAGAACTCATCGTGAAAAAAACAAAAAAAACTTTGACTGGTGCCTTGTCGGTTGAGGCCCGAGGCATCCGGATGTCTACCCACACTGATGAGCTGTGATACATTCTATCTGTGGATCACACACGGGCACACACATAGATAGATAGATAGATAGATAGATAGATAGATAGATAAACCTAGTGGCTCACTAGGTTTATCTAGGTCTTCTCTACGGTTGTATTGAGCTGTTTTGTTAGTTGTTTACTCGTGGCGTGTTTTTTTCTTTGGGCTTTGAACCTGTATCTGTGCGATTTTTGTCGCCAGACTTTCATGTTTCTAACTCTTTCTTTTTTTAAAAACCCTTTTTTTTCCCTTGGGATTGATTTGATTATTGGCAAATCAAAAATTCGAAGGTTTTTCGAAACGAGTATAGTTACCTATATATATATATATATATATATATATATATATATATATAGATAGATAGATAGATAGATAGATAGATAGATAATATTAGTGATTGGTATGAATATAAATCAAGGCAGAGCTGTTTGAAAACAGAGCAATAAGTTTTGTTATAAAAGGCAAAACACTAAAACTTCAGAGGTAATAATTTATTTCATAGGGATGTAAGAACAACCGAAATTCATCAAACCTTCAAATTCAAATGGAAACAGGTTTAAATAAAAAAGATTTATGTAAGATGTCATTTGTCAAAGTGTGGGGGTGAAACGTTGGAAAGAAAAACGCGTAAGTAAGAATGAGAGAGAGGGGTGAAAATAAAGATATGGAAAAAAAAAACCCGAAAAAAAAGAAAGCGTATGAGAGATTGGAAAACGGAAGTAGAAGAAATCATCCAGCGAGAGAGGAGGTTATAGATTAACATGAAGTTAATTTCAGTTGAAACAACTGATTTTCGACTTGTTGACCTAGATTAAAACACAGACTACGGAAAACAGTGTGACATTTAAAGACATATGAAAGGAAAAAAAGTGAAAATTAAAAGAGCAAAGAAAAGGAAAGGAATCAATGAGATATGGTTATGTGAGTTAGCGAAATATTCTGCTTGGCCTGTGATTATGACACTTAGGTATACATCAAAAAGAACCAAAAAAAAATAAAGAAATAAAGAAAAGGAAATGGGTCTTTAATATTGAAGAAAATTTATACTTAAGAATTTTCAGAAAAACCCTCTAATTTTCTCGTAAATATTTCAAATTGAACACAAAAATATGACCCAGCTATAAAATCCATATAATAAACACACACAAATACATACATACATATATATATATATATATATATGTAAGTATAAGTATATATATATATGGATATATATATGTATATGTATGTATAAGTACATATATATATGTATGTATAAGTATATATATATATATATATATGTATGTATAAGCATATATATATATATATATATATATATATATATATATATGTATAAAATCCATATAATAAACACGCACAAATACATACATATATATATATATATATATATATATATATATATATATATATATATATATGAGTATATATATATGTATGTATGTAAGTATAAGTATATATATATATATATGTATATGTATGTATAAGTACATATATATATGTATGTATAAGTATATATATATATATATATATATGTATGTATAAGCATATATATATATATATATATGAATATATAAGTATATATATATGCTTGGATAAGTATATATATATATATATGTATATGTATATATATATATATATATATATATCTATGTATAAGTATATATATATATATATATATATATATATATGTATGTATAAGTATATATATATATGTATGTATATATATATATATATGTATAAGTATATATATATATATATGTATAAGTATATATATATATATGTATGTATAAGTATATATATATATATATATATGTGTGTAAGTATATATATATGTATACGTATATATATATATGTATAAGTATATATATATATATGTAAGTATAAGTATATATATATATATGTATAAGTAAATATATATATGTATGTATAAGTATATATATATATGTATAAGTATATATATATATATATATATATATATATATATAGATGTATGTAAGTATGTGTAAGTATATATATATATATGTATGTATAAGTATATATATATATATGTATGTATAAGTATATATATATATGTATGTATGTATAAGTATATATATATATATGTATAAGTTTATATATATATATATCTATAAGTATATATATATGTATGTATGTATAATTATATATAAATGTATGTATGTATATGTATATATATATATGTATAAGTATATATATATATATATATATGTATCTATATATAAGTATATATATATATATACATCTATGTATGTATAAGTATATATATATGTATAAGTATATATATATATATATGTATGTATATATAAGTATATATATATATATGTATGTTTGTATATATATATGTATGTATGTATAAGTATATATATATATGTATGTATGTATAAGTATATATTTAGATGTATGTACGTATAAATATATATATATATGTATGCATGTATGTATAAGTATACATATGTATGCGTATGCATATGTATGTATATATATGTATGTATATGTATATGTATGTATATGTATATGTACATATATGTATTTATATATATATGTATATGCATATATATTTATATCTATAAGTATATATATATAGATATATATGAAATATGTATATATATATTTGTATATGTATATATATGTATATATATAGTATGTATATGTATATATATATATGTATATGTATATATATATGTATATGTATATATATATATATGTATATATATTTGTAAATATATATATATATATATGTATATGTATATATATATATGAATATGTATATATATTTATATATATATATATATATATGGATATATGTATATATATATATGTATCATGTATATATTTATATATATATATATATATATATATATATATATATATATATATATATGTATATATAAAATAGTAAGGAAAAGGTTAAGATTTTCCTTAATATTATAAAATTACTGAAGATATGCCTAATTAAACCAAATATATCATAATCTATTATTAATAATAAATGATAATAAATGTAGAGAAAATAAAATAAAAGAAAATGGTATAACAGTAATAAGAAGAAACTAATTATGCAAAAAACACAATAAATACATCAACAAAAATAATTTACACCCAAGTACATAAAGAGAGGTTCATACATACATATATAAACAAATACATATACACATATACATGCATAAATACACATGTATATGTAGACTATGAATAAGAAATATATACGGTTATATAAAAAAAACAATAACGCCAAACATGCATAAATATCTCTCATACATGGATAAAAATGTTATAACCAAGTCGACCAAATTATATACATTAGGTTGGTGCAAAAATAATGACGTCACAATGTCGTTTTTTGACGTTAAAATACGTCAAAAACGACATTATTACGTCATTAATTTTACACCAACCTAATATCTATAAATATCTCTCTCTATATATATATCCATACACATACACAAATACACACACACACACACATATATATATACATATACATATAACTGGAATAATATATTAGATGTTAAAAAATAAAATAAGATCTCAAAACATTTTAACTATATCTATAAAATGTTTAACTATTGAAATATTTATAAAGATTTAAAATACCAAAGTCTTTATTTAACACTAGTTATATGTATTTAATTTTAAAATCCAGTATTTTTCATTTTTTATGCTCGTGTATGTGGAACAGAATTTTTTTTATTTTTTAAACAACATCTTGATATCATTACAGTTTGATTTACGTTAGGAATCTTCGTTCCATTCACGTGACGTCCGAATCTCGCGACGGACGCTACTTGTAAACAAACAGTTATTTCTGAAGAAAGATTGAGGCCGATCTGAAATATCATTATATATACAAATAAACATATACTTTCAAAAAAACGCTATTATTTTTTTTTTAATTTGCAACATTTTCTATATATAAATATTAAGAAAGTATACGTGATTCTCATTATGCTACTATACACACACACACAAACACACACACACATATATATATATATATATATATATATATATATATATATATATATATATATGTGTGTGTGTGTGTATGTGTGTGTGTGTGTGTGTGTGTGTGTGTGTACTAGTTGTAATCATATAAATATAAGAAACTATACTCGTCCGGAAAACCTTAGGTGCCTTAATTTGTGAATAAACAAACCAATACCAAAGGGAAAAAATGGTACAAAAAGAAAAAAAGAAAGCACAGAGAACATGTACGTTAGCCGAAAGTAATCGTCTAGCATCCAAGTAGAGCAAACCTAAGTAAACCTAAAGAGCCAGACAACCTACCACGGTTTTACTTAAGCGGATCGTAAGGCACTACTGGCTATAAGTCAGAGGCGCCTAAGAGTTCGCTTAGGTGAAATCCGTGGTAGGTTGTCTGGCTCGTTAGGTTTACTCATATATATATATATATATATATATATATATATATATATATATATATATGTATGCATGTGTGTGTGTGTAAACTGCTATTTGGAATTGATAATATGTTAATTATGTAAATATCACTATCCTACGTTTCTAATCTTTTTTTAAACATGATGTTAAAACGAGATTAGAATGGGAATCGTTGAATATTCCCACCTCTATTTACGTCGCTAGAAAAAGAAAGAAGAAAAAAAAAGAAAGGTTAGAATTAAATTTAGGTGACAAGAAGCCATCACGAAAAGGACACTAAGCGGTGTTTTTTTTTTCTGACAAGGAAAAGTGGTAAGATTATTTCCATTGTCGAGAAAGTAAAACACAGAATTTAATCTGATTTATGTTACGGGGCGGAGAGTAAGATATGTC
Source organism: Acanthosepion lycidas (assembly GCA_963932145.1). Lineage (NCBI taxonomy): Eukaryota > Metazoa > Mollusca > Cephalopoda > Sepiida > Sepiidae > Acanthosepion > Acanthosepion lycidas. Next base: position 93,544,330 of record OZ010582.1, on the reverse strand, counting down.
CAATCTGCCCATGGCAATGGTAAAGGAAATTTTCAATTTGGATAAGTTACCTCCCGCAGAATTCTAAAGAGATAAACATAAAAATTAATTAAGCACGCACTGTCCGAGAAAAACAAAAGTGTCCGCTGACCACCATGAAGAAAAGATTAAGCCTTTGTCTATATGCAGAATATCATTGAGAGGAGCATCTGTTTATCGTCAGGGCTGGCTATGATAGTGAAACTATTTTATCGGATCAGTAATTGGCACCAAGAATGCAAATACGTCCAAATGGCCACCCACTTGATGCTGGCGAAAATCTGATTGACGAATTCCAGGTGATTAGGTTAAGATAAGAGTCTAGGGTGTGAGGTCTCCTCCAAGAAAAGAAAGAAAAGAAGAAAAAAAAAGGGAAGTTAATTTTTTTTCTTTGAGCAAGATTTTTTAAACCGAGGCTAGTCTGGCCACACCCACGCTGCTGAGCGCCCATTGGCTGATTGAGCATTAGGCGAAGGTAGTCATCTGAAGAAGTAGGGGAGGTCTGTTGCGCCCCTCTGAAGGGATAGGTGTGAGATGCCACTGTGAGAGAAAGGGGAAACCCGTTGACACCCTCTGAAGGCATGTTGAGATACCAATATGAGAACAGAAGAAAGTAGGAAGACGAAAGACTTCCAAAAATGGAAAATAATAAAATTGTCCTGACCGAAAACAAAGAAGTGGATTGTTGGTTTAGAATTATCAAGGAACCTCAAACCCCGACAAGCCCACCCCGGTTTTGGTCTGCGTCCATATAACCAGAGTCGCAGCGAGTTAAGTTCAGTTCGAGTTCCAGTTGTTGAGTCAAGTTCGCAGTTGTGGTTGGAGACAGACAGGCAAGCAGTTGCAGTGAGCTGAGAGCTCTGAAGACATGCCTCGCAGAAGCTCACTAAGATTCACACAATTCTGAAGTCAACTTCTAGCCAAGAACAATTTATTTTTGAAGAACGACTTAGACTCACACCACCAAAACAAGTTTTACGAATATCGCCTGAAGATACACCAAGAACCAGTTTCTTAAAGAACAAACAACTTAAGATGTTAAGACTCGCCTAACAAACACAAAGTGTCACGAATCCATATAGCGGGTTAGGAAGAAGACGCCGCCCTGTATTCAGCAACCAGATATAAAATATTGTTATCCTTTTTTAACACATTTGAACTTTTCGAATTATTATTTTATTTTCTCTTACATATACTTGTGCGGTGTTGCCCTTGATCGAACTCGACTTGCATTACGGCCCGGCAACTGATTGATTTCGTCTGCCTAAGATCAATTCACAAAGTGGGTAGGTTAGACTGGAAATCAAAACAGTTACTTCGGTAACCAGACGTTGGAGGCGAGCTGGGAACGACAAGGCTGATACCGAATCTAACCAGATTCCCATCCGAATCACTAAAAGGTTAGAACGTCACATTTGGTGCCGCGACCAATACCAAACCAGTTGGTCGTCACAGGACAGGATAGAACGACGGACGCGGCTAGGCAGACGTCACATTTGGCGCAGCGACACCGGGGGACCTCACACAAACATGTTCCAACATGACAACATTCTCACACCTATTATAATATTATCATATAATAATAACCAATTATAAAAATAATTTTGTTTGATTGGCCAGCAAATAGACATGAATCAGTTCGACATTTAAATTTTCGTAAATTCTAAATAAAGAATTATTTTATGTTTTAGAAGACTTGTTATAAACGATACCCAACTGGAAATTATCTGATATTCTTCCAAACAAAATCCTTTGGCACTGTCGGCTGGGGCTTTAGAATGAGGCGTACTGGGTATGACGTTAAATTGCATCCAACAGCAAGGCCTCTGACCTGGAGGTTTTGAGGAGCGTTGAACCACCTCTTAATTGCTGGTGTCCCCAGTCCACCTTGACCCGGGGTGGTAGCATCTGTTAGGGTCCCAGCTATGGGCAAATAGTGAACTCCTAGTTTTCCAAGTTTTACTGACGTCCTGGGTATGACGGTAAACTACATCTGCGTCCTGGGTATGATGATAAACTACATCCACGTCCTGGGTACGGCGATAAACTGCATCCAACAGCAAGATCTCAGATAATGTTTTTGAAACAATAATGTCGCCAGCTCTAAGTTTTTGAAACAATAATGTTGCCAGCTCTAAGTTTTTGAAACAGTAATGTTGCCAGCTATACATTTTTTTGTAAAAAAGTAATGTTGCCAGCTATACGTTTTTTTGTAAAGGTATAATGTTGCCAGCTATGCGTTTTTTTGTAAAGGGGTAATGTTGCCAGCTATACGTTTTTTTTTGTAAAAAAGTAATGTTGCCAGCTATGCGTTTTTTGTAAAGGAATAATGTTGCCAGCTATACGTTTTTTTGTAAAGGAATAATGTTGCCAGCTATATGTTTTTTTTGTAAAGGAATAATGTTGCCAGCTATACGTTTTTTTGTAAATGAATAATGTTGCCAGCTGTACATTTTTTATTCCATACAAAATAGGCATTTAAAATTCATATAAACTGGATTTGGCATTAAATAACCCACAGTGGTTGATATGCCATAAAACCCAAACAAACAAACAAAATCCTTTCAGAATGTTCCATTTCCATATCTTGATACCCATGTTTTCTGTGATAATCTCAAATTCCTGATTTCTTCCTGATATGTACCCGATATCTCAGCCTTTCTCATACAAATTTTGAATATACGTTTTCTTATTGTTGCTATTTCCTTTAAAACATCACATTTGTTCATATATTCCCTTAATTGTGTTCTCAGCATTCGTCGATAGAACCCCGTCTCTATCACATCATGTCTTTTCGTTATCTGTAAGGAGACGCTCATGAAAATCTGCCGGCAAGCACAATCCCATCTATCATCAAAAGATGGTGTACAAACCTAGGAGATATCATTATTTACACATGAAGAAACCATTGCATTGTCCCTCGAACCTAATTGCATATATAAATCTAAACGTCATGGCCGCTATTACATTGATCACTCAAGGGGAGACATCAATAGGCTTCATTACAAAGGATGCAACTAAGAGAATTTAAGAAGCTTTTCTCAGATAGAAAATAAAATATAAATTAATACTAAGTCAGCATACCGAATGGGCAATAAAACATGGCAATATTAAAGTTAAGATATCAAAGAATTAAATAAATATATCTTCCGTCATATCTCAATAAAATAATGGAGGTATAACTGTAAAACAGTTAATATTATGAAAAATTCTATTGAATATATTTTAAAGGAAACATTATACTATAACTACAAATAACTGTTAGTTCATTAAGCTGATTTAGTAGATCATTACCTAATAACCTAATAATGTGCAGATTTTTATGCGGACACAGTGGACATAGGTCATTTAAGGACTTACAAATTTTCCTTCTTTTAATATTTTCCATAAAATAAAGAAAAATAGAGTAGAGATAATTTTGGGTCCGGATGCTGTTATTTGTAGCTATTTTTATTATGTTGCTTGTTAATTCTTTACTCATTAATTATTATTGATTACTTAATTATATATTGATTATTAACACGATTATTCGTAGTTTGCTAATTAGTTATTATTTACTTAATTTGTTAACATAATTATTTAGATGTTTTTTCTTCACTTTTCTTTTTTTTCGGGGTTTTGGTTATATTATTTGTTTAGTTTAAAGTATGATAACATTATCTACGTTTTTTTTTTTTTTGTTTTTTTTCTAGTACATACCTTTACATTTCTCTTGCTGGTATTTTACAAGGTACTAATTTTTAATTTTCGATTTTTGCATCACTGACCAGTATATATTAGGTTGGTGCAAAAATAATGTCGTTTTCCCACATAGTAACATATGTGAGAAAACGATATTAGTTTTGCTCCAACCTAATAAAAATTTAAGCCAAAACACAACGCACGTAGCCAGACCTTCAACCATGAAACAGACTGATGCTGATTAGTGTTTACCACTGTGTTCATTTTTCATTTACGCGCGCGCGCGCACTCACACGCACACACATACACCCCCCCATATATATATATATATATATATATATATATATATAATAGACTCTCCCGTCGGTTTCGACGTATGAGGAACTGACAGCATATTGATTCAGTTATGAAATTTTGTGCGATAATCTTAAGTGGCATTTAAGACCCGCTATTGATTTACAAAGGAGGCCACAGATGGAGCAAGTGTGAGGATTGTAAGATGAGATCACAGTTAGATAGGCTGATATCTTAGATCTTGCTCTCGCTTCTTGAAGATGATTCAGACAAGCAGATTGAAAATTGTTGTGTCCACTAAAACACGTTGATCTCCATTCTCCCCCGTCCAAAGGTATATATATATATATATATATATATATATATATATATATATATATATATATATATATATATATATATATAAAAGTGAACATTGAAGTCAGCACTAAGAGGCGACAGTCTTTTTCATGCAAGGCGCAATGTTATATTTACATACACTCTATCTCTGTTATTGTGTACTTTATCCCATAAATGTAGCACACCTTAAAACTATATTTCCTCACACACACACACACACACACACATATATATATATATATATATATATATATATATATATATATATATATATATATATATATATATATATAGATCAATTTCGTTATAGACGACTGACAAGCTACTGAAATTAATCTGTTTATTTAATTTTCCTTGTGTTCGTACAAGTGTTTTCGTTTCTGGATACAAATAGTCTAAAAACCTTGTAAATGTTCTGCATTTCCTAGCATACTATTTAGCCATTATCAATGATGATTTTATTTTTTAATTTTTACCTGAATATATGGGTCATGGATATTTCGTATGAAGTCTGGTATATTTGTATTTGTGCTTAAATGTTTAAATTTAAAACAGTTAAATTTATCGTCAAAAATAACAACACAACTGCAAAATTAAACCTAGAAAGAAACAGTATTATTTCCAAGATCAAATTCCCCATAAGTAGATGTGGGCCTAATCAAACCAAAATCACAAATAATTACATTAATGCTGTAGATTAGTTAGTAAGAGCGATTAAATAAACCGTTTAATGTAAATATTAAGAAATTTCACAGGCATTTTGTTAATCCCCCAACCCGAGGAGCGACATCAGTATTTTGCATATGTACTTTTCTTCACGACTCAGACAAGTTCAGAGATCGGTAGTGACTCGATATGTTTTCTGTAGCGTAATGTGTTTGTCGATGTTGATAGTCTGTCGTGATAAAATATTCTGTGATTTAGCCTTGTTCTATCGGACGTTATTTCATTTGTTCAACCCACATAAATCATTTCTTATTTTGCACATTGGTCGATATATCAAATAGCAATCACTACAATTACCACCTTCGAAATAAATCGTATTGCTTCTCTTGGATGGCGTTGACGTATATCATGTTGTTACTTTGTTGCAGTATACCTAGGGACGATAATGATTATGTTCCCATTCAGAGAAATGCAGTAGTAAATACTGTATGTTGGTCTGGAGTCGGAGATTCGTCACGAGGTTTGCTGGTCAAACATTCTGCCTCCGGGCCGATAGGATCCCCAGGCGAAGCTATGTTGAAGGGCAGAGTCTCTTCTCAAAAATATCTACACGACCTCCTTTTATACGGGGTCTACGGGGAATTTTTGGCCGAGCCTATGGGCTCGAATAACCCACATTAAATTCGGCCTTGTGCAACATCTGACCGCATGGGGCGGTTGGTAGATATCCTGAAGTTGGAGATTCATTGTGAAATTCATTTGACTCACTTCTAACCGTTGACTGCTTCTATGCGCCGCTGGCGAATCTTATATGTGTTGTTCTTGTCCTAAGTATTATCGTTCATTACCAACCTTCGTGTGATTATTCTATTCAGTAACCTTCCCTAGGACCAACATGCGTAATGAACATGTTTTTTCTCGAGTACAGCTATCGGAATCTCCAGTGACTTTTTGAATGTGATTGTTTTTATTCTGTAAAATGAGTCTGATATTTTTTCTTCGTTTGAACGAAATGCAGAAAGTCGTTTGGCGAAAAACTTTAAACGCTGATAGATTTTGCGGAATATGTAGATAACATCGTGTAGTACGTTCATAATGCCAGCAACATCCCGGTGCCAGTTTATGACTAAAGGAGTTCCGTCAGATTTGATTTTGCTTTTCGGTGTTTTGATCTGGGGTAAAATTATGGCAATCTCTCTTTTCAGCTTGTTTATTGTCAATTAGCTTCCGTCTCGACTCGTGATAACTGTGCTGTACGTAATGGCGAATGAAATCATTGGCATGCTTCCAGTAATCATTTGTGTCCGTGCAAATTCATCTTAGGCGCACAAATTGGGACTTCTGGTTTTATTTACTCGCGTGATATAGATGGACAGAACGGAGGTGAAGATAAATTTCTGATGAGATAGGCTTGCATAAAATCACGGTCATTAGATGACACCGTGTGAACTTTATATAGTGTCTAAAGCTAATTTTTGTAAAATCGGAGATAAATTTGATACTTTCTCGATTTTTGGGGGGGCGGGGATGGAAAAATGTTGCAAAATTGCAAATCTTCATGCAAACTTTAGTATGTACCTTTCCAGAGAAAGAAAAAAAATCAATAAATTACATCCCAAGTCCTAGCTCCTGGCCGTGCTATGACTTGAAATTTTAAAGTAGTTTTTCCTTGTTCGTGAAAACATTCATAAAAATTAACGGTCATAGGAGCTCCTATTGCATATCTGTTGGTTTGGTCTAAATCATACAGACAAATTTCATTGTGTTTCTTTACAAACCGACCAGTATAATTCCTCAGAGAAAGTCTGTGGAAACAGTTTTGCTTGCGCGTTTCCCAAGAGTGTTGCTGCATGTTTCAACCCCTTTATATTAAACAATGTTAGAATTGAGTTTTGAGACATCTGTTTCGATTAAAAAGCAACCCTGAAAATAACGTTTTCGTTCTGGAAATTTATCGATATTTTTTTTTTATGAATAAAATAAAACGCGTGTTGAGCAGAAGTAAAAATCCGCCTAGCCATTCAGAAGTTTTTGCTGTGCAGTATTTAATGGGGAGTACTGGGTGAAATTCTTCGAACTTTTTCCTGTAAAAAAGAGTTTTCCTTTCATCTACCCCCCACCCCGACAAAAAGGCAATAAAACTAGTAAAACACAAGGGGCTTACTGAATGTAAATGGATATGAGAAAAAGAAAACATTATTATTAGGTTGGTGCAAAAATAATGACGTTTTTTGACGTATTTTTAACGTCAAAAAACGTCATTATTTTTGCAACCAACCTAATAAATCTTTGAGCTCTGGCCACCGCCTTACGGGTGGTAGAGAGAAATGACTTATTGCCCAGTCACCGGCTGGACTGTGGGTAAACACTTGCGCCGTGTTTTGCTATTGGTTGTCTTATTTGTGCGAACTGACAGACAAAGAAAGAATTCTGGCGAGAAAATGAAGTCATGCAATCATACTCTCTCCTATCAGGTCATCCCATAAGTTGTGTCCGAATTTTGAATAAAGAAAACAAGTGACCAAATGTTACATTTAATTACAGATTCAGTCAACAATGGATTTTCCCTGATTATCTATGACTTCCTTCCATCTATTAACAAGCTTACTACTTCCATTACTGTAAAATTATTTTGGCTTTGATTCGAAGAACTCACAAACGTCAGTTTTAGCCTCTTTCTGTGTTACAAAAGCTGTTTCATCCAAATGATTCTGTAAACTACGAAACAAATGGTAGTTTGAAGGAGCTAGATCGAGATTTGAGGTTGTTTTCAGACAATTCATGAGGCACCCATTTTTCAAGTTTAGGAACTTTTCCAAGTTGTCGAAGATGACGATGAACAACTGTATGGTTTTAAGTGAGAACCACTGCCAATTCCTCAACTGATAAAGCAGGATTTTCTTCAAAGGCTACTTCAAGAAGCTTTTCATCAAACTCAACTGGACGTCCAATTCGATCTTCATCTTCAAGGGTTAAATCTCCACCTCTGAATTTTGCAAACCATCTTCTGCGAGTTCTTTCATTCACGCATTCCTCTCCATAAACTGAGTGAATGTTTCTAACCGCTTCGGCTGCTGAGTTTCCTTTCTTGAACTCATAAAGCATTATGTGCCTGAAATGATTCTTGTTTACTTCCATGTTAGCAGGGTTTTAATCAAACAAAATTTAATTTTATTGTTCTCTGAAATAAAATTTGATCAGTTTAAATGCATCTAAACATAAAAATAATGTTCAGCTCAATTAGACAATATAAAATACTCTTTAAATTTCGTTCATTTTAACAAAAAGTTAAAATTCGGACAGAACTTATGGGATGACCTGATATAATACTTAGAGTAACTATATTTATAACTACCGTGAAAATGACATACCAATTATTTGCGAATTTTGACCTAGGAATTCAGGCAGAAAGGTTAAATTTGTTCAGGAGCGCAGAGCCCAAATTGTTAAGGAGATACAAAAATAAAATAATTGGAATTAATTAAACCTAGAATAACGATTGACATTACATTTAAACTATTGAAGAACAAAACTGAGTAGAATTGGGTTTTCTGTTCTGAACATAATATTTTGGATTCCATTACATTACATCAATTAAACAGTTTTCTTAAATTTCATAAATAATCTTATGTTTTTTTTTCTTGTATAATATGGGTTGGGATCTATTTTTGTTCGGTCATGAAAACCTTTCACGCTTAAAGCATCTTCGAAAACTGTAATATAATCGTCCTTATTCACAATAATAGAACCTTTTGTCTATAATGAATAACGATTTAATCATATTTGGTGAGATGACGAAGGACCATATGTTTGTAAATGATAATTACTGAAATTGTCGCAGATTTTTTTAATGTAGAGTTTTATACTTACCATTATAAGCAGCTTTAAAGATTTCAAGAACTCCTAGAACTGTTAATTTATCTCTCGAACGTACTCCGGATACGAGGATGGATCCGATTATTAACTGAATTATATTGGATTCGGTCACATTATCATCAGTTTTAATATTTATAAAGTATTATCGCCATCATTTTTTTTTTCAAAAGAAATATTCTTTCAACGTGTGGCGACGGTGACAAATTTAAATACATCCTAAGATAATTTATTTTTGTCAAAGTTTCTAGGATTTGGGCAAAAAGTCAGTCTAAGATCTGGTCAGGTAAAATACAAATTTTAATAAGAATATTACAACCTTATTTACGAACGTGTTCGAATTTCGTGGGTGGGGAGTCTAGTAGCGGAATTTAATCTGTGTGAACAGGTTTTATGGGTGTTCACCTTTTTCTTTGTTGTATTCTTCACTGAGGAAGATGAACGTGTTTTTATCGGAATTTGTGCTGACATTTCTACGGTAAATTTTAACAATTTTTGGCAAACATTTTTGGATTTATTCTTATAAACATTATTATTATTATTATTATTATTATAAATTATTATTATTATTATTTATTACAACACTTCAAGAAGTGCACGGTTTCGAGAAAAGTAAAAATAAAAGAAAATATGGTGTTTAACAATGTTTAGCAGTATTTCGATAGTATGTTTGCTGTCTTCAATCTATATATAAAACAATAAGATGCCCATGTACAAATATTACTCATCTTGAAGAAAGCGATATTTGCACATAAATTTACTTCATAAACTTGTATGAATTCTTGTTTTATACATAACTTGAAAAAGAAAATTATACACTTGACAAAATATTTAAACTTTGTTAAACACTGCATTTTCTTTCAATAAATCGCGCGTTTCTAAAAAATGTTGACGTGTATTAAAATATTTACATCAGTCATAAGTATTATTATTATTATTATTATCATTATTATTATTATTATTATTATTATTTCTTGTCGGGGGTCAGCAATAGGGATTAGCTAGATTCACTTGAGACAGAAAAAAAAAAACAGCTAACGCTGATTGCTCGCAATACCCGTTGAATTACTTAGATGAAACAATATCATTGTTATGAATAATCAAGATTGGCCTCTCCTTGTTTTGTTACTCTCCTCTTTGAGAGAGCTATTTCTGTTTACTGGGACTATAAAAGCGCACTATACGCGAACCTTTTATTCTCAGTTGAATAAAGCTTTCTTAAAGTCTACATCTGCATACTTTTATCATTACAGTCATCTGTAAAAATTTCAAATATCATTTTTTTATCGGTTCTTCTTTATTCTTATCTTTCTTCTTTTTGGTTTTCTATTTAAGTTAGTGTCTTTGTTGTTAAACTCTGAGGATAAACTCTGGAGTTATATTTTAATAGACAGTCTGAAGATAAACATTTTTTGTCACCTACGATTGCACCGGTGACGACATTGTTGGATACTGCACTATTCTTGGACAACATTGGTGACGCAGAGAGGCGTGACTTATTTCATAGACAACTGCTTTAAGGAAACAACAAAAACACTCTTCGCCAACTCGCATAAAATAAACAAAGTTACGAAGGGTCACCGACATTGAATTGCTGAAACAAAGGTTGTGCTATCCTGACCGAGTGTTTCCAAAATCTCTAGGTGATTTTCTATGACCTCACGTGACCGCCGATGCATGATAAACTGTTAAACTGGTTTTCCACTTATGACAAGACCCTCAAGTTGCACAGAAATGTGTTAATGTATAAACTCTCGGTGAGATTTAAAATATTGTCCCTTATAATTAGAAGTCCGTCCTTTGTTTAAAGTTACGAAGGCTGGTTACTGAACTCTCTAAAATGTCTAATAAATGCCTTGCTGTTTCATGCTTTCCTCCTTGTTGGAAATCCTTATCTGTTGTTGTTTCAATTTTTAATAACTCAGGTGAGCCCGTTCGAGCCTTACAACTCACGGTCTATTAGACTTCTGCCACCTTTGGGTAAACTACTAAAGGCCGTAATCATGGATCCTTAATTTAGGCACTTTCGCGCTGTTGTAAAGTTGCTTCCATGTGCCTTTTTTATAAATATGTCAATGGTAATTGTTCAGATTATTTTCTCAGATCTTTTATAACCAGATTTTGACTTTTCTTTGCCAAAGTTTGATTTTTTTTCTCTTTTCAGTTTTTTCACCATCCCTCAGATTTTTATTTAATTTTTTTTGCAACTATTCTGTTTATTATTAGGTTTTGATTTTCTTTTGTTTTTTAAAAGTTATTTTTTGAATATATATTTTCCCGTTTAATTTTCTGTAATCCCCGCCTGACATTTTTTCTTTATTTACTTTTTTTTCTGTGTGATACTTCGTTTTTTCTTTTATTTTTTGTTGTCGATTAAAAAATCTGTTAAATCTTCTGTGTTTTTATTTGTTAAATCTTCTGTCTTTTTTTTTTTTTTCCATAATTTTTCGTGTTTATTTTGTCGAATCTGTCTGGGTTTTTTTAATAATTTTATTTCACATCACTTTTGGGAAGACTTGTTTTTCTTGTTTCCCTTGTTTTGGTCTGAAGTGGTTGTGTGTTAATCTCGTATATATAAGACTAGTTATTTTTACGTATTTCTTTTTGAAGCATTTCGTTTTATTTTTTAATGCTGTATTTTTTTTTATTTAAAAAAAATGATACGTTTTTGTTGTTAAACGTCTAACTTTCTTTCTTGTATGTCTTATTGTGTATATTGTTTCCTTTTTAAATCTTCGCACGTCTAACCGTTTTTTGTGTATTTCCTTATGTGTGTAATTCCTTATTTTTGCTTAAAGGAATTATCTTATTTTATTGTGTAAACTGTTTACTTGTTATGTCTTAATTTTGTCACTTCTGTATATTTCATTTTTTTTTTCTTCCGATTTTGTTTTTATTTGATAAATAAATCATATTTTAAAAAGGAAAAGTATAGTTAGCAAAATCAATTCCGGACAAAAGAAAACACCACCCCACCCCAAGGTGCAAACTTAGACAACAATGAAATATAGTGGCCGGAAAAAAAACAAAATTTGGTGAAAACCAAGTATTTAGACAAAATAATTTGGCTGAAAAAGGTTAAAATTTACCAAAACTGAAAAAAGAGGTTGACGACAACAACACGAATGACGAAAATCTAGCGATCGGGGACACTCCCCCTTATTGAAAGCATGCACCTAAATGCATCAGCAACATGACGGAATTCCTCTAGAAATACAAGAGTAACGCGCATCTTATCACAGATGTGCTCGTGATAAATCCCGAAGAGGTATAAAAAGTTGAGAAAATAACAGTGACTGTCTTTGTAGTAGACAAGCGTTCGCGCAAAATTTGCCGCTCCATTATAAAATCTACAGCGTTTCTGAAGGTTAAAACAGAGTCATAAAATAGAAATATTTTTTTATGTGGGATGTACTATTGCCTACCCTTGCCAACTGTGAAGCCGCAACGATTCGTGACATTCTGAAAACATAATACAAATGCAGGCGTAGGACCCCTTCTCAGTATATAAGTACCCTCCTCAGATCATCGGGGAGCACTTGGCTGCCTATTTATGCCAGTTTGGGCAGATACTGAGTCCAGCCTCTGACAAACTGACCGGGGATGGAGTTTCAAAATAATGGTCGATCAGAAAGCCTTCATCTCCATCACCAACTGTCTAAAAATTAAATCAATAATGTTCAGGGATGCTCCGCTTTTGGTTCGCCCCTCCCTGTATGGAGCATTAAAATAAACATTCCCCTGCGACATTGGTAGCCTATCTCCTGATGGCATCATGAAGACTTACATGGGAACAGGTACTATTACACAGGCTGTCGGTGTCCTCACCGCGGCCATGTTCAATGTACGGAAGCATAATAGTACACTGTTTAGCTAACGTGAATGCCCGGGTCCTGTGGTCGGAGTCTTACAGGATGAGGCTCACTCGTAACCTTTATCGTCTCGGGATAAATATATGTTGTGAGAAGGAGACCCGGGTTTCTATTCAGGTTTATGAGGGCATTCTGTCTAGGTTGTTCTCCCTCTATTCAGCATGTTTTGATGATCGGTCGAGAGGTGTCTCTTGGCTAGTGAGCAAGTCTTTAAAGGCTGCGTGTGCTCTTTCTTTCGCAGATCGGGCGTGCATGCCTAGCGTGATGGATGATACTATAACGGATAAGGATCTTTGTCTCATTGGAATTTATGCGCCCAATGGTCATTTTGAGAGGCCTGATATGTTTCATCGGATCGAATCTCATCGGGTTAGTTTTAGCGAGGGATTGAAATGTCGTCCTTGACCCCGGCATAGATCGTATCTGGTTGAATTTGGATATTAACAACCGGGGCGTGGAACGCTTTAAGGACTTTATCGATAAGTTTGATCCTGTCGATTACTACAGTGTAACCCGGATATAATAGAGTTGTCGGGACCGGATAAAACGTCTCTTATATCCGGGTTTATCTTATATCCGGGTTTATCTTATATCAGGGTTTTGTTTATTTTGTTTAGGTAAGTATGGGAATAATTTGGGACCAAAGAAAATCTCTCTTATATCCGGGTTTCTCTTATATACGGGTCTCTTATATCAGGGTTACACTGTATCGTCATGAACACCCTCGGGATGTAGTATGGATTAGCCGGCTCTAGCTACCTCGACCGTATCTTAGTCAGGAGAGTTGATGTAGAGCTCTTAAGGTGTCCAAGTTTCTAGTATGTAGTTTTTTTGGATCATAGGCACGTCCGAATCCGTGTAAAATTGGGTAGCCTAATGTTAGGACGGCTGGCTACGGGAAATTGAACTTCTCATTGTTTGCTGAGCAAGATTTCCGGGTCGCATCACAGATGCGGAAATCTGGGAAGCGTTCTTGAGGCAGTCGCTTGTTTTTTTTTTGTTTTTTTTTTCTGGCACTGATTTTTTACAACTGGTTGAAGTAGGGGTCTATACCACAACGCTTCACCAGAGATGTAATCAAGTTTCTAGGCAAGGACAAGAACCGTGAGGATTGGACAGCTAAATTTCGGGCTTTAACTATGTTAAATACAGAGATAAATATTTTAGCCAAGATCATAGTCAACAGTTTACAGGCTGTAATCTCTAGTCTGACTGGATCGAAAGAAACTTGTACTGGGAAGGGCATGACTATTTAGGACTAACTTCACATGATGCGCTTGATCGTCGAGCAAGTCGACAGTGAAGACGCGCTTATCAATTTAGATTAGTTCCAGGTATTCGACAGCGGTGACATTTTTGGAGGCTGTACTTTGTACATTTGCATCTGTCCGCTGGTGGAAATGAATGGAGTATGATAGGAGTCTTTCGTATTGTCTTGTTCGATTCGTCAAGGTTGTTCGCTTTCTCCTTTGCTTTGCGTTCTTGCGTTGGAACCCTTCCTTAGCAAGTTAAAGACGAATGCAGTCCTACACGGAATATCCCTACCTGGTGCTACCACCTCGGCCACGTATTCTGCTTATGCTGACGGCGTTTCGGTTCTTGTGTCAAGCAGAGCCGAAATTGATGAAGTCAGCAAATAAATCAGAGGGTACAAGACAGTGACCGGAGGTACAAGAGAAGCACGAGGTCGCAGTTCGTCTGTTGTAACGGGGGAATCTTTCCTTAAAGTGTAGGGCAGAACGTGACTCGCATATCTATAAGATTCTCCTTTACTGATACTACATGCTTCCACTTCCGTCTACAACGCTAATGACATTAGTAAGGCTTTTGTTCACTTTCTTGTTGGGTGAAGAGCAAGGCCGCTAAGGTACTTTGGGAGATGTGTGAATTCCACCCTTCTCGGTCTGGGTAGTCCTACCGTTTACATTCGTCAACATACGCTTCGCATCGCGTTCCTTCCTCGAATGTGTCACGATTTGGATGTGGAGCGCGCCATCTGGAAGGAAGACACCCATAAAATTCTTCCCATCCCTTAGAAGTGTTCACTCCTGTGCGGAGGAGGCCCACCGTTTACCCAAGGCAAGTGATCCTTCTGTCGTGAAAGTTGGATTGCTCTGAAATACTTTTTACGGGCGTTTTCTGGTAGGTATTATATCACGTTTTAGTTAGGGGTCCGTATGTGATGATCTGATTGACGAGATCGGTTTTACGAAGCAGGAGGCTTTAAATGACTCAATTCAATAATGATGAGTCAACACTCACCAGGCTGGTGATTCCCAGGGCCATCTGGGTCGACAAAAGACTTATGCGACGGGCTTGGAGAAATCTCCAAACTTCGTTTTCTGTAATGGAAAGATGGAGACCCTGGTTCACCCTTTCTTTCATTGCAGGCTCGTAGTTCAGTTCTGTAGGTTTATTGTAGGCCTCATGGTTCGCATTCTGAGCAGAAAATTCTTTGTCCTTGAGGCCAATTCTGTCTGTAGCAATGTGGTTCTGGCGTTGATGTGTATTTTTGCATACTAGGTGATATGAGAGTCATGATTTGGACGTCGCGTCAGAAGGAATTCTATGGGGGCGAGAAGTTCGCTTCTTCTCAACTAATTTTGTGATTTAAGCATCAGCTTAAACTCAAAATTAAGACGGAAAAACGGCAGCTCCCTACATCAGAATTTAGAAAACGTCGGTGAGTCTTGGGCATTTGTGTTGAGCAAAGGGGGCTGGCAGAGAATCGCACTTTGATACCAGTTAAGAATCAGTATATTGTACACTCAGCTTTAAAGACTGACTAAACACGGCTAGATTTAGGCTAGTTTAAGGTTCTGTTTTGTCCTTCGTATCTTCTTTAAAGTTAACTTAATTAGGGGATTTATGCTCATTGGCCCCATTTATTTATGTCCCTATTTTCTTTAGTCTAATTCCTCTTTCGTCCCCCGTTTAGGTGAGCAGAGACTTCAGTTCTCTGGTGAAGTCGGGTTGCCTTTCGTTTCGGGTGAGATTTTTGTATTTGTTGCTGTGTCAGAATGAGTGTGTGTTTTAGTGAATGCTTGGGATGAATGTATATTTATATTATTAGAGTCCTTCATTGATTTCCTCCAGTTAACTGATGTTTCTGCTTCATTTATGATTGTGGGGCGTTTATTACAAATATTATTTTGTTTGGTTTCCTGTATATAGTTTTGTTTCACATTTGTAAATATTCATTGGGAAGTAGATTTTTTAAAATTGTTATTTTATTCCCCTTCTCCCCAAAGACAATGAATTAGAAATATAGGTACTAGTTACGACTTCATGGAGATTCTGATGTATTATGGTGGATGAAGTAAGAATGGTAAGTTAGATTGCTTTCTTTTGGTGTAAGGAATATATGTTTGTGTCTGTGATTGAGCCTAGCTAAGTTTAATGTTAAGACAGAAGAAGATCATTCCCAATTTTGGCCTTGCGTCACATTTCTTTAAATAATACAGAATAAATATCGCTGTTCCTTATTTTACCTACACTTTATAAAATTAAGCTTGTACTAGATTAACAACAAGATCTCATTAATTTAGAATTGAATTAGCAAGACAGTTCTACGCTAATAGTCCATTTTCCGGCATTTCTCGTTTTTTTTTTAAAAATCTTTCCCGGTTCTGTACATTCCGGTTAAATTTGATCTTCAAAAATGTGTATGTAATATCACTCGTTATCAACTGTTTTCCTGTTTACTCTTCTATTGTTCTCGCTCCTTAGTAATTTTTCTATTTTCTAATTTTTCTTAGCCAGTAACTTATTTTATCTTAGTTGCTTTCCTGTCTTGTTTGTGGTAAATTTCGATTTAAAAAAATACGGAAAAAGCAATCTGTCTTATATCTAATGGTATTTTGTAACCATAATTTACATTTACATTAAATTATAACTGAATGAAATATAAATTTTGAAAATGTATAATCGATAATTGTCGTTATATGTAAATGTTTAATTTAAGAAATTTTAAGTATATTAAATTTCGGCATACATCTACAAACTTATTTCTTACGTTAAACCATCAGAAATATGGAAGCAATTCAAGGCCTACTAAATAGAACCAATGTTCAAAATTCGTTTTAAGAATTCTAGAATATTGAAAACTCGAGTTCTAGGAGGAAGAATAAAATAAGGTGATCCTTGTAGTTAGTAAAAAGAAGCACAATTTATTCCCCTGCTAAAATAAGTGAAAAATGAAAGTTACCGTTTCTTTACTATAACAGAAGAAAATTCGTTTCATTTTAATCAATTAGTCTGTCTTCAATTTGAAAGAAGTTATTATATATCGGTTCATACGAATTTCAAAGATCGATTTTAACATAATTTCACGTTTTGCCTTCTATTCAATTGAATCGATATCGGCCAGTCGCAAAATAGACTGAAATCAAACAATTTCTTGCAGTTTGTTCTTTCGGCATTGAACAT
>OZ010582.1:93514659-93522159 GCA_963932145.1 Acanthosepion lycidas | reverse complement strand
TGGAAATCGACTCTCCGATTTATATTTCTGATACGTTATCCATTACACCACCAGCACACCCAAGCTTAGAGCACCTGGTATTTCCAAGCGGTCACTCATCTAGGTACTGACCAGGGTCAACGTTGCTTAAATTATCACACTGGAACGGATGTTTCAAGGTGTTATGTTCGTAAGCCCCAGATAATTTAGAAAAACTTCTTTTGAAAATGGGTGCAGAATATAAAACTGTATCTTTCTTCGTAGCCAATGAAATCATCATAAGTTGGCCCTGATGATCGCATAGGTGTTAATAGTTGGAAAAAAGAATTATCTTTAGCAAAATGTAAAGATATATGACCAGAGAAAAATATTTTCAAAAAAGAAACTATGATCTGGAAGTGTACTAAAAGCAGATGGAATATTCAACATAAAATATTTAGAATATGGATTTATTAACTAATAAACCCTTCAAATATATAAGTGTCTGGATCAGTTACGAGAATTCGATTAAAGGAGATAATTAAATAGAATATAGAACAAGTAATTCTACGTGTAGCATGATCTCAAACTACTACAATACAAAAGCGTTAACCTAAAAATCTGCGCCGCGTTTTTAAAGAACTTTGTCATACCGAGGCTTTCATATGAATATCATAATGTTTTTTTTATTACTTTTTACTAAATATTCGCCCAATAACAGACCTAATAATCACCCAAGGTAGAGGGTAGGCAAAATGAAGTTGTATGAACGTAATAGGAGGAATTAATTGCTTATTATGAGGGTGTGTAGGGTATATTTCTTATGACCCTAGACTTAAAGAGGTTAACATTGTAGTGATCTGGGAAGTCGTTCAAAGATGTCGAAACTGACAGCTGGGGGACTGCCGCTAGAGAATCTATAACAACTGCAAAAAGTAAAAAAATAAATAAATAAATAAATAATTTGAGGACTTTCTACAAGAGCAATTACTAAAATGGAAATCAACTGTTACTCAAAGAGATAATAATCGCGTAAACAAGCTTTTGTTTACCACACTACTTCAAACAAAAGCTTAAGAAGATACCAATATCAGTGCTGGAAAGAGCAATAAAATTTACTGGAATTTACTAAATATTCGCCCAATAACAGACCTAATAATCACCCAAGGTAGAGGGTAGGCAAAATGAAGTTGTATGAACGTAATAGGAGGAAGTAATTGCTTTTTATGAGGGTGTGTAGGGTATATTTCTTATGACCCTAGACTTAAAGAGGTTAACATTGTAGTGATCTGGGAAGTCGTTCAAAGATGTCGAAACTGACAGCTGGGGGACTGCCGCTAGAGAATCTATAACAACTGCAAAAAGTAAAAAAGAAAAAAAATAACTTGAGGACTTTCTACAAGGGCAATTACTAAAATGGAAATGAACTGTTACTCAAAGAGATAATAATCGCGTAAACAAGCTTTTGTTTACCACACTACTTCAAACAAAAGCTTAAGAAGATACCAATATCAGTGTTGGAAAGAGCAATAAAATTTACTGGAATGAGAAACCACTTTTCCTGAAAAAATATTTTAGCAGAAATACGGTTTTTTATATAAATTTCAACCGAATGAAGCAGCAGCTTCCTAGACAATGAATGCCGAATAATTCCTTATAGGAAAATGCCTAATAACACGATTACCTGGTTTAAATTTTCTATGGATCTCCGATAAACTTTAATTGCAGTTGTAATTACAACACGCCAAAGTTCACAGTATTCTTCGTCCGTGGCGTTGGACGTTTATTTCCAATTTTCTAGGAATCCTAAATTTCCTTGATTTGTTGATAGAGCGACGATGGTAACGAATTTCAGACTCAAGGAACAAATTTGTATAGTAAATGTTCCAGTAGGTTATTTTCACAAATATTTGTCGTAATGAGTGGCATATAACAAGCGCAATGTATTATTTACACTTAGTGGCTTAATGTTACAAGTATTACTTAGCAGATGAATTGGCCAATGGATTCACGGCGAATATAAATATTTATTTCTTTACAAGGGTCGTTTTTTCCCTGTAAAACTTGAAAGTCTCTCATAGTTTTTATTTACATATTATTTTTGTTAGATGAATGAAAAACATAATTCTTACAATGTTTTGCATGTTTCAATTTTTTATAAATGCATTTACAACATAGATTTTCTCTTCAATTACAATCATTCTGGTTGCACGTGCAGTGCTATGAAATTTGCCCGTGTACATGCACATATTTTCCAATACTGTAAAGTAAATGTTAAAATGTTGGCGGCGAGCCAATTTTGAATTCTGGTCAGATTCTTGAGGTTCACTTTAATACATGTTGAGGGGTCCATCCCTTTTTACACAAATGGACTCACCCAGTATATACATATACTACGGCTACGTGAAGACCTGAGAGAACAAGACCGAGTCGAGTTGAGTCGAGTCGAGTCGAGTCGGGTCGAGTCGAGTCGGGTCGAGTCGAGTCGAGTTCAGAGTGGCAGTGCGAAAGGTTGTAGGTAACCGGAAGAGTGAGGGTGAGGTAACAGCGTTGTAGGAGTCACAGTGAGCGAGCACGTAGACTCAGTAAGAAGTCATACAGCGATACTTCAATACCAAAGACTGTATATATATTTTGCTACTAACCCGTATTCCTGGAACTACTAACCTGCTTTACCAGTTTGTATTATTACGTTAATACATTATTTTCATATATTAATTCCTGACGTTGTTATTTATTGGTACCGGATTTCAACCCGGAATCCACAACAATACATATACCCTTGTGCATAACATCTCTTTCTACAGAGCTTTAGAAGTCTAATATCAGGGATGACTTTGGATTCTTGCTTTGAGGTGACGAAAAATAATGTCGAAGACAGCATGAAAATGTATGGGCTCTGTCAGGCTATTGTAGAAAATTGCCCTTTATAGAATATGTGTCTTCTCACCGGACTTGTTCAACATATCCAGTGAGGCGATTCTGAGAGAATTAGATTTTGTACTCGAATGCATTATTAGCGACCACAATCATAACAATATGTGATATGCAGATGACACAGTATTGATAGCAGATACGGAAAGAATAATCGAAGAACTCCCACAAATGATAATGAAGGAAAGCGAGAAGAAAGGATTAAACATGAAGTACAAGACGACAGAATTTGTTAGCAAAAGAAAGAGCCCAAAAGTCAAATTACAAAATGGTTATACCAAAATCAAACACGTACAATAACTTATTGGCAATGAAATATTGAGAACGAATGTGCAACAATGAAATCAGGATAGCAAAATTTGCTTTCCAAAATCTAAGAATGTCTTGGGTAAGACGATAAACTACATCCCCGTCCTGGATGAGACGATAAACTACATCCGCGTCCTGGGTATGACGATAAACTACATCCGCGTCCTAGGTATGACGATAAAATACATCCACGTCCTGGGTATGACGATAAATTACATCTAACTGCAGAGCTCCTGATGAGGTTTTGAGGAGCGTGGATCCACCTCTTAATTGCTGGTGTTCCCAGATCCACTCCGGCCCAGGGTGGTAGCATCTCTTAGGGTCTCATCTATGGGTAAACATTTAACCCCCAACCTGGGGCCAGAGCACTATGAAAGTATAAAAATAAGTTTTAAAACCACTAAATTTTTTAAAAAATTATTAATTATTACAAGCCATACATTATTACCAGCAATACATTTTTGAAAAAAAAAATATTACCAGCAATAAAAATCTTGTCGGCAGTAAATAACCCGTTGTTTTAGATATGCCGTAAACCAAACCAAACTAAACTAAACCAAAAGCTAAGAAAAGTATGAAGATGTTCAGATGTCACAGTGTTGATTGGATATACGGAAAGAAAACTAAAAACTTCTATAGACGGTAGTGAAGGAGAGCTTAAAGAAAGGACTAAAGATCAACTTCAAGAAGAAATGGTTGTTAGCGAAAGGAACAACCCTCAGTGAAAATTACAATTTGTAGATACGAAGACCAAGAAAGTACAAATATTTAAATATCTAGCAAGTGTTTTAACAACTGACTGTAAAAGCAATTCTGAAATAGGGGTACTCTCTGGAATAATTTGATATTTAAAATTAAGAAAAATATTAAGAAACTTTAAAAAATTCGTTAGAAACAAAGAAAAGACTACTTGTTGCAGGTTGGAGCTGAATGAAAATATATCAGAAGGTAATTAATATAAGGCAAAGATTATGTGTGCTTATTATGCATTATCTCACAACACGTAGATCAAATAAAGAATATAAGGACATTTTATATTACAAGAAATTACTAAAAACACAATGGTTAGCGATCCAACAATAAAGAGTTTTATATATATATATATATATATATATATATATATATATATATATATATATATATATATATATATAATAGATATACATGCAAGGATAACAGAATGTTTGTTGATTTTGGCAAGTGAGACAACGTAATGAAGTATGTTCATGCAGAAATTTGTTCAATAAAAGGTAATGGTTTGGTTTGTTAGTGAAATTAAATTAATTAAAATAATTTGGTTTCTGCAAAGAAAAATCTCAAACATGTTTGTTCAAATAATAGTGTGTATGCGTCTAAGTTGTGAAGAGTTGTTTACCTTTAACTGTTTGGCTAAATTGATGAAATGTACAATTACTGTTTGTGCAGTGAAAACGTTCACTTTTTAAGTCAATTTAATTTGATTACCACGCGGACAATGGTCTATTGAGTGCTGTGTTGAGTTTGTTGAGAATTTTGAAGTGATGTTGAGTCAGTGAATTGACACGCGTGGAGTTTGGTAGCATCTCAAGGAACTCGATGACTGACTGATTGAATTAAGTCATCCGGCTGTTTACATAGACTTTGGTGTTTAAAAATCGGCTCCAGGGAGCTTCGGCGGAAAAAAGGATCTGTTTCGACTTTGCTACAGTTTAGTGTTTCTTAACTAATATAAGATTGAATTTACTGAAACGAAGTGATGATTAGTTAAGGCTTTTTTTTAGGGAAGAATACATGTTTCCGAAAGGGATGGAAAGCTAATGTGGAAGATTCCACATACTCACCTGCTACGTAATATCGGTTAAACTATATGGCAGTGAATGCTATACAATCTCTTCACTGATGAGGTAGAGACTTGAAGCAGCAGAAATGCCGTTCTACAGAAGAATGTTGAGAATATTATGGGCTGAAAATGTGAGCAATGATAAATTTTTACAGAAAATGGAAACACAAAGCACCCTTATACTTTTATCAGAAAGACAGCTGAAATTTCGAGTTCATATATTTCCTTATTTTGAAGTAAGGACATAGATCTTGGAATATTTGATACTCACAAGTTGGTGCAAAAATAATGTCGTTTTCTCACATATGTTACTATGTGAGAAAACGACATTATTTTTGCACCAAACTAATACATGTCGACATTAATAAAATAGTTGAGCTAAGATTATCTATGTTAAATTATTTCATCCCTGGACCCTCAAAATTTAGCGATTGCCGGCCAGGAGAAGAAAGTACAACATTAATATTTCATAATATTTAACTTATTTAACTCTATTTTGCATATCTCGTTTCCCGTCAATATACAACCAGTTTTTCCCAGTAAATAATGCGAATTTTTCTAATATCTTTCTTACATAAGTGGAGTTTAAGCATGGATTTCAAATACGTTTCAGCCTCGCACTGTGCATGATTTTGAACACTTGTCTGAATTCTTGAGATCCATTTATTTTTTAAAAAAATGTCTTTTTTTTTCATAGATTTTTTTCAGCGACTAGGCCAGTCTATGCGAAGTTTTTCCTTCAAATATTAGGTTGGTGCAAAAATAATGACGTAATAATGTCGGTTTTTGACGTAACTTCAAAAAACGACATTATTACGTCATTATTTTTGCACCAACCTAATATCTATATACATTTTCCATATATTATATTTTTCACAAAGCCGCTAGTTTTCGATAGGAAACGACTAGACAAATGTACAGCATTAGAAAGATTTGCTTTTACAAACGTAAACATGTTGCATTCCATAAGATAGGTAGAGCACATATACTAGCATGGACCCTAAAAATTGTAGGAACTGTCGTGTTCTTGTGTAGAGATTAAATGTTAAATGATTTTTATGAAATATTAAAATCCAATTCAAAAGCCAAATATAATCGCTATAATTTAGAGTGAAGTTTATGTGAATGAATTAATGTCTATAGAGTTTTTTGTTAAGATATGTGTTAGAGATTTCTTTATAAAATTTGCTTAATGTTTGAAAAATTAGATATGGTGGAAATTTTTTTTAGGAATCCTAAGTTAGTGGAGGTAAGTACTAAGACATGACTAAGCAAACTATAAGAATACAGAACACATGGTTGTTAGCGAAAGGAAGGGCCCAATATGCAAACTGAAAATCGGAGATACAACAATCAAATAAGAACAACATTATAAATATCCTGGAACTGTTCTAACAGAAGACAAAAAGTGCGACCCCGAAATGCACAGACGCAGTGGGAGAAGAAAAAATTGCATTTCAGAATCTAATCTTTAAAATAGGATTAAGAAACAGAAAATCTTCGATAGAAACAAAAGAAATAAATCCTCCTATAAGGCAGTGAATGCTGGTCAAAGATGAGGAAGAGACTGGAAGGAACCGAAATGTGGTTCTACAGAAAGATGCTGAGGATACCGTGGACCGAAATGTTTGCGAACGACGATATTTTAGATACAATGTAACTAAAAATTAAACTTATACGTTGCATCAGGAACTGACAGTTGAAATTTCTGGAGCACTTAATTAGGAATGAGGTTTTGGGAAATTTTATTGTCTATGGACAGATTGAGGGCAATAGACGCAGAGGAAAACAGAGTATACCATACGTAATGAGCAAATAGATGGCGGAACAGGGTTTAGGAGAAATAACGAAAAGACAAAATTTGTTAATAGCTACAAAGACCAGGAAGTTGTGAAGAGCCATAATCGCCTACGTCCGGAGAAGAAGTCATGAAACGATATGTCATTTAGCGGTTAGGATTGACGAATTGGAGAGCCGAGATCGAATCCCAGTCGATTCGATTACATTCACTTCTTCACGCCCCAGTTATGAGTAAATAGCAGGAAAGACCGGGTTCTGTAGCCTTGGATGGTAACTGGTCTACGGCAGAAAGGAATCCTGACCTACTACGGGAAAAAAATCTGTATCGTCAGCCATGTATCGAAAGATACATGATCGTCTAATCGTGTATCATGGATGGCACATAATCGACTGAGCAAAGCACGAATATGTGAATCCAGTTTGTAAATAATTATTAACATTTTGTCTATTTTAATCATTTAATTTGTAATTTTCGTCATTTCTGAGTGTGAAAGAATAATACAAATGAAAACATTATTAAGGAGCGATAAAAATAAAGGGAGACAGTAGATAACGATTGCCATTGCATTTAAATATTGTGAAGTTGAAAGAAGTTGAGAGTTGGCTGGAAAGCAATAAGCCAGAAGTGATTTCCACAGATGAGAAGTGAGAAAAAATAAACTATTAGCATAGAACATACC
>OZ010582.1:93474659-93509659 GCA_963932145.1 Acanthosepion lycidas | reverse complement strand
ATCAGGCGAATCTTTTACATATCGATGAAGAGAAATAAATTCGAATGAAAAGAATATGAAAGTTGGCAGAGCTAAAGTGTGGGCCGCCTCGAATAAAATGCATGGGATATGGAAATCTGACCTACCAGACAACCTTTAGTGGAGATTCTTTCCAGACAATTTTAATGCATGGTCAACTGCCTGCTCATTAACTAAAGCCCTATTTTCCCCCTCCCTGTCTGAAGTTATTGAACAAATCATATAAGCTGTAAAAATTTAATTTGGTTTCAATCAGAACTGTCTAATTTTAAAAATCAATTTAGATGTCAAAACAAATCCGGAGTCAAAATTTTAGGAAGTAACAATTTGTTTTAATAAATTTATTGTATTTGTTTAATTCTAGAAAATGTAATATCTGAAGTTATTAGACAACCCCCCCCCAAAAAAAAACATTTTACTACAATAAAAAGCTAGTAAAATCATCGAATATTGATCAATACCTATAATATAACAATTAACAAGCACATATTATAAGTCTGTGAATCCCTTATATTTTAATAAAATGTCCGTTCTTTCCAATAACAGCTAGTGATCTCTCATTCATTGATTTAGCTATTTTTTTTTCTTTTTTACTTCTGCGGGTTCAATCTTCGACATAGTAATTTGAATTCCTTCCCGTAGGTCTGCTTTGCTGTTTTTTTTTTTGTTGTTTTTTTTTGTTCATATAATTTCAACTCTACAACTGAACATAGATTTTTCGACTGGATTCAGATCAGGTCTTGATGGTGTCCATTCTATTATCTTATTTCCTGTAAAGCTTTTATACTCAAATAATTCCCTGGTAAGTTTAGATATATAAGGAGCATTTTTGTGCATAAATAATTCATTTTGAAACAGCGATACTTGGACATGCACCATGCAAACAATGGCTTGTGCATAAAATCGCAATAGTTACCCCTGTTCAGTTTAACTGCTTGATCGTCCAATAATAGTTTTATCGACAATTCCTGTTCATATCATATCACTACCGTCTCCTTGTCGCCTTCTGTTAGCAAGAGATTCTTCTGAATTGAGCGAAATCCGTCCTTTGGCCCATCCATCATGTCCATCAAATGTCTCTCGTGATTCGTTTGGGAATATTTCTTTAGTAAAGTCCATTTTCATATATTTCTTGGCAAAATTCTGAGGCATTCAAAGATTTACTTTAGTGAGAACAGGTAGCTTTGGAGAGTTTTTTTTACAGATACGAATTGACAAATTATTCTCTTTTTTGACTCCCACAATTTCAATCTTTTCAAAGATCTGAGGTTCAGTTGAAAAATTGCGGCAAAAAGGCCAATGCAGAAGTGGAGAAAGACTGGTCAACAATGTCCATGCTAAACCTAGCTAATCTGATTCACGACTCTTGCATTCTTTACAAATTTCTCATTTATCACAAAAAGTCGCGCTTCACCATCAAATACTACATATATCACAATGCTACAAGTTCCCAGGGAACCTACAAAAAAAAAACAAAGAAAAACAGTTTATAAAAATTATATTATTTAAAAATTTTTCAAATGTTACTTTTTGTTTCGTTTTTATTTTTTCTTTCAAAAATATATAAAAATATGTGCCCATGGAATGAGTCGGAGTGGGATATGAACAACAAAAAAAAACGAAGCTTAAAAGAAAACAAAGCATTCAAATCAAAAGGAAACACAGGACAACCACATAAAAATCTTAGGTAGGTTCAAAATAATGTCGTTTTCTCACATATTTTACTTTTGTATATGATTTCTGAATTAATTCATTGATATATATATAGCCATGTTATATATCATTTTGAAGCGCGTTTTTCGCTCTATCGAATCGTGTTATTCGTTACCGTTCTCAATCTCTTCATTCATTTTTTTTGCAGGCTTTTCGACAGCATGGACAAAATTCAAATCCACACGATTTTCTTGTTCCAGTTCAAACTAGGCCGAAAAGCTGCCGAGACAGCTCGTGATATCAATGATGCATTTGGCCCAGGAACCACTAACGAACGTGTGGTTCAAGAAATTTCGCAATGGTGACGAGAACCTCGAAGATGAAGACGGTCGCGGCCGGCCGACTGCGGTTGATAACGAACATTTGAAAGCCTTAATTGAAGCCGATATTCGCAAAAACCACACGAGAAGTTGCTGTTGAACTCGAGGTCGACCACTCAACAGTCGTTCGCCATTTAAAGCAAATAGGGAGGTAAAAAAATGTTGGATAAATGGTTGAATGATAATAAAAAAAAACATCGTCAAAAAACGACATTATTTTTGCACCAACCTAATAATAAGCGCGGCCGCTGCATTCTGATTTTGACTAGAATGAGGAAGCACGTTAACTTACGGAGAAAGAAGGTAAAAAGTAACTGGTGATGGGGGAAAGTTTAAAGGCTGACCCAGTCGAGATGAAATAAAGGGGACGAAAACAAACTGGGGGGAGTGGGAATCTCGACATGGATCGTAACAAAAGAGTGAGACGTAAACAGGCCAGGAACAACATTTACTCACATTCATAAGGTAAACAAAAAATATTTAACTTAGCGAGGGTAGGGTGCACAGGAAGCCGAACCGTTGCTTCAAGGGGGTCTTAAAAAAGAAAAATCACGTCTGGCCCCATTCACTCGCACCACCTTTTGCTGAAATCTGACGACAACAAACTTCTTCGATCGGTTCTGAACTTTAGCCGACGCCGAAAGTACCCAGCTAGAACGTCATGAGAATAACATTCATATCGCAAGATTCCCTCCATTCGCGACGTTCATATCAACATTCTTGCCACGGCTATTAGAATTCAGAGGTCTTAAGCTAAGATTAGTTTAATCAGCATAACAACACCCGTCAGTCCATTTTCCTAATTCCGAATATCTCTAAAACTGAGCATTGAAACTGACAGAACATCTAATTGAATATGCTACTGAGGAATTTAGATTTCATAAATATTGGTTCAAAATTTTTCAAAATTGATATTTATTCGATTTTCATAAGTTCAGACAGGCTGTATTCAATATAATAACTTAGTAATGATCATATAATGTAATATAATAATAGATTTAATATAATATAATATAGTTAATGTAATATATAAATATATTTATATGAAAATATAGTTATGAAATATCATTATAAAATATAGTAATAATTATATAGCGATAAATATAGTTATAAAATATAATGTCTTTTGTAACAAATCGTGGCATACCTTTGATAATAAAAAAAGGGATCTATGAAGAACCATATTCCTTACCTTCTGAAGAGACATGACATGAGAAAAATATATTACATAAATAGAAACAGCTTGTGAGGTGGCCGAATGCCGTTAATATAATCCGAACCGTTTGCGATAATTTTATTAAGAGGCAAATATATATATATATACATATATATATATATATATATATATATATATATATATATATTAGGTTGGTGCAAAAATAATGACGTAATAATGTCGTTTTTTGACGTTAAAAATACGTCAAAAAACGACATTATTACGTCATTATTTTTGCACCAACCTAATACACACACACACACACACACACACACATATATATATATATATATATATATATATATATATATATATATATATGTATTATGAGTATTTCCCAGTTACTGGGTACATTGATATTTGTGGACTCATTTGTTTTTAAGGTTTATCAACCCTTTATAGTTTATGTAAATACAGAAAAATTATTTTAGAGATTTTTGAAAAAATAATGTTTTCATGATTCAAATATTATTAATTAACCCATAATTAGAAATGGGGAAGAGGTGAATTCGTACATTTTCTCAAGGGCAATTTCGCATGTGCGAATAAAACAAACCCAACGGGAATTCAAACTCAGCTCTCCGATTAACAATTCGTAGCCATTATCTATTACAGCAATCCAAACTTAAAGCATTTACTATTCCCTAAGTGTCCAGGCTCAACGTTGCTAAACTTTGGTGACCATATGTGAACCGATGTTTCAACGTGATGAGGCCTTAAACCCAGGCTACATTGTATATTAGAATCTTATTACTTCGTTGCTTATAATTTGTCTACAGAAAAGTGTTTTGTATATTGAGTTCTGGTATTGGTTTCCTCTAGACAATCATTAACATGTGTTACACGGACAGACTGGCGCTTGTTTGTCGGAACACCGTACTGCGAAAAGAAGAACGGTGTGGTCCGGTAAGGTATAGTATGAGAACTTTGCCATATCGTTGTTTATTAACAGAGCGCGTGTCGGCGTTCGGGCAAACCCGCAAGTTAAAACAAGGTGACTTTTCATTTACTAACGACAGCGGAAGAGCCCGCTTTGGGCATAGATTCCGATAAAAAAAAAAAAAATAATAATAAAAAAAAAAAAAACTGCAAGTTGCTCGATAGAGATTTAATCATTGTCGGAAAGACACATGCTGAAACGGACCAACCAGAACAAGCATGTATCAGTATTAAATAACTTTTCTACGTGCATCCATAGCCTTATATCTGCTTGTAAAAGTACATAGTTTTCAACTGTCATTAATTTATTTACACCTCTCCTCTCCCCCTCTCTCTCTGTCATATATATATATATATATATATATATATATATATATATATGTATATATATATATATATATATATATATATATATATATATATATATATATATATATATATATGTTGTAACCTAGGAAGGGTTACTGAATGAGGAATAACCAAAACAGAGGTTTTGAAATGAAATGGTAATCTTTATAACATTAACAAAATAAATTACTCGCCAGCGACGTGA
Organism: Acanthosepion lycidas; assembly: GCA_963932145.1. Lineage (NCBI taxonomy): Eukaryota > Metazoa > Mollusca > Cephalopoda > Sepiida > Sepiidae > Acanthosepion > Acanthosepion lycidas. The sequence goes on along the minus strand of OZ010582.1, from coordinate 93,504,900 downwards.
AGAAGGTAAACCCCTGCTTATGTTGAACTACTTACACAGCATATTACCACAATTACAATGGTGTCCAACGTATTTAACAGGATTGGTACATACCAATTAATGTTTATAGGTACCGTATATGACGATATGTATAGCCTGTCTGAAGTCATTGTGTAAATCAAATAAACCTCATCAACTCAAAAAGTTCTTAGCCAATATTTGTCAAATTTAAACTCGTTCGTTTCTACCCTTATTAAAATATTTCATTAAATTTTCTGTTATTTTTAAAGGTGATTTTTGAGATATCTGGAATTTACCAAAAAACAGAACTGTTTGTACAGATTAGACTAATACAAACTTAAGATCTCAGAAGTTGTAAGTTTGTATTAGTCTAATATGTAGAAAATATTTTTCTTTTGTTGAAACATGGTTAAAGGAAAGAATGTAACAATGGCTGAAAAACAAGAAATAACAAAGTCATCGATAAAGGATATGTCCATATTGGACGTGTCAAAGGAGATTTGCAGAGATCATTGAACGATAAAGAATGTTGTTAAAAATAAGAGTGGATGACTTGGTAGTAATAGAAAAAGGCTTTAAAACATTCCTTCCTCATAATGAACGTAAATTAAAACGAGTTATAGAGAAACAACAACTTTTACGTTGCGCTTAGATATTTGAAAAGGCTGGAGTTGAATCACGAAGCACAAAAGGTGTAGAATACTTTGTGAATTGGGATCTTTAAAAAAATCTCCTAGGTAGCCTTCTCTTACTAAAGTAAAAAAATTAAAGTGTCAAAATTGGGTCAAGAAATACATGAAAATTGACTTTTCTAAAGTAATTTTCACGGTCGAAATTCGGGCGACATATAATGGATCTGATGAATGGAAAAAAATATGGATTTTATACAATCCTGACGTACCTGTAGCTAAAAGAAGGAGCCAAGGAGATAGTAGTGTCATGATATCCTCAGGAATTTTCAAGAAAACCATTATTGGACCATTCAAAATCGATGAAGCAGCTTAATTGAACAGTGGTAAGTATTGCAAATTTATGCGCAAGACATTGATTGCATACTACAAAACCCATTGTCCCAGTTTCAAACTGAAATGAGTATTTATGCATCACAATGCTCTACTCATCTATCTAAGTTTACCCGTTAATTATTTGAGCATAAAAAGGTTTGCAGGAAGGAAGATAATGGAATGGCCACCATCAAGTCTTGATCTGAATCCGATCGAAAATCTATGGTGAATTGTAAAGATGAAATTATATTAGGGCGGCAAACAATATAAAACAAAGCAAATCAGAGACATGGGAAGCAATTTAAAACTACTATGTCGGTAACTGAACCCGCCGAATTAAAAAAAAATAATAATAACAAAATCAATGGACAATAAATTACTGGCCGTTATTGTGAAGAAGGGACACAATATTAAAATGTAATAGATTCAAAAACTAATCACATATGTTTGTTATTCGTTCTGTTTTATGTGTTCAATTTTCGACGATTTAATAACTTTTGTATTGAAGTAAAATGGGATTATTTGATTTTGCCTAAATACATCAAATAACTTCAATAACTTCATTAAATATATTGATACTACCTAAAACTTTAACTCAAGCTTTGTTTTGACATCTAAAATGATTGTTTAAAATTTGACAATTCGTTTACAGACCAAATATGAACTATGAAAGTTTACAGGATTTGCTTAATATCTTCAGACAAGCCTATATCATATTAACTAATTATATTAAGGCTATTTACATATTGTAACCATAATTTATAACTATATTTATATCTTTTATTTTATAACTATATTATTCATTATCTATATATATTTTTAATGCCATGTCTCTTCAGAAGATAGAGCAACAAGCCTTACCATAGATTCCTCAAGTCGTGGAATTCCACTGATGATTTATAATCCACGACTTATAAAAGACAAGGCATTTCACTTTGCTTTCGCCACAGTCATTATATCCCGGATAGTTATTCCCTTAGGCTGACTTGTAAGTCTATAGTGCTCAACTAGCATATTGTTTAATCAGTAGAAAGTGGATATATTCTTGTCTTTCCTGACGGCAACAATTCGAAGTGATTCAAAATAAAGTCGAAATTTCATCTCGACTCGCTAATTTCACATTCCTTGTTATATATTGTAAATTCGAAAATAACAGAGAGTATAAGTAAAAGATAGATACATATTTTCAACGCCGAATTCCTTGAATAATAATCTGTAACAATTCTATCAAATCTATACAATTTCCTGCCAAATGTCAGAGGACTTTCTTCCAACGACCCAGATCTTATTGCAATCTTTCACATTTAAAAACAAATCTAGGATTCTTTTAATGTCAACTGTCATTTTGTTTGTTGTTGCGCTTTTTTCCTAAGAGAATTTTGGAATATATAATGAAACAGTAGCGAAGTAACTAAAAAATACGGTGGATAGATGCCAAGAAATCTTCACGCAAAGAATACCAATTTTCCCCTGGACACAAAGAAAAATGCTGTCGCACATTATCCTGCTAGAATATTACATTTTTATTTTAACTAACCCCACCAACCACAAAGAATATACAAGAGAAGGTAAGGTAATTTTTTTTATACATTTTTCTATACATTTTTTTTATTTATAAATTCAAATTTCTGATTATCAATTATGAAACTTTTTGGCTCTGACCGAAAATTAAATGGTGGATACAAAAATTCCGCTCGCACCATTAAACTGGAGAAAGTCAAGTTAAGAAGTTACTTTGAATTTAAATTAATAATAATAATAATAATAATAATAATAATAATAATAATAACGGTCTCTCCTTATTCCTATGGCAGTCCCTGCTGACTGCAATGTATCTTTGAATATATTCAAAAAGCTGTCAAAATACATGGACCTTGAAATAGAAATCTCGAAAATGTGGCATATGGAAACATCAACAATCCCTGTTGTAGTTGGAGCCCTAGTACTGTTTGGAAAAGGTTGCAGTAGACTAAATGAAGGGATTCCTGGAAGTCCATGCCTCAAGGAGATACAAAAAAAATGTTCTGACAAGTACAGTCCACACTTTACGAAGGGCTTTATCTATGTAATTTTTTTTTTTTTTTTTTTTTTTGTCAGTGGAAAGTGTCATGATGCCATTTCTAACCTTGGGTCCCTGGACGGGACCTGGAAAGAAATGTGTAAACACCAGAAATCAAAGAAAATAAAAATAATAATAATAATAAAAACCATATGATACGTAAATCACACCAAAGACACTGCCACATCAAATTATTTTAATCTCTGACGAGGAATATTTCAAGGAGACACCCTGCTGTTCTCCCTGACATCAATCCCATTTTCGATTGAAGTAAATAGTAATAACGATAGATACAAAGAAAAAGACAATGTGCTTAGTCCCCTCTTCTATTCTATTAAACAGTTTGAAAAAGAGTTTGATAGAATAAATGGAACAGAATGTATGTCGAAGAGGTTCAGATGTTTGCAAAGATCAATTACCAATAAATAAAATGATGCAAGAAAATTGCAGAAAAAAAGATAAAATCTGAGCCCAGCATCGGTAGATTACTTGAAAGCACTTCATAGTGTGCCACACTCATAGAACCTTAAGGCTTAAAAATGTCCAACGTCTCCCAGGTAATAGTAAAGTTCCTTAAATATAGCATTAACCATACAAATCTATATTAATCCTAAATGACACCAAAGGCATTGCCACTACCAGTTGTTTGAATATTAGAGGAGGAATGAATCATTGAGAGACATGTCGTCTTTACTGTTCCCCCTGTCCTTAATTATCTTTTCCACTGGATTAAAAGGTAATAAATATGCATAAAAAGTAATAGAAGAAAGTGTTTCATCACCTATTCTACATAGAAAATCTTAAAATTGTTGCTAAAGACGACATTTAGATGCAGCGTGTTCTCAATAATGTGAAATCTTTCAGTGATTACTCGTTATCAATTTCGGATCAGATAATTGTGCAAGAAGTAGCACTCAAGAAAGGGAGAATTATCGAAACAAACTCAATAGATCCTGATTTGATCACAAATTCTAGCGAATTAGAACAGGAAGAAGCCTATAAATATCTAGGACTAAGGGCAGGAGATTGAATATAGCATATCCATGTCAGAGAAACTAAGACAAGAAAACTACAGGAGTGTGGGTCTTACGTTAAACCCCGAGTTGAATTCACGAAACAGTATAACAGTTGTAAACACTGTTTCTCTCCCTGTCGAGAAATACAGTTTGAACATCCTTAACTGAACTATAGATGACATTACGCACATGGCTGTCAAAATGAGAAAGTTTATCACTTGCCAACGCATGCATGACCCTAAAATTATCTATCTATATATATATATATATATATATATATATATATATATATATATCCAGATACGAAGGAGGAAGAGGATTAGTTCAACTAGAACTGTCTTATAAAGCCACAATAATTGGTTTTCGAATGTACCTGGAAGCTAGAGAAGATTGGAAGATGACCTGTGTCAAAGAGCATGAAAGAAATAAGAATCGTTATTCAGCAATAAAGCAATCCAATAAATTCAAAAAGAAATTTCATGTAGGTTAAGAAGTGAAAATAAAATATAATACGCATAATGCAGCAGAAAAGAACCTAAAAAAAGAAACCAAAAGCAAATAAAATATACCAATTGCAGAAACTATGACAAGATAAGCCTCTTCGTGGTCAATATACTGCCTGTGTCAAAAAGCTGATATGTCCCGGAAAGGGATATATTTGAACGAATTAGCTAAGTGGCTTTGGCTACTATAACCAAGTAGAATACGGTAGCAGTAATCGACTGGTACGCGGCGTAGTCGCAGGTAAGAAGTGTAGATCAATGGCGTAGTCCAATGGGAGTCGTTATAGACTTAGATCTCACACTAAGGCTCTTTACTCTGTCGTACCTACACGTCCGTCTGTATTTATGACGGACACCAGCCAATCATATTCCAGTGAGGGGGAACACAGGTGTACGCATATTCCATTATATCACAGACAAATTCCGTAAACATGAGTAGTTAAGTTGTGTAATGTTAAAAGCTGAAACTAAATTTATTAATCTTGTGGCACAGTAGCAATGCTTGCTACCTAGAAATTGCCAAGCACATATAATGAAAAATTGTTTTAACCCGAAATGCAGATTCAGTGATAAATATCCAGAAACAATTAATTAACTTGTGTCAGGTTGTTCAGTGCAATGATAGAGTGGGTAATTATCTGTACTGGAAATATCAAATTTTATGGAAAAGAAACTGCATGAAACTGCGATGGACCTCACCCAGATCCGGTTACACTGAGAGAACCTGTAAAACTGCACAGAGACAGAATAGTGAAGCTAATCGCCCAGTCATCGAGGTCAAGAGCAAAAAACAAAAAACAAACAAAAAAAAAAAACAAACAGAATGTGCTTTCCTATTGACATAGCCATACCTGCAGATTGTAACGTATATTTGAAGATATTCAAACTCTATCAATCTACACCAGAATCCAGAAGTGAAAATCTCAGAAATCTGGCACATGTATTTGAAATCTTCGGATTGATTGGAAAATGTTCCGATAAACTCATTAAGGGTATTCCCTAAAAATATGCCTTAAATAAATAAGGAAATTTGTACTCACAAGTACAGATCACACATTAATAAGCTGTATCCATGTAAAATGTGTGTAATCATCAAAGAAAAATATGGGTATTTCGGCATATTTTTCTTTGAGATTTCTCCAGTATTCAGGCCGGTAGATGAAAATAAATAAATATTATTTATTTAATTGCTCTGTCTCGTACATTCATGAGTCTATCATACCAACCACCATCATCTTGCCTCATGGTCGGAAACCCATTAGGTTGGCTTTCTCTGTCATAACCTTGCTTGCCAATGTAGATCTTTAATGGGCGACCAACGCAACTTGACCCATAGATCATTCGCGAGTATTTGTTTTGTTCACCAGGAGTGTCCTCTAAAAAGCATTCTCCTTTCGCTTAAGAATGTAAAAATATCAGGGATGGTCCATCCAGCTTTTTAGTTAGTTTGATGTTGTCTCCAAGAGATTTTAATTGTAGCTCTCAGGATCTGAGTAATGGTTCCCTCAACCTCACAGCCTGTCTGTAGTTATTATGCAAATTAAATAAACGTCAAGAGCATTAAAGCTCTGAATCAATGTTTGTCAAATTTAAACTAGTCCATTTCCACGCTGGAATTGAGGGCGTCAAGAATGACAAAACTTGTATAATACTTTATTAATTGAGATCTGATAAAAAAAATATCCTAGGCAGCCTCCTCTCACTAAAGAAAACCTATTAAAGATTCAAAATTGAACAAAGAAATACATGAAAACTAACTTTTCTAAAGAAATCTTTACGGACAAAATTCGAGTGGAATTTCATGGACCTGATTAACTGGCCAAAAGATGGATCTTGTCCAATTCAGATGTGCTAAAATTATGCAACAACGAATCTCTAGTGCTATGATATGTTTTGTCGACCAAACAAATATTGGACCATTCAAAGTCGACAAAGAAGCTAAAATGAACAGTGTAACAATTGAGATTATGTGAACACGACTAGCAGGGGGTGGGGGCGGCGTTGCCCGTGCTTGATTCAAAAATCGTACGACTCATACAACAATCGCTATCACTTGATTTAAAATATTTTTGCCCTTCCTTGCGTTTAAAGGAATGCCCTTTGCCGTACTGATATTGCTACATGCCTTACTTCTTGCCTATCTCACACTGAGAATTTTTTCTAAGCTCTATACTAAACATTAAATCTGTTACTTTTAAAAGCACTAAACAAATTGAACACAAAACGATCAGCATTAAAAAAGGACTCGTAACTGGAAAAACGGAATGAAAAAAGAATGTTAACAAATATTTTTTCACACCCAACCCATCTTTGCGGAATCAGAATCAACGTTGAGTTTAAGCAAGCTAATGAGCCAATTGGATGAAAGTTCCATGCAGATTTAAATTTTTCCCACTTGTGACGAATGCAGCTATCGATATTATTTGCATGCTAGCATGCTAGTTAACATTCGTGCCAGTCAGCTGTTGGCTCTCACGCTGGCCAATAGAATATTCTTGCCTAATTGTGGCAGCCAGCTATTGGCTCTCACTCTGGCCAGTAAATGGCCGCAAGCTACATGAAAACTACCGTAGAAGCATGAAAAATCGATTATTTCCACGATCGATGGGAGTTGGGAAATGCAAAGTCAGTCATGGTCTTCTCGCTAACTTGGAGCATCTGCATGTAAATTTTGGTGCTAATCCGTCGAAAATTGCGGCCGTTCATTCGTTACACACACACACACACACATCCTGCCTTTTATAGAGATTTTCTTTGTATGTCACAGTGTCGCAGTTTCAAAGTGCCGTGCATATTTATGTGCGACAATGTTCCTTCTCATATATCTTGTCCGTGAATGATTTAAACATAAAATATTTATAAGAAAGAAGATAATAGAATGGCCACCATCATATCCTAATCTGAATTCGATTGAAAATCTACAGTAAATTTTGAAGATGAAAATATATAAATGTGCAAACAATATAACAGCAAGTTTGAACAATGGAAAGAAATTCAAGTAAATATTAACAAAACCAATGGATAATAGATTACTGCTTGTCCTTGTGAAGAAATGACACTATATTAAAATGAAAAATATTCAATGATTAGTCATTGTTGTTGGTTCTATTATACGTGTTGACCAATTTTTGATGATTTTGTACCATTTTATTGAAGTAAAATGTGATTATTTGGTTTTGACAAATATCTTCAGGTGGCAGTTATTTTAGAATACATCAAATAACTTCAATAATCCCAAAAAATAAATTGCTACTATTTAAAATTTTAAGTCAGGCTTAATTTTTGACATCAAAATCTATTGTTTAAAAGTGTACAATTCTTTTTCAAAACCAAATTTGAATTGTTGAATTTTATATGACTTGTTTAATAACTTCAGACAGGCTGTAGACTTTAGGGCTTTAGTTAATGTTCAAGTAGTTGCATCATGCATTAACAATGGCTTGAAAGAATCTCCACATGATGTTGTCTGGTAGACCACGTTTCCATAGAACTTCCATCTCATTCAAGGTAGGGTGTCTAAGCAAAGTTTTCGTATTTTTGCATAGCATCATTATAGCAGATACTGCCTCACAGGAGTTTCCATATACAAAAAGCATCTTTTCTTTTTCTTTTTTTTTTTTTGCCATATTTACAGAATCGAAGGATTTAGAGTAAACTACAAAAAGTAAGGAGGCTTATAAATTCTTTGCCCTAATGCCTTCAATAATCCGCCAAACTGGCAAGAGTTGTTCCACGGTTGATTTATTTTTAGAAAGCCATTTTGATTTTTCTAGAGTACGTTTTGTACTTCCAACTGTATGCTGTTGAAAATCACTGAATTATGATTTTTGTTGCAATGGGGGTGAGTGTCAATTTTATCGCCGCTCCCTGATCTTTCAATGGTAACGGATGTATGCAGTCATCTTGTTTTATGATATGTCTATTATATGTGGCGTTAAAAAGTTGGAATAGAATATTGTTGAAATACTAGGACTTCCAAACAGGAGAAATGTTATGAAATTCCTCTGCTTTCCTAATTTTCTTGTTTTCTGAAGCCGTTTCAACGTACTCAAATAAAAAAAAAATATATATACTGTTTAATAATAAATGGAGCGTCTACTCATTTATGGATATCCACTAAAAATAACCTTAAACTGGCAAATATTTCGAACTGACAAATAAAAATCTATTAACTTAAATTATATATACATATAATTTGAGTCTGTGTCTTAAAAATAGGATCCTAACAAAGTTTTGAAATTTGATAGATGGAAAACGTTTCAGGAAATTAGATTTTACTTAAAATAGATTTGATTATATATTTCACCATTCAAGACTTCATCCGATTCAAAAACGAAGGAAAAGAGGTTATATGCACCTGTGTGTATTCATTGTTTAAGCATATTTACAATTACACACACACACACACATATATATATATATATATATATATATATGTATAAAGAAATATAATCTTAAGGTGTGCTATATTTATGGAATAAAGTGCTCAATATCAGTGATAGAGCGTGTGTAAATATAAAAGTGAACATAGAAGTCAACACTTAGAGGCGACAGTCTGTTTCATGCTATATGCAATCGTCAGACCACCGACGATTGCATATAGCATGCATATAGCATGAAACAGACTGTCGCATCTAAGTGTTGACTTCTATATTTATTTATTTATATATATATATATATATATATATATATATATATATATATATTTCTTTCTTTCCTTTTTGGGTCTCATGGAGCCATGAATGAAGAAATGCATATTTAAAACTATTTTCAATCACATCTATTTAGTTGAATTTAATTTTAAACGCATTTACGCTGTCTTTGTTGGAAATATGTTTGAGTAATATAATGTTGTTATAATGGGAGATAGATGTGTCTGTGTTATGAACACAGATATAGCAGATCTTAATATTAGTTTTTTGTAAAATATCTTTACAAATGTTCGTGAATGTTTAAAGTGTTTATGAATTAAATTCAGGGGAAAAATTCAGTATTAGTTGGCGTAGTTAAAAGGTGATTTAAGCCACATAATATTGCGTTTACGGTGTTTACTGCTTATTTTGGCCTTTTTTGTTTATTAGTAAATACACTGAATTGACTTTATGATTGTTTAGTAATAAAGCCATTACATATTTAAATTTAGACTTATCAAATATTCTTTATAGTTGGAGTTGCTTAATAATCTAACTTGGATTGATTTATGAAAATTATCTAGAATTTTATGGTGGTGGTTTTATTCTTCAGTAACGAGTATATATATATATATATATATATATATATATATATATATATATATATATATATATATATCCTTCGTGTAAGGTTTATAATAATCATAATTCAGTTCTAAGATTACATCGTGGAAGTTGATCACTTTAGCATTGGTGGTAGTGGTTACTATTTACTTCGTGATCTTTAAAATTTTTTAGCGATATATATATATATATATATATATTATATATATATATATATATATACATATATATATATATATATATATGTGTATTTATGTATATATGAATCTATCTATTTATCTATCTATCTATCTCTCTCTCTCTCTATATATATATATATATATATATATATATATATATATATATATATATATATATATATATATATATATATATATGCGATAAATATTATAAAAGAAATATTTTCGGTTTCCACTAGAGCTCGTATATGAAATTCATAATATATTTATTGACTTATGTAGGTACCAAGATGGAAAATAATGTAGGATACAAAGTTTAATATATATACTTAACACAAATGGGTGTAGCCTTACTATTTACATATTAATTTCCATATACATATATATATATATATATATATATATATATATATATATATATATATATATATATATATATATATATAATGCAAAGTTAATATAACTCACATATTATCATGACCGCCATTATATGGTGTTACGGTTCGACCAAAACAGGTTTTCAATATTAAAATATAACGATTTTTGTTAAACATTAGATTGTTACATGCTAACAATTAATGAGCAAGACAATCAGAAATATTCCACTTGGATATTGAAGAAAGATAAAAAAAAAATGACGTTTATTAAACGCTTTCCGCAAACCTCAGAATTTGTTTAAATAGAATTGTTTTTTTATCAGCTAGGATCATTATATATATATATATATATATATATATATATATATATATATATATATATATATATATATATATGCCATAGCATGCATTCAATTTCCTTATTTCTGATTAGCTTCGTCTGCATACACATATATTTTTACACTGGATCTTCTATATTATCATTTGTGAATGCAAATCAGTTCAATGAACTTAACATAAACGTTTGAACAATTTAAAAAAAAACCCTCAGCAGAAGAAAATATTCGTATTAAAATAAAAGGAATTTAAAAATATGCCAAGCTACCGAACAGTGAGTAACTCATTTGAGAATTGCTAACACAAGCAATAAAACTGCACGAGAAAATAAACACATCTGGCTTTTAATAAATCATGACGCGATCTGCTGAAAACCTTTGAAATAGAGAAATTCAAGAAAAGCCGAAAACGCCGAGTTTCAGGAATTCTTTCAAATGATTAGACAGATTCTTTTATTCGATGATAATGGAGAAAAAGGAATGGCGTTTTATATTTATATATATATTTTCTATTATTCTTAGGTTTATGAGTGGCCATTTTATTGTTGGAAATAAAGATAATGTTTTAAGCAGATTGTTTCAATGATAGGAAAAGCAAAATATAATTAAGAAAACATGATTGTAAACGTCTTTCCTTTCACTGGCCAATGCACTGTTGAATCCAGGAGCTATGCCGATGACATATATATTCATAATTGAGATTACTGTGATCTTGAATAATAAATCAGCATCCGCTAGCGAGTGTTCTTAATAAATAGGAGGCAAGATAAACCTTTCCAAAAGAGAATCTATGATTTGGAATTGGAGTGAAAGCAATAATGGCGTATACACCGACTCCATCAGGAAAATCCAGATAGCATAAGTACTGTTCCAGTTTTAATTTTGAAGTTTATCACAATTCGTTCTTTTTTCTTTCTCTATTCCAGAGTCTTTCGAAAACATTCGAAGAGAGGTTTTTATCACTTGGCACGCTAAGGTCAATCAGTGTGCAAGATCTTTTTTTTTTTTTCCTCATAATGCTTGAGTGAATTGCTTCTCTTTTTCAATGTGACAGAAAAATCCCATCAACTATAAATTCAGGATGGCGTTCATACAAGTTTCCAGTTGGTTTTATACGGTATTGAAGAATACAGATATTAACATAACTATTCACGACGTGTTTTGTACTCACTGGGCGTGTGTATTTCGCAGTCAGAGATAAGGTGATCAATAGTTTCATGGTATTGATCACATAAACAATTTGAATTAATAAACCCAAATTCATTTGCATGTGTATGACCTTCTTTTAGTAAAGAGTATCTTCGAACTTTTTTTTTCCATTCTCCATTACGAGTTGCAACATCCAATTTTCTATAGCTGCCGGATACATATAAAGTACCATTGTTAAAATATTTTGAGACAATTCCAAGTGAATTATGCCCCTAACACATACAACTCTTTAACAGATACAGTCGGTCAACATCTGCCTTGAGGTGGCGGATTCCATTGCATGTGCGTTGTTCGGGAATTTTTATTAATTTCAAAAATTATTTTTGACATGAATTTGATTTATAATCAGATGCCGAATTATAAGAATTAACTAGGGCAAACAAATAATGATATTTTTTTTTCTACTTTCACAAAAGACACCTCTTAAAGAAAACCTTAAATGGACAAATCACCTAGCAGAATAAGAAATGCGTTTGTTATAAATAATTACTGTATTTCCTGGAGAGATGCTTCATCAGGAATTTTGTTCATTTATTGTTGAGATTCTATCTTTATCAGAACCAAAACTCCAACTATAACAGGAACGTTTTTAGTTCTTTATAATTAGTATTATATTTCCTTTGATTTCTGTTGTTTACACATTTCTCTTCGGGTCCTAACCAGAGATCTAAGGTCAAAAGTGGCATCATGACATTTTCCAATGATCATTTTTGTAAAGAATCAAAAGTAAGAACACACACATTTCACATAATTTTCCAACGATTATTGTTATTATTATTATTGTTATTATTGTTGTTGTTATTATTATTGTTATTATTGTTAATATTGTTGTTGTTGTTATTATTGTTGTTAATATTGTTATTGTTAATGTTGTTATTATTATTATTATTGTTGTTGTTATTGTTATTATTATTGTTGTTATTATTATTATTGTTGATATTATTATTATTGTTATTGTTATTACTGTTGTTATTATTATTGTTATTGTTATTATTATTGTTGATATTATTATCATTGTTGTTATTATTATTATTATTATTGTTATTATTATTGTTATTGTTATTATAGTTATTATTGTGTGTGTGTGTGTTATCATCATGCCACAAAGTAATTTTAAGTTTTCTCTGGGATATATGAATAGAAAAGCCACTGAAGGATAGTTGTCTATGTACATTTATGAGGTTTCGTTTAGATTGAAGGGCTTTTGTGAGTGATATGTACACTTCTGCACAAATTAAACTTTTGTCGTCCTCAGTTGAAGATCGTTCCAGGAATTTTATTCACATGATTTTCGAAACACTACTTTATCATACATAATGTCCCTATTAGAATTGGGGTAATTTTTTTACTTCGATTTGAAAGTTCTCATATGATGTCAGATTTTGAAATTCTTTTACTTTTTCTTTTTTTTAAGAAGCCTTGTAATTATGTGGGCAATTTGTATCAATTCGTTGTCAGGTTTCTTTTTTTTAAATCTTTTAATACTATGACTGATCTATTTGCCTCAAACTTCCACAATATAGTCGATCCGCAAACATCTGTGACATCATACGAATGGTGTTTGAATAGTTTAGCCAAGATTTCAATAACATACTTTTAACAGACATAATAATAATAATAATAATAATAATAATAATAATAATAATAATAATAATAATAATAATAATTATTATTATTATTATTATTATTATTCCCTTGGATATCTCTTGTATAGACATTTCGTTCCGGGTTCCAACCTGAAGCTTAAGGTTAAAATGGCTTGATGACATATTTCACTAATAATTTTTTTAACAAATAAACAATAAACATATTACACATACTTAAAGATCTTCATAATGTGTGGCGCGTATTTGTGAGTACAATCCTTTGTATTTCTTACAAGTATATGATAACAGGAATCTTTTCAGTGTGTCTATCGGACTCTTTTAAAAAAATATTGAGGGCTCCAACTACAACTGGAATTTTTTGTTTTCTCATGGGCCCAATTTTTAAGATTTTCACTTCAAGATCCTCATATTTAGATAGTTTTTTTTAATGATATTCAAAGATATATTACAATGCTCCGTGTCACTCTTGTAGTTGAGAAAGTACATTCTGTTTATGTGGTTTTGATCACGATATCTGGGCGATTAGCTTTGATAGTTCTGTATGTGCGTATTGTGAAGTCCCATAAAATCTTTACAGGCCCTATCTCTGTAACCGGGTCTGGGGGAAGTTCATAGGATTTTCTTGCAGTTTCCTTTCCGCAAAAATTGCAAACTTTTCAGTGCAGATATTGATCCAATCTATCATACCGGATTATATCTTCAGTAGGTGTTAACACCGAGCAAACTGATACAATATTGTCAATTATTTCTGGATATTTATCACATCATCTGCATTTCGGGGTACGGCAATTTTTCAGTATTGGTGTGATAATTTCGGTTTTTTGGATATGTGAAGCAAAAAAACACCTTCGAGTCCAGCTTTAAAGCCTGCACAATAAAATGTGTACGAAGTTTGTCTTACATCAGCTTGTTTTGTACGGGAAGAGTGTTGATTATGAAGGCTCTTATTTTACATCATTTCTGCATTTGATACATTATACTTTGTTATGGGATCTTACTCATAATAATAATAATAGTAATGGATTATTCCATACTTAAGAAATACTGCGCCTCAGGAGTAGACAAGGAGTCAGTAGTTCAAGTCGAGTCAGGAGTTCAAGTCGAGTCAAGAGTCGAGTCAGAAGCAGTCCGAAACAGAGATGCAAGATTGTCTATCAGCTAGAAAATGCCTTACTACGTCCACATAGTTGAAACACCAACATGGCTCATGTATTCCTTATGTACGTAATATCCTGTTGTGGCCTGTTTAAGGGCTAGATAGAAAGACACGGAAGACGAAAGTAGGATGAAAATGTATATTGAAGATATATACAAAACAATAGCGTTAGTAATAAGGAGATTAGCACTGCGTCTATTACTCCACTTCACACTCTGGGCTTCCGTCCGATTCTCGCGGTTTGTATTGATGAGAGAAGGAAGAGTTCATTATACTGTAAGAGGGTTTACGACAACACCCCTATCCTAAAATCTGAACTCCGCAATAGTCTGAAGAAATAAATATTTTTTCCCCGTAAAGTCGCCAAGTTGTTGCGGCCTGTTTAAAGGTCAGAAAGAAAGACACGGAATAAGAAGGTAGGTTGAAATGTAAATTGAAGATATATACAGAACAATAGTGTTAGTAATAAGGAGATTAGCATTGCGTCTACTACTCTACTTCACACTCTGCGCTCCCGTCCGATTCTCGCAGTTTGTATTGATGTGAGAAGGAAGAGTTTATTATAATGTAAGAGGGTTTACCACAACATATTCCAAGCAGACAAATTTTTTCTCCGAGAACTGCTGCTCTTTGGAATATATTTCACCGTTCATGTTTTGATAATCACTACAATTTAAACCTCTTCCAACCAAGGGAAAAGGGTGATCATTCTTAGGCCTGTGTCTTAAATATATATGAAATGTACCATAAAAAAGGAACACCATTTCATGGCGGGGAATATATTGAAGGAAATGAAGATGTTGAACTTTATAAAGGAATAATGGGTATTCATGACCACACTTCTTAAAAAGACCGCGCCATCAGCCGTTAAAGCCTGACCTGAAGTAACAGTTAATAGTAATTGACTTTCTCAGGAGATTCTGGGATGTATTTTACAGCTTACTCTGTGCATTTGCTAAACATATACGGAATAGTATACTGAACAGAAATAAGTTTGTAATTCCTGCTTTTTCATTTGCAATATCAAATACTCACTTTTTAGAATATATATATATATATATATATATATATATATATATATATATATATATATATAACCTAGTCTGACATACACAAAGCATATGACAAGAGCAACATTCCAAATGGTAAGTTACGCAACGCCTCAAAGCTAACATTTAAAGCACCAGTTTTTAGTGTCAATAAACATGTTAATTTGGCTGTTGCCACTTTTTCTGAGACAACTATTGCAGATTACGAGAGCTACTTTCCTGATTGAACTGACATGTCAAATTTCTTTGAATTGATATTATGTTTGCAGACAATTGCAAGTTGAAGACAAAAAACTATTAAAAAAAAAAATCAAAAAACGACGAAGTACATTTAAATGATAGGAAAATTGATTCTTACAAAAAATTATTTGATTAGGTTGAGACTTGGGCACAGATTTCACATGGTTTTTCTAACAAAGTAAACTTCAAAAGCTTTTGCTGCAACTTTAAGAAAATAGTCTATGCTTATGCAAGAACTGTTAGAACAAAGATATGAGTATATTTTCATCCGTAGATTGAAAAGGGATCCACTTGAAAACATATTTTCTCAATATCGACAAATGAGTGGTGGTGGATTTTTGGTGAGCCTTCGTGAATTATTGAGTTCTGAAAGAATACTGACCTGTCGCTCTCTTTTAACAGAAAACGTCAACATTTGGGAGGAAGGCCAAAAGAATTACAAGAATACTTCTTGATATTTTGGACCTGCAGGAATCAGAAACACATGAAATCTCTTTGTCACCAGCCAGCAAAGAAGTGGCTTATACAATTTCTGGTTATGCAACCAAAAATATTAAACATTTTCAATATGAAATATGTTCTCTGGTCATGGTAAGGGGTGATAGTGATGATGCTATAGAGATGCAGTGCTTTGACATACTTTGTCGAGGAGATCTTACTGTTCCATCTAGTGAAATAGCAGTGTCTCTTTATGCTTGTTTTGCTATACAAATAAATTGCTATGCAGATAAATTTATTGGACACATAATAAATCCACTACAAGTGATTCTGCTGAAATAGTTTGGGAAACTTAATCTCAAATATGTTTTTAATCATGAACAACAGACTGAAAAAGGAATTCACTTTGCAGCAAAAATTGTTGTGAATATATTTTACAATAAGAAATGAAAATTTTCATTGGATGAAGTTCGAAAACATATTGTAGAATATTTATAAAAAAAGGCAAAGGTTAAAAGAAAATTGATATATAGAGAGACTGTTGGTATGTTCTTTTTTTACTTGTATTTATTATGCTTAATTCTTTAGTAACTTTTTCTTTTGTTTACATATTTTTATTATTACTTTTCTGTTTGAAAAGAGAAAAAATAACCTGTGCATTTTAGACGGTGTTAAGATGTTTTAGATGAACCAGACTTAAATTGACTATAAAGCTAATAGACCTGTTAGAAATTAGTCTGAAATGAGACATGTGGACCGCGAGTCCCCTTATGATCAAAAACTTAACTACTTTCTGCCTTCTCCTGCATTCATATTATATACCGCCTATATTAACTATATAGTATCCCTCTACGCCTTGGATTAGGTGACCTTTAATTTATTAAATATATATATATATATATATTCATTCAAGAAAATATTTCAAACTACTTATTATGCAATGTAAGACCCAAGAGCCATTGAAGTAAGAATGTGATTATTGTAAGTTGTAAAGAGAAGAGGTAGAAGTATATATTATGAGGCTATGTTGTATAGACGACGGCTGACCCTACAGTTGAAGAGGTTAAGATTTTCATGGTCCGGGAAGGATCATATCGGGTGTCCGTTTCAAAAGTTAATAGTCCAAATGAAGAAACTCTGTGAGTATAACTTCCGGCTTACTAAAAGCATATGAAAGGAATTAGGATGGGTTGTCACCATATACTTGGTATGTGTTATGTAGTGTACGAAAGGTTTTTTTTTTCCTCCGTATGAGTTTGAATACCTCGTCGCCAAAGTTGTTATGTAGTGGTTTTACAGTGGAGGCTTGTATTTGTACTAAGTCTGTCCTAAAATAGGTTCGACGTACAAAACGTTAGGAACTTAATATAATAGGTAATAACGCAGTAATCTAGTTGTGGTCGCTGATACTTTAATATCCGACTAACGGTCGTCCGACATCGACTGACTGACCAACTACTCTTGCTACTCCTAATTATTATAGGTGGGAGAGTCTATTAACAATAGAATAGGTGTGTTTCACTATAACAGTATGGCAGGTCCTTGAAAGTCTGAACTAGTTGAAAGAATGCATGTAGCACGTTAGTAGAATATATTGATTGATTCATCTGTATTTTACGGCTAATCAACCATTTGCGAATTATTTAAAGTCAGAAAATATTTACAGATTTATTTCAATATGTTCTTTAAATAATAATGATTTAGTGGTAGAAGTCATACTAATTAACCCATAGCTGTGGATAAAAGAGATGATATTCAGCCCTTTCCTTAGTGTATTTGCGTGTAAGTTAATATAGCAATCCCAATGGGAATTAGAACACGGTTCTCCGATTGACAGTTCTGAGCCAGTGTCCATTACATCCCCTGCCATCCAAGCTTACCTCACCTAGTATTTCCAAGCGGTCACCTATATGGCTACTGACCAGGATCGACGCTAGTTAATTTATTGGTCGTACGTAAACATGTATTCCAAAGTGATGTGTGCGTAAGCTTTTAGATATTTGAAAAATGAAAATTGACGTTATGACCTCTTATTATCTCTATCTATAAAAGGCAGGAAATGTGTGTGTGCGCACGTGTGTGTGTTTGTATGTGTGTGCGTGTGTGTAATGAATACACGGCCGCAATTTTAGACGGATTTGCACCAAAATTTACATGCACATGCTCCAAGTTATCGGGGAGGCCAAGACCGACGTTTCATTTACCAACTGCCATCGATAGTAGAAATAATCGATTTTTTCATGCTTCTACGGCAGTTTTTATG
Organism: Acanthosepion lycidas; assembly: GCA_963932145.1. NCBI lineage: Eukaryota > Metazoa > Mollusca > Cephalopoda > Sepiida > Sepiidae > Acanthosepion > Acanthosepion lycidas. The sequence continues at coordinate 93,486,210 of OZ010582.1, read as the reverse complement.
TAGGTTGCGGCCATTTTGTACTGGCCAGAGCGAGAGCCAATAGCTGTCTGCCACGAATAGGCAGGAAAATTCTATTGGCCAGTGTGAGAGCCCACAGCTGACGGACACGATTTTTAACTAGCATACAAAAAAAATCGATAGTTGCATTCGTCACAAGTGGGAAAATTTTAAATCTCCATGACACTCCAATTGGCTCATTCGCTTGCTTAAACTCATCGTTGATTCTGATTTCGCAGAACATGGTTGGGTGTGAAAAAGTATTTGTTTTTAACATTTTTTTTTTCATTCGGTTTTTCCAGTTACGAGTCTTTTTTAAAGCTGATCGTTTTGTGTTCAATTTGTTTAGTTCTTTTTCCGTAACAGATTTAAAGTTTAGTATAGCGCTTAGAAAAAATTCTCAGTGTGAGATAGGCAAAAAGTAAGGCATGTAGCAACATCAGCACGGCAAAGGGCATTCCTTTAAACGCAAGGAAGGGCAAAAATATTTTAAATCAAGTGATAGCGATTGTTGTATGAGTCGTACGATTTTTGAATCAAGCACGGGCAACCCCGGGCCATGCGGCTAGTGATTAATAATTTTATCCGACAAAAATAAATAATGTTTAAAGTATGTGATTTGTCCTTTAGTTATTATGTCTTCAAACGTGTATATGCACAAAATCTGCGTATCATTTACCATGTATTTAAATGTGAAAGCAGAATAACATATATCTTATTTTTATTATTTCAAAGCTCCCCCAAAGTATTAACTTTCAGCATTAAATAATCCATGAGGTGTTGATATGCCGTTAAACAAACAAAACAAATATGAAAGGTATTTTCTGTGTCGCTTTTAGTGCAAAACGTGGCTTTTATTTTCTTAGCTTTGACTCGTGTGCACTTCATTTTCCTTGATAAAAACAATCCCTGCTGTTTCCGATGAACAACAATTCTTTTTTTCTCTTTCAAACGATGACCTGTTGACATCGCCTCCCAGATTATGCTTTGTACTCTGTGCTTTTGTTTTCTGAACCAAGTTTCTCAAAGATTCTTTTAGGTAGTTCAAGAATGGTCATGAGCAGGAAAATAATTGATAAATGACAGATAGCTGAACGCGAATAAAAGATGTTACAAAGAGGAACTGTTACTTAAATATACAAACGGTAGGGAGTTCATAAGAGTATTTTAAAATACATTACTATGAATATCTATGTCTACAATTGTCAAAATGTGTGTGTCTGTGATTGGATGTTGTTGATGCATTTCCACAGTTTCCATAAGATTTCGATGACATTTTTTTGTTTGATTCTTCAGTGTCGGTTTTTGAATCCAAATTGTTGGCGAAAATGGCTCTCCACTACATCCTGTCTATTATAACTCTCTGCAACGTTTTACTATTTACTATCTGGATATATATCTTACATAAAAAAAAAAAAAAACTTTAATAAAAATACTTTAAAGTTAATATTTAATATTAGGTTGGTGCAAAAATAATGACGTAATAATGTCGTTTTTTAAGGTATTTTATAACGTCAAAAAACGACATTATTACGTCATTATTTTTGCACCAACCTAATAATATCTATATCTATAATTCTCAAAATGTGTGTGTATGTGTTTGTGTGTGTGCGAGTGTGTACGCTTGTGTGATCGGATCTTTAGGCGTTTCCACAGTTTTTATCCGAAGGCTTCTGGGCGCGAGGCTGAAAAATGATGATCAAAGGAGTCAACGGCTGAAGAGAAACGCCTCTTCAACTGCTGCTGCCTATGAGGCTGAAACAAGATTGAGAACGCAAAAACAGCCTCTTTCAGGGCTCTCCTCATTCAAATTGTTACCTCCACCGTTTGGGGAAGTGCCTGAGTTACACCCAATTGTTTTTACCAATATTGATTTTCCGGTCAGCTGACTTTAAACTTAAACTGCTCCAATTACATGGCAAAAATTCCCATTAATGAAAGACCCGATCGAAAAGGAGTTATATTGTTCGTATGAGATCTGTTGTATGGTTTTTCCATGCCCCGTGCCGTGTAATGTGGACTACTTATAATCACTATTTACATTTGGACATAAAAAAAACTACACGGAAGCCGGAATGTATTCGATCTTTCCAACCACTTCTGAACCTAACGAAACACATACTAAAAGAATGCCCACCTTTGTGATAAAGTCCATAAACTATACAGATATATTTTGCTAGTTGTACAGAGTTTTGGTTTCCTCCAATGACAAAAATGCATTTTATTGTCCTCTATTTTCATTTTTATTTGTAAAACATTTAAATTATCAATCCATAAACAAAGTACACGGATTTTGTTATCTGTCTCTATTTCTGAGATGACGTATAGTAATTATTTACATTGTTTACATTGTTCGGATTTTTGTCCTCATCTTCGTTGTCATATTGACGACGTTTATGTCATCGCACATTCTGGGCTTCTTCACATGTTTGGAATTTCAAACAGAAGCCTTTATTTCGTCCCCCTGAGTAGATTGTTCTAGTTTCACGTGCCATGCCTTTTCTTGATATCCCAGTATCAGTTATCTAACTTTAACTCAACACAACGAGTATTTGTTCATCTCAACTCTAGCCAGGTATTGAACTCCCAACACTTATGTACAAGTCACTGGATTCAAACAACGGTTTTATCAAGTGAGTTTAATACCTTTCTACAGATAACACGAACAAAAACTTCCTGTATATTGGTTCGTTAATAAGATGTCTGGAATATTCAAATATGTAGATATACGATTTGAAAATTAAAGGATCGTCTATTCAAATATGGTTATCCACTAAAGTCTAAAGTAATATGTTTGTCTGTAATAAATTTTCGTCATATCTAAAAGAATTTCATGTGTGCAAACGTAATTTTTGTTTGTTTTTATTTATTAAGAACGCTACGTATATTCGTTACATAATTGACACTTCCTGATAGGGTATGGCATTTGCATTATGAAGAAACTTATTTATCTAAAACTCGTTTAAGGTTTTGGTCTGTCTATTTTACAATACAATCAACTCTGAACCTCCTGCTTTGTATCTCGTTATGTTGTCCAGTACAACTCCACCTGAAATTTAGTTAGTACGAATACTTTCAGACTTTCATGTATTTTATTTTTTCTGTCCTCTTTCTTCAAGGAATCAATCTCCTATACACTCATTGCATCTACTGGCCTACCTCATTAGGTTTCGTCTTGATATTCATATCACCTTAAGATATTTTATTATTTTATGCTATTATTTCTTGTGAGTGTTTCTCATCTGTCCATAGCATAAAACGTTTTCCTTTTCTTTTCTTTTTTAGTTTTCTTCCGTATCTTTTGATCGATATATCGTTGTTCCCTCACCCTTATCTGTTTCCTTTCGGCTAGCTTTCTCCTCTGCAGGAAATCGTCCTCGGCGTTCAGGCGGATAATGGATTTATTCAGGTATTTGTTATGTTAAGGTTTTCCACTCGATTGTTAAGCATATTATCATTAGGTCCCTATTTGGAACATGTCAGTTTCTTCTCTTCTTACTGGATCAGGTTAACCTTTCCTATCGTCATTCATCCGGAGTTTGTTGCTTTTTTTTTTTACGACGTTTGCTTAACAACTGTGGTAATCGGTCATGAATATTCGTGAATCGCTAGAACACGAAGCCATGGATTCCCTCGTGGCCAGATTATGTTTTCCAATTGCCAATTTTCTCTGGATTCCTCTGAAAGATTCTAGCTTTGTTACTGTGTCCAACCCACATCCAATCCCTTGTAATTAGTTCTTCTGTCGAGGCTATCAATCATCGGATCTCTCTTTTTTATTAGTCTTGCTCAAATATTGTTTGCGAAGCATCCGTTCGTTATATTCCACCAGTTTGCTTGAAAAAAAAAAGAAAAAAAAAAAGGAAAATAAATTTTCCTTGATTTACAATGTTGTATCTCTTGAGGTTACATTCCTTAACCAATTGTTATTATTATTATTATTATTATTATTATTATTATTATTATTATTATTATTATTATTGTTATTATTTGTTTTGTTATTATTCTCTGGCACGGATTTTCTTTTTCAACTAGAGATCTTGCATTATGGGTGTTCTCCATAAAGTCATGCGACCTCAAACATCATCTTTTTCGAGATATTTACACAGCCAGGGAACGCAGACTTCTGATGCCATGCAATACCAGGAATTGCTTAATGTAGTTCTTTAGGCTCACTGGTATGGACCTCAACGACCGAATGATAACTGAGACAATACTGGTATGTACATCTCAAATTCCGGCAACTCCATATCGGATACCAGTGTAGTTTTTTAAAATTTCCAATTATGGACACACGGAACAGCCACATCGATGAATATGTATTTCTTCGTTTTTTCTTTTCCATGTCTGTTATGTCTTGATTGGCGGCTTCAATGATGCAGTATGTTTAAATGTTTATCTCTCATTATGTATTTTTTGTAATCATTTCACCCCAAGCAAGGTGATAATATCTCTAGGACACAGATGGTCATAGGGACTGGCAGAAAATGAGAAAAATGAGAAAAAGATCAATAAATGAACAAGTTTCAGGAAGACAGAAGTTAGCGATTATTGTTACATTTAAGGTCTTGAAAATGGTAGAATGAAAAAAAAACGAAAGCAAAAGGGATATTCCATAGGCGAGAAGTGCGAGAAAAAAAACCTTTTAGAATAGAACTGACGGTTGTATCTAACTAGATCAACACTAAATGTTGAGACTTAGTTGCCAATCTAGTAGCACGCTTAAATTAATGCAAACAAGGAACTAATAGAAGGGTTCACGAATTTAGTTGCCAGGAAAATGTTGTAGGAAAGACAGAGGCATGCTACTTCATGACGGTGGAAAACTGACTTAAGATGCCAGGTCAGGGTCGATAACATTACAGTGAATTCTTCGAATTTGGTCAAGAATCTGTATATATATATATATATATATATATATATATATATATATATATATATATATATATATATATATATATGGAATTTCTACAAATATCCTTAAATGTCTATAATTGGTAACAGAAGCTATTGGTTTATACCAACGGCTTCCCATACTTAATAAATCTCGAATTCACTCTCGCGTTGTCATGTGTGACGTCATGAGCTGCGGTGCGATTTTCGCTTCTATCGTCTTATATGCACGTGTTTATCGTTGCTAGGAAATCATCCATGTAAACAATCACATACTATCATCACTGTCTTGTCCGAATATTGCTTAATATGTTGTACAGTAATTGACATCTGTAATAATGCCTTATGTAAGCCGAAAGCTTAGATTCAATTAAAAAATATGGATCAATATTGTGATTTTCTTCGTTTAATGATAATGTTATTAAGCTTATCAGACCTTATGAAAAGAATTTACATAAAATAAATAGACAACATTTATCTATATTATTTAATGAAACATATATATATATATATATATATATATATATATATATATATATATATATATATATATATATATATATATATATATATTAGGAGGGTCAAACCAAGTATGGCAACAGTAATATATATCTGCAAAATTTATTCTTACGAAAATAATTGTCTGTCAGGACACGGACAACTAATTTTCCTCGTAGTAAACCTAGCTATTGATTCAATATAATCATTCAACTTTATTTCAGTGGAAAATTTGAGACCAAGGAGACACAAAGTGTTGCTCTCCTAGTGTTTAGTATCAAACATACTGATGGCACTCTTAGAGATTTTTCTGTGGTGATTCTATGGATGCAGTTTCCTTTTGGATGTGGTAACATTTACAACCCAATCCTTGCCCCCAGTTAGCTATTGATTGAAGGAATATTTGGTGAGGAATTTTACTTTGTGGGGTTTGCGGAACTTACTAGTAAGAAATAAGTAAATAATTGTGTCATTTGCATAAACACCGATTTAGGAACTAAGGACATCGAGATGACGGTTGATGATGTTATTATTCACTGTGTGTTTAAATCAGTCTAATCAAGTGACTGCGGGTCTCCTGAATTCTAATGATAATGTTTTTACTAAAATTCAGCGTTTCCTCATATAGAAACATTCGGAATACATTTACCGATCGGTTTGTATTACTGTCATTTGAAGTTCCGAGGCTCGAATAAAAAGTTTATAGATTGACCAAGATATAGATGTCTGTGCAGTTGGCAGAATGAAAACATTGTATTGCATATCGTTTAGTCTACCAAACGCTGTCTACTAACATTTATATAAATATAATTCACCAGGGTAAGCCGATCCTTGTATATTAATTTGTAAACATTTTTTTCCTGAAATTAGGTATATACAGGAACCGAAATGTTAGATCCGTTTCTAATACATATGGGAGTTTCCTTTCTATAGTTTTATATATTGCAGTTTGGAAAGCGAACAGCTTAATTTCCATTATTTTCACTTCTAGTCTCATGTAAATTACATTCTGGTTGCTCCTGTTAAAAGTGTTCACGTGAGTTTAATTTTTCAGAAACATTATTTTGTTGCGGCTTCCACTGGATATAATGGAAGATCGATATCTTTAAGAATTATATGAATTCGTTTGAGACGATTTCATTTATTGATATCAAAAAATGTTTGGATAGGTATTATAATGCCGGCATTTCTGAATTAGATTGACGCCATTTACGATATCCATACTCCATTATTCTTCCCATACTCATAATCCGGGTTCTATTAAGAATTTACCTCATTTCAAATACATTTTCCGAAAGTTTGTGGTAATAACATCAATGATAAAGGTTTGTTCAAGTGTAAAAAATTAAAGAAAAAAAAACTGCTTTCTAGAGAGAAGAGATTTCTATACGGCCGTTATGGACATTACTATAAGAGTTCTACCTTTCCGGTTTCTCGATATATCTGACTTCAAGCTTTATAGACATTACTATAACAGTTCTACCATTCCGGTTTCTCGATATATCTGACTTCAAGCTTTATAGACATTACTATAACAGTTCTACCATTCCGGTTTCTCGATATATCTGACTTCAAGCTTTATAGACATTACTATAACAGTTCTACCATTCCGGTTTCTCGATATATCTGACTTCAAGCTTTATAGACATTACTATAACAGTTCTACCATTCCGGTTTCTCGATATATCTGACTTCAAGCTTTATAGACATTACTATAACAGTTCTACCATTCCGGTTTCTCGATATATCTGACTTCAAGCTTTATAGACATTACTATAACAATTCTACCATTTCGGTTTCTCGATATATCTGACTTCAAGCTTTATAGACATTACTATAACAGTTCTACCATTCCAGTTTCTTGATATATCTGACTTCAAGCTTTATAGACATTACTATAACAATTCTACCATTCCGGTTTCTCGATATATCTGACTTCAAGCTTTATAGACATTACTATAACAGTTCTACCATTCCGGTTTCTCGATATATTTAACTTCAAGCTTTATAGACATTACTATAACAGTTCTACCATTCCAGTTTCTTGATATATCTGACTTCAAGCTTTGAACAATATCGATGGTTCCACTATTTCATCTGATTTTTATTTCTCCAAAAAAATTTTGAAACAAGTTCTTCGGTATCGATAACATTGCTTCGATAACATTGCTTCGATAACGCTTCACAAGAATGACAACTTCATGTCCCAGAATTTATTCAACAGTTTTAAGAATGTTAAATTTACTTTTCCGTCTTGTCGCTTTACTGTAGATGTAGCCTGTGTTCCGGCTGTATTGAAATGGCTGCTCTATTGAAAGCTTTTTTTTTTTTAAATTATTTACACTTGAACTCACCTCTTTATCATTGATGTTATTATCACAAATTTTCAATAAATGTATACTCCGATTTTCTACAGGGAAATTTGAAAGTAGATAAATTCTTGTAATACTTGCTTACTTATTGCTAGTCCTGTTTCTACTGATTCAGGATCTGTATTACCGAACCCAAGCATTAAACGCACATACACGATGCCATTAAAATTACGAACAAAATTACGCTTTGTCCCTGAATTCTATTGTGCTGTGTGACAATACCATAACTAGAGCCTAGTGCCGTGAAAGTAAACTCTGATAACTTTCTCTGATACAGCTACTGATGATACTGCCGTACTTTTAAGTTTGACCCCTTCCCTTTTGACAAAAGGGTTCAGGTTAATTTAAGCACATTCTTTTCGATTTCATAGAGTGATCCGGTTGATGAAAAGTTCTTAATGTGTCTATCAGTATTTGTTTTTGTCATTTATTTTTTATTTTTTTAAGCAAACCATTAAAGGCATTCACACGCAGGAATGTGTGTGTAAAATAATTTAAGAAATACATTTTTATGCAGGGAGAACGATAAAGAAAACGAATTAAGAAGACAGAAGATAAGGATTGGCGTTGCATTTACATTTTTGAACATCAAACTTGACTACAAAGCAAGAAGCTGAAGTTGGAGTCCTAGAAAGAAGAAAATGTTAGCATAGAACTTACGGTTACATTTATCCATTTCAACTGTATAATAGAGGGACCTTGACGCCAATCGGAGTACTGTGCTTAAATTCATAGAATCTAGCTCCCATAAGGTGAGTAAAGATTTTCCAAGCGAAGCTTAGATGTGGCACAAGGCCGAAAGCATGTGGCTTCCAGTGAGGATCGAACTCACTTTTCAGTAGTAACTGATCTAGCAAGACAAGCTTGCTAACCATTACACCACGTCGAGATGCCCCAGATTTTCCAAGCGTAGCTTGGATGTGGCACAAGACCGAAAGTAAGGGGTACCCAGTGAGGATTGAAGTCACTACTCAGTCCTAATTGTTCTAGCGAGACAAGCTTGCTAACCATTACACCATCCCGAGGTGCCCCTCCCATAAGGTGAGTACAGCAGAACAATTACTATGAAAGTATTTATAGAAAAGGCACAAAGAATCTATAATACGACGGTGAGAAAGAGACTGCAGCCGAGATACCAGTTCAGGACCAAAGATATTGCAGATTCTTCCGTGTAATACCAAGGATCTCTAAATATATAACGGGAGAACTAGACCACATCTGGCATCGATATACTTCGGCCTGTATTATTATTTTCTGTTGAAATGTCATCTTATCGAACGTAATTTTCAAGGTCCTCGTATTTTTGGAAAATTGTCTGACATGTTTGTTTCATCGTAAGCGATATCTTAATCTTTAAATATAGCATATTGGCTTGTATAATTTGGTATGTAGTTACAGAGAAGTTACAAAGAATTATAATTAGGATCTCGTTACAGTTTCCAAAATTTCCGTAATCATGTTTTACCACGTTTCCGACAATTTCATTTTTATTTACAGTATCTGCTTTCGAATTAATGCATACGTCCTCCTCGTTGTCCTTACGAGACTGCTTCATGCGCGTGTGAAGATAAAGACTTAAAAGCAATGCCTCAAATGTAGCAGCAATAAGGACAAAGAAATCGCAATGAATGCAGTTAAGCGTAAAAGCCACCGTATCTTCATAAGGCTACATAAACAAAAAATCAATTTCAAGGCTCCATCTTCTTGGGTCAGTTTTATAACAGCGGAAAGAATATCTCAGTAGAATAAAATGTTGATTCGTGTATTTAGTGACATCATAATTCCGAGTTCAGTAACGGGTTCAGGTTGCTGAAACTTTGTGAGTTCGATGAATAATTGTGCAGTATTAAATAAGGTGAAATATTCCTACACAACGAGAGCAGAATATGGACAGTCTACTCCCGTCAATTAAATAGTGACATTAGTTCGAAAAAGAAAAAAAAAACCGTAAATACATAAAGCTGAAAAAGTCCAGAGTGCATACTGGCCGAAATATACTGATAATAACAATAAAACGCATATTATTCCAAATTTAAATCATGATAGTCTTCTCTGTAATTCGGACTGGAAATTTCATTTTTGCTGAGTTGAGTGTCAGTTACTTTTCTGTTAAAACAAAAGTGTCTTTGTCAACATAGAATTCCCGGTATATGCCGATTCGAAACAACATTAGGTCCTTTTTTTTTAATTTTAGGCATGTAAGATATTTAGAGGATATCTGCTACATGAAATTACAATTTTAGATGGATATTTCTTAGATATATATATATTAAGAAATCAAAACGTCTTTTTTTTCTTCTCGATATTTTCCGAGAACGAACAGATAGCTATAGACCTGCGGGTGCATTTTCTTGTCTTCCTGTGCATGGGTTACCTTGACCTATGGAGCATATAAAACAGAGAAAGGATATATATTGTAGTTAAAAATTTCTTTAATGGACTCTGGCAATCATATTTGTCATATTGGAAATAAGATGAGTTTTCAATTTAAACGATTTGTAAATGATAAGAAAATGTCTCGATATTGAAATAAGGAAATGATTTTGCAAGAAAATTTTCGCAGAGTTAGGTTTCATTTTTTTTTTTTTTTAATATATATATAATTTCTTCCCAACAGGAGCTGTAAACGATAACTAAACTCATGTAATGAGTTTTCTAAGATATGCGGTGAAAGAGAATTTTCTAGGCTTCGTGTAACATATATTACAATATATTTCAACTCTCTATTTTATAAACCGTTATTGTTACCAATCAGTTAACACTTTCGCCGCGGATACAACAAAATGTTTCTCTAATGAATGAAATTCATCTGTTACCAGAAATGCATCTCCCAAATGTGGAGTTTTTCAAGCATTATGGAAACAGAAAGTGGGCACTTAACCGAGTTGTTAGAAACTTCGCTATGATTTTTGAGTTGTAATTTTTGTGGTGTCAGACACTTTCATCGTTGCCACTTTTGTGATATCAACGAATGCTCGTAATCAAGTTCGGAAATCTCGTTGTAGTCAGACTTTGTAAGTGCAGATACTGGTAGTAGTAACGCCTTCAAATAATATGAGAACTAATAATACTTGTTCAAATAGTAATAAGCAAATTCGTATAATTATCTGTATAGAGAAATATTATAGGCCATAGCGAACACTTAGACGTCACGCTAATCCCTATTTATACGTTTCTTTTAAGATTACGTGATCTTCTTATTTAATAAGAAAATCGTCCGTCATTTCTCACTGGTGATCTGTGTTCAAACTAAAGTGTCAGCAACGACACTGTATCCCTGTACAACAGTAATAAAAGTAATAACCACATTTACCCTGAATCCATCATAGAAATTCAGGATATGGAATGACTAAGTATAAAATACTTCAAATACCCCTGCGTATGGTTCAGTTATAACAAATTTAATATAAGCGCAAATGAAACTGAACGTAAAATAGACAGCGCTTTAGAGACTCTCGACGCCCACGGTAAGTTGCTACAAAACTAAATCTTCTGATATATCTAATCTGTCAGCTGTGCACAACCGCTTTCTCAGATCAATTTTTAAAATTCGATCTGGGCGAATGAAGCCTGTGTGATTTGCCAAAGATCATTCTCTTTGAACATTCTGGTCGGCGCTACAGAATCTCAAACAAGAAACTGTACGAAACAACAGAAACTAAATAAGTCGACGAGTCATCAACTACAATGGATAACACATCGAAGAGAAAATAATGGCATAATCAAGATTTTGAAGTTCTACACTACTTCAAATAAAAGTTTCGAAAGAACCACCCCATCAGTACTGGAAA
>OZ010582.1:93444659-93469659 GCA_963932145.1 Acanthosepion lycidas | reverse complement strand
TTTGGTCTTTTAACCTGGAAAAGCCCCTGCACCTCCAGTTTAGATTACAGCCGGTGTCCTCCAACATGGTGGATTGCCTTGGTCGCGTATAAGCGGCCGTTGTAGTTCATCTAAGGAATCCTTACCCTCGAAGCTATGACCTGCGTTATGGAGGTCATTTCCTTCAAATGTGCCGTATTATCACCACATACCTCACCTGAGATTAGCCTGCCAAATAAAACTATTTACAGAGACATGACAACTTGGAACCATTAAGTGAGAAGACGGTTGAAAACAAATGATACCCGTCCACACGAAGGTGCAATGTGTCAGGCATCAATGGTATTACCTCTATACAGAGCCCCGATTTATACATACAGGAATCCCTCGATTGATGTACAGTCGGTAAGTATAAAATTTGTGTACATTGGTAAGTATAGAAATATCAGTGTTCATTAGATATGGCTAAACTGAAGTATGTTTGGTGAGGTCTCCTTCCGTTTCACGTGTTTAGAAAATGTGAGACAGACATAAATATTCATCTTAGACCTCGCTTTGCTTTCAAATCAGGTGAGTTCTAATATGGGGCACGACATATTGAGGTAGACCTCACGCTATAGTAGCACCGAATGTTTTACCGTCCTAATTGAGTATTTTATATGCACTAATCGAATTTTGGTATATAAAAAATTTAGTGCACTAATCTAAAACGCATAAATCGAATGCGCTTAATCGAGAGATGGCTGTACTTAATAAATGAATAGACAAGAGTAAAATATTTTATGTCAACGAATTCTGCCGACGCTTATGTGTAAACAATTTATACCAAGGAAATTTGTTCCTAGAGGAAACTTATAATATCAAGTTCAGAAATTTAGTAACCTATATTGACAAACAAAAGAAGCAGAAGCAATTAAATTTTCAAGTAAGTTCTGAAATATTTTATTATGTTCTCTAGTTCAAAATTTGATGATTTAAAGTTTATTTTACTTTGTGTGGAGAACTTAATCACCTTTCCCGTTGTCAACCATTAAAAGTCGGCAACTTCTTATTTAATTCTTTGTAAATGCCTTCAAGTGCATCCAAAGATTTTTATGTCGGGATATTTAATTTTAGAGTACTTGTGAGAAAATCAAAGCAGGGAATTATTGATAGTTATAACAATGGTGTCTGTTGTCTCCAAGAAACCAAGATCAAAGAAAGTCCTGATATAAATAATGGACTTAATAGCGTTGGAAACAGTAAACATTATTGGAAATGTTGTTGCCATCAATACCAAATGAGTGAATAACATCCATAGACAATGGAGGAGCAACTACAGTAAACATTTTGAACAAGGACATTAAAAAATACCATCAATTAAATAGAGTCATTCTCCGTAAAAAAAAAAAAAAAAAAAAAACTTTGAAGAGCTTAGAAGGCTAGCATTATTTTCGTAAGTTACTTCAACACGCTTCGACAGAACTAATGGAAAATATTTACAAAAGTTTTTGAAGGTGAGATGTCCCACAGATTTTGAGTATACCTTCAAGTCGCATGCGCTGTCGGCTGAGGCTTCAGAATATGCCAACTGCACGTCTGCAGAGGAGAAGACAACCTAACGAGGCGCCCTGTGTATGATAATAAACTAGATCCGCCTCCTGGGTAAGACGATAAACTACGTTCAGCAGCAAGGCCTTTGATCATGAGACTTTGAGGAGTGCGGAACCAACTCTTAATTGTTGGTGTTCCCAAGTCCACCCCTCACCGTAGTGGTAGCACCTGTTAGGGTCCCAGCTATAGGAAAATAGTTAATCCGCCACTATGAAAATGTAAAAATAGTTTATAATACCAGCAATACATTTTTGGAAAAATGATTACCAGCAATATATTTTTTGCAAAAAATAATTACCAGCAATATATTTTTTGAAAAAAAAATATTACCAGCAATATATTTTTTGGAAAAAAAAATTACCAACAACAAACTTTTAAAAATAAATATTATCAGCAATACTTTGTTAAAAAATTGTTACATGCAATAAAAATCATGTCGTCAGGTAAGGAAATAAAATTTGTACACATGCCTTGATAAAGTACCTCAAGGATCTATGTTGGTGGGCTGAAAATTTCATAGGCTGATTATGAAGGACTGATGCTAGAGCTGTGAAACTTTGAAAGCATTAATTCCAAATCTTCTTTTTAATAACAGTCTTCTTTTATTCCAGGTAAACTCACATCTGACTATTCAAAGAAAAAACTTTCTTCATGCTGGCCAAAAAAAGTAATCAACTGTAGATATGTTGTCATAATCACTGTGATACGTGTTCTATTCTCCTGAATTGTCTATAATCTGTTCTCCAACATGAAAAAATATACGTTTACCTGGAATGAAACAATGCAGTTATTGATAACTGAGTTGAAATTAATGCATGCAAGATTTCACAGCTCGAGCATCAAGTCAGCCTATTAACTTTACAGCCTACTTTTATATCATTATATCTAATAATCACACGGAAAGTATTTATGACACAACTCAATATATTCATAATGTTTGCAAAAATGCTGATGTCAAGTAATGCTTAACATATGCATTATTTATATTTTCATTGACAATATCACAATCATGATGACGTGATATCTGCTGTTGATGACATTTTTGGCCAATAGGATTAACAGTTTTCTTTGACCAGTCAGATGTAAGTTTACCTGGAAATCAAACAATGTAGTTATTAATAAGAAGAGTTGAAATAAATGCAGAAAGATTTCACAGCTCTAGCATCACTCCTTCATAGTCAGCCTATGAACTTTTCAGTCCACCCTCGTACCGGGAAGGAAACAATGCAATTATTAATAAGAGTTGAAATAAATGTAGGCAAGATTTCACAACTCTAGCATCACTTCTTCATAGTCAGCCGATGAACTTTTCAGCCAACACTCGTACGGGGAAGGAAACAAATCAGTTGTTAATAAGATTTAAAATGAATGCATGCAAGATTTCACAGCACTAGTATCATTCCTTACTCGTCAGCCTTTGTAGTATTCAGTCCACTCTCGTAAACGCAATCGCGTAAAACATTGTTCTTCCTGTCTTTTATTTTATTTGTGTTTTTGTCACAAATATTTATCCACCTGTACCATTTCTATAAATACATAAATTTTATCGAAAGCGTTGTAAGTAAAACAACCTTTGATTTAGTGCCTGCTAGCTACATGGGTGTTCATTGTTTGATTCTGGTAAAGGTTAATAATTTCCCGCTCTTTTCTGTCACATCTGCTTAAAGGTCATAGCGATTGAATTAATTTGCAAATAAGATATACTGCATCTTCATACATTTTTTCAGGTTCAACTACTCAAATGTCGTTTTTTTTAGGTGTCTTTTATTGGTATATTTTCGCGCACGACTAAAAAATATTAGACAGCAGAACTTATAGTTATTATTCGTTTCTTCATCCATAGCTTTGTTTGGAATTCGTATCGTAGATAGTTCTCAGGTTGTCACTGATTTTTTATCG
The DNA here is from genome assembly GCA_963932145.1 of Acanthosepion lycidas. Taxonomy (NCBI): domain Eukaryota; kingdom Metazoa; phylum Mollusca; class Cephalopoda; order Sepiida; family Sepiidae; genus Acanthosepion; species Acanthosepion lycidas. The sequence goes on along the minus strand of OZ010582.1, from coordinate 93,466,188 downwards.
CTTTTCTTTTTTATCGATATAAAAAAAAACAATAAATAAATAAAAATCTTTAAAAAAACTGTGTAATAATGTAATAAAAATCTAAAAAAAACAGGAGTATAAAGGGTAACTGTACAAATATAAAATCATGTCGAGATTTCAAAAATAGCGCAAAAGTAAGCAGGAACAAGTGAATAAGAAAAAAAACAGAAGTTATATAGCAGGTCTCGAAGGAAGATAAAGATGGCGGACACAAAAAAAAGCGCGGAATAATGAAGGGACCAATGGCAACAGACGGGAAGACGCTAACTCGCATTGAAAAGAATGGATATATTGATAATTCAAAAGCGAGATAAAAGGAACAATGGACGCGGGCTAAGAAATATAAGGCAGAAAGAACAAAGACAGAAGAAAATAGAATGGCCATTGGGGCATACACAAAATAAAGTACTGTGCCTTTTCTGAAGTTGGACAGCATGTATTAGTGCAAGATACGAGATGGATAATGTATGTTTATGATATGTAAAGACTTTAAAAATATAGTGCGTTTGATAGCACATACCTGACAGTTGACATGCTCTCTGGGAGTGCTTTAGGCTCACGATATTTCTTAAGGTAAGGAATTTGGATATGCAGTAAAAAATGATGACTGCAAAAATTAAAAAAAAATAATAAAAAATAGATATGCTGATAATGATGAATCCACAAATGTCAGGAACAAATACTTTCGAGTGAAGAATAAAATCTTTCTATTAAATCAATTCCTCAAGAAAATAGGCTTCTCACGTACACACACTGTGAAGGTTGTTATCGTTCTTTAGAGTATGGTCGATGGCTTAATTCTTTTTCTTCTCACTATCAGTTACATATGCTATTCTCTTTAGTTGTTGCGGCTGTTGAAAGTCCTTCAGTGATATGGCTTCTGTTATCTGGAACGGTACATTTTTTTTTAATTCAGTAGTGCCAGTTGAGGAAGTTTGTAAATGATGGAGCTAGCTACAACCTATTTTTTTTTCGTTTTGCGTCATTTTTACCCAATGATCTAAGAAAGTAGTTGTAGAAATCCGTCATTTTCAATATTTGGTGTTGAGTAGCTAGCACCCCTTCAGCACTCTACCAGATGGCCATGCCCATAGCTTTAAATTGTCTACGATTAAATACTTCAGCATTTAATTAATAAATTGATACTAAGCTGATTAATATTCGGACTCATCTTCGTTTGGCAAGACAGCATCTGGCCCTCCTCTATACATTGTAAGTTATATTATTAATTGTTTGTAAATTATTGTCCTGTATTATGTATGTATTCGTTAGCACCAGATACTAGTGCTGAATAAATTTATTAAGCAGTCATTCTTCTCTGTAGGATTCACCTTGATGATACAACAATATTTAAGAACAACTTTGGCACTGCGCATGACACCTATTGAGAAATCTCGATCTACTAAAACAATTTAAGAACAAGCTTCTAGTTTGTTAAAAGTATGTAGTTCAGTAATATCAAGGCCCTAGGGATTTAGCTTTCAGCCAGATTAAATGAATACATGCATAGATTGATACATACATGCTTTTGATAAATCTCCACATATAGACACACACGCAAAGCCCACACGGCTTACGGCTATATCAAATCTAAACGGAATACCAGGTGCTTCAAACTTGGATGTGTTTGTAGTGTAATGTACAATAGCTCGGAATTAGGAATTTGTCAGCTAGTTTCAGTTTAAGTCGGTGGGTGGGGGTCGTTATATTTAGAAATACCGTCAGGAAAAGTACCAGACAAGCACATTTCCTCCGGATCTGGTTTAATTAGCAGAATTTGTATCATTAAAACCTTATCTCCTCCAAATTCTTAAAATCTGAGCCTATTTTATGGCTTGAAATCGCCCGCAAATGAGCTGCAGACGGTTGATAAGCTGTAAGAAACAAAGCAAGCAGTCAATCACAAAGATATATATATATATATATATATATATATATATATATATATATATATATATATATATATATAAGCTCAAGAAGGAAGGCTAAATCAATTGCTTTGATGAGGTAGTGCTGTAGAAGAACAAGAGGGTGGCTGCTGGAAGACGTTATGTCTAGCAACAGGACTCTACACCATGCCACACAAGGAGGAGAACGCAGTCATGTTTATCATTTCTGCGACCACATTACCCCTTACATCTGGCCATAAGCTCATGCATTATTACGTGTGGAACGCAGTTGAGCGAGAGACCAACAAAACTACTTGTAACACCAAAGTTAAACTGAAGCCAAAGATTATAGCAGCATTCACCATCATAAACAAGGAGACCGTACAGAAGAGATGCAGGAGATTCCGAAGTTACTTCGAGGCTGTGATCGAAGCCAATGGCGATTATATTGAATAAATTTAATCGTCAGTATCTCAAGATACTTTTACGAAAATTCGGTAAATGTATATGTTAAAATGAGATGCCAGTGTTATTTTCATTATTGTGTAATTTAGATGACAATTTATACATCGCACCCTCTTTCTCTCTCTCTGTTATATATATATATATATATATATATATATATATATATATATATATATATATATATATATATATGTACACACAACAAACGCGCGCGCGCACACACACACACACACACATATATATATATATATATATATATATATACATACTCACACACACACATAAAATCATAAAATTGCCGTCAAATACTCTAACGATGTAAAAAGCATGGGCGAATTCAATGTCTTTCGATTAAAATTCAATGTTTTTGTTTTAAGTTAATGTTCTTTTTCTCTTGATTCTATCCAATGTCTTCCTATCTTTGCTTGAACGTTTTTATATATATGTTCATATATATATATATATATATATATATATATATATATATATGTATGTATGTATGTGTGTGTGTGTCTTATTTAGGCAGCAATCCCTCTTTTATACATGTTTCGTTAAATACGACTGACACGGTAGTGCGATTAACCGTTTACTTTATTTTTATTTTTATTTTTTGTGTTCGTACAAGTGCATTCTTTTGTGGACATAAGCGTGTAAAAACTTTACAAACCTTCTGCATTTTCTAGAGGTTTCGGCTATACTTTAAATATTATCAAAGGTAATTTTATTTTTACTTTTAATGGAATACATGGGTTGTGATATGCAAATATCTAGAGTATAGGAATGTTTTATTTTCCAAAAACTGTCAGCACATTGTGGTCGTGTTCCTATTTAAAGTTATTGACAGCTTGTTTTTTTTTTCTTTTTATGATAAGGACGTTCATTATTTTTAATCGTTTTTTTATGGTAAGTGGGTAAGTTTATTATGCTTGTATTTTCGGATGGAGTCTGGTTGGCGTTTTTAAATGAGTTGTAATATATCTGTGGCCAGGTAGATTTAACCTGTAACCGCTTGCATACTAACGGCATTCCCGCCTTTCTTAGTGGGAAATGATTTAAAAAAACAAAAAAACAAAAAAAACAACATGTAAACGTATAACTACAGTTAAATAAATAAATAGATAGCGATACAAAAAATTTAAGAAATGTAAAAAGATAATAAATTTGATGTGTTCTTACAAACGGTCTCTGCATGTCTGGTTCGCACTCAATCGAATAACACGAAACAGAAATTCCTTTGCATGTTCCGATAAGTAAATTTATTTGAGTTAAACCCGTATAAATATATATTTAAAAAAAAATGTAATGGTTTTTCTTTCTGTTTAATAAAATTCTTCAACTTTATAATATTGTTGTCAATCACTTGCTGCACTATTCATGCATTTATACAGACACAAATATAGAATGTACCAATTGCCGCGTGGTGATTTACGAATTGTGTATTAAGTGCATGGGCAGGGATAATATAAGATAGGATAACTGCCTGTTAAGAAATTGTTAGCATAGAAGTTATGGTTACGTCCATCTATCAATTTAAACTGAAAATCGTTGCAAAGCCAAAGTAGACCACCAAGTCTGTCCTGTTATTTAGCCCATAGCTGGAGGAGAAGTGTATTCATATACTTCTCAAAAGTATTTTCACAGATATACAGGGAAAAGGATAGGCAATGGTTTTTATTGCATTATATAGAAGGCGTATCATTTTAAATTAAATATCTGATGCTTATTAAAAAAATATCATTAAGCTATATACGTTTTAACCTTATTTGATACATACTTATATAAATATCAGAGTGTGTGCATGCGTATGTCTTTGTGTGTGTGTGTGCCTATTTTCGTAAATATGTTTTTTCCCAGTGTGTAGTTTTTCACAACCTGTATAAATTTGTCTATAAAAAAGACTATTTACTTAGTTTATGAGAGTTATTAGATTGATGTATTGGTTCATTTTTTTACGGCTTATTCACCCTTTGCAGGTTATTTAAAGCCGGAACATTTTGAGATATTAATTACTTAGTGATGCAAATCTTACTAATTAACCCATAGCTGGGAGAGAAGAGGTGGATTCATACTTTTATCAACAGTGTTTTCGCGTAAGTTTATATAACGAACCTAACGGGAATTGGAAGTCGGCCCTCCGGTTGGTAATCATTATCCATTAAAGCACTCTTATATTCAAGCTTACAAGTTATACCTAAGCTGTCACCCATCTTGATATTGACCATGCTCGACGTTGCTTAGTTTCGGTGATTTACATCTAGTTTGTAGAATAACTAATCTTACGCGAACAGGCATTTCAACGTGAAGTAGCGATATTCACACGAATTAATATCCTGATGTTTATGATGAAAAACGATTCTGTCTTCCCAATTGTTAAGTTTTCTTCAGACCCGTTTATTTCTTCGACACTTCACATCTCATTGGAAGCAATTTCACACTGTAATAACATTTTCTTCCAAGAAAAATAAGCATTTAGGAACTGTAACGATTATAACTAATTCACTCATTCGTTTTTGTTCCCCCTTTCCATTCTTTCCTTATTTCTTTCTATATCATTTAATTTCTTGAACCGACTTATCAAAGACCGCCGCGCGTCTCTACTCATCCGCGAAGCGTCGATGAAAATCTCAAGTGGCCTATTTTCTCAGCAGACAGTTCATTGTGACGGCCACGCTAATTTGCACTTGTCTTCACTGTTTACAGAAGGAAAGTTTTACGAAATGAGATGTTGATCATTTATTACACATCGACATTATCGATGTTGACGAGTTTATTCAATATCGCTTTATTTTATATCAATTTTCCTTGCTCTATAGCAAAGACACATTCGTCGGTTCACTGTTAAACGGAATTTATTCAGAACAAGTCAAAAACTTGTCACGAGAGTTGACAATGATGTATGTATATCAGGGCTCGTCATATCTATTGATGACGCCTTAGTATTTCCCTTACAGTTTATCACTGTTTCTGCTTGTCTTGTCATTTCATTGTAGCTTTACAATCAAGGGTTTTTCAATACATAATAGTCCGTAAACATTGATTTATTTTAAAATAATTAACATTAAATTAATAATTAAAAGAGGAATTTTTCAGACTTTGTCCTTCCTGCTAGCAAAAATTAACAATGTGTTAAAAGGACTGTTTATTCATTGAAATCGCTTTTGTTTGAATTACGTTCATTAATCGGGCAATGTTTATTCATTTAAAAAGCAATGATTGGAATTGCAATCAATTTCTAACATATAGCGATCTTCTTAGCGTAGCTCCTACATAAGACCAATAATGATGGTGCACCCAGCGAGGACCGAACTCACTCCTAAGTGATCTAGCAAGACAAGCTATATAACCATGACTCCACGTGAAAGTATACGAAAAGGTGAGTCATATGAAATTTAATTTATACATTGAATTTTTTTTTCTCGAGAATTGATAACAAAAATAATATGCACTATCAATTTATTAGATCGTATAATGGAATACAGTGGAGTAATGGATAACGACTCAGATGGCGGAATCAGAGGGCCGTGTTCGAATTCCAGTCAAATCCATTACATTCACTTACGTGCTTGGGAAAGGTATGTATTCTCTTCTACTCCTCACAGCTATGGGTAAATAGCAGGACAGACTAGCTTCTATAACCATGGATAGTAACTGGTCTAGAAGGAAATAGCAACCTACTGCGGGGGGAAAAATCTGCCTCGTCCGTCATGTATCATATGGCACATAACTAACTGGCGAAACAACTTTTGATTCAAACTGTATGATAAACTATAACGATTTCATGCATTGATACATATTAATGCGAAGAGTAAGGGTGGAGTAATAGTTTGAGGAATCGGAGAGCCGAGTTCGAAATCAATTTGAACCCATTACATTCACTTACATGCTAAAAGCCTTGGGAAAGGTATCAACCCTCTTCTTTTCCTTTCAGTTATGGGTAAATAGAAGGACAGTTCTGGTTCTATATCCTTGGATGGCAGCTGGCCAACGCAGGAAAAAAAAAATCTGCTTCATCATTCATGTATCGAAAGATACATGATGTCCTATGCGTGTATCGGGGATAACTGATACTGGCAAAACAAATATTGATTCAGACTATATCGAATGATAAACAATAACGATTGATTCACACATTTTAATAAATTGATGAAGGGTCCTCAATTCATGAATAAAAAGTAATTTTATATTTATTTATTTATAAATCAGTAAATAGTAAGCATTGGCTTACATTAGGTTTTAGAATGTTGTAAATATAAATTTGTTTCTTTTTAAATAAAAGATATAATAAACTAAATAGTGTTTAACATTCTTGTTGTGAATTCTGGAGAACAAAAAGAAGTATAAATCACTTTCATTATATGTTGACCTTTATTGCAATACAAATCATCGCTTTTTAGCTTTTTAAAACAGTATATAATGCTGATAACTGAAGGTAGTTAAAATAATAGAAATATCAATGAATGATAATACTAACGAATCGTGCGCGGTAGAAATATCATGGCGATGAGTCCACTAATCAGACCAGAATTCGCGTCTTTTTCTCCGAACATGTTCTAGCTTTTTCAGCAATTCCAAATAAACGTTTGATTGTATTCTTTGGGGATGTGCCGTCTAAATCTTGTGCCATCATGGACAACAAAAAAAAACACAAAATTTCTACGTAGTATTTTCAAAATGATAGATTCGTAACGGGATTATTTGATCACTTAAATGTTATTAATCACCACACAGTACTTAATGTTAATGCACTTCTGTAGTTGCCTTTCATTGATTTTATGATAAACAATATGACACAAACATGTCCAGCTTCCGGTACTGCTTGGCAACGAATGACTGACCTAGTTTGCGTCGCAAGAAAGCGGAAGTTGGAACAGGACTGAACGACGCTCGTGTACAAATATTTACCTGGCTCATTACCCAAACGCAGTGGTTGTACCACGAATGAGATTCTCACAACTGGTACACACACACACATACACACAAGAGAAAGAGAGATCAATACGAATTGTTAAACAATAATGAGAATGTTTTAGTGACATTAGTGTTCACCAATATTTTATGATTTTCGTGATTACAGAATATATCCCGAAAACCCATCAATACTATCTTTAATGTGTAACATACTGGTCAGGATATGATATTGTTAAATCCCAAGCGAAAACTGACTGCAAAAATTATTCACCGGTGATTGTTTTAGATCAGACGCTAAAAAACGAAATTTCCTTGAAATGTTATCACAAAAAATGACAGGCAATATAATAATAATAATAATAATAATAATAATAATAATAATAATAATAAACTTTGTAACAAAATTTATTATTATTAGGTTAGTGCAAAAATAATGTCGTAATAATGTCGTTTTTTACCTATTTTTAACGTAAAAAAAACGACATTATTACGTCATTATTTTTTAACCAACCTATTATTATTATTATTATTATTATTATTATTATTTTACCTGTAATTTCTTGTGATATTATTTTAAGGAAATGTCTATTGACACAACAATTAGGGAACTGTAACAAGAGGAAGCCTATAAGTACCTAGGATTTAGCGAAAACGATAGTATACAGCATACCCAAATGAAGGTGGACGTAAGAAATAAATACTATAGGAATGTGCGTCTGGTAGTGTGTACCAAGCTGAATTAAAAAAAAAAAAAAAAAAAAAAAACAGAATATTACCCATAGACGCATTGGCTGTCCTGTAGTGCAATAAAGTTTCAACATACTGAACTGAACCATAGCTGACTTTAAGCGAATAGACGCCATAACGGGAAAACCTCTCGCCTGCTACCGCATGAATCATCACAAAGCGGATTTGATCTTGACTATGCGCTCAGATCTGAAGCAGGGAGAGCATTAGTTCGACTAGAACTGTCTTATAAAACTATAAACATTGGCCTTCAAAGATACCTTGAAACTACAGAAGACGGGAAGATGATATGTGTCAATGAACATGAAAGAAGTAAGCTTTATTCAGTAATAAATGAAGCCAACATTTTCAAAATGGCGTTTCAAATGGGCGAAGGAATACAAGTAAAGCAAAATACACCCACTGAAGCTGCAAGATACTTAAAAAGAAATCAAAAGAAAATGCAACCGATCAGATGAAGAAACGATGGCAAGATAATCCGCTTTATACTCAGCCCGTACCAAACAAGCTGTTGTAGACAAACCCCGAACCCATCAGAGGCTACATAGTGCAGAGTTAAAGGCTTAAACCGAAGGTTTTATTTTTGCTGCATTGGACCACAGCTTTTTAACTAGAAATTATCAAGCACACATACTGAAACATTTTCTTAACACGAAATGCTAATTCTGTGATAAATATCCGGAAACAATTGACCATTTTGTATCAGGTTACGCGGTGTTGATACACAGGGAATATAAAACACGGCACGACAGAGTTGGCCAATATCTGCACTTGAAAATCTGCAACTTCTACAGAAAGGAAACTGCAAGACATTGGTATGAATACCACCAAGGCCCGCTTACGGAGATAGGACGTATAACAATTTTATGAGAATTCACAATATACACAGACAAAACCATCGAATTTTATCGTTCAGACATCGTTATTAGAGACAGCAGCCAAGACATGGCAGTCCCTGCAGACTGCAATGTATTTTTGAAGATCTTTAAAAAGCAATCAAAATACATGAGCTTGAAATCGAAATCTCAAAAATGTGGTACATGAGAACATCAACAAATTCTGTTGTAGTTGGAGTCCTTGGATTGATCGGAAAAGATTACAGTAGACTCATTAAAGGGATTCCCCGTAGCCTATGCATTAAAGAAATATAAAAAAAAAAATGTTTTCACGAGAACAGCCCACAATTTAGGAAGGGCTTTATCTATGAAAAATATGTGTTTTTTTTTTAATTTGTTTTTTTTAATTGTTTTTTGTTTGTTTTAGTTTTTTTTTAATTGCTCAGTTGAAAATGCCATTTCAGAACTGAGCTCACTGGTCGGGACCCGGAAAGAAATGAGTACACACCTGAAATCAAAGGAAGTAATAATAATAATAATAATAATAATAATAATAATAATAAAGGAGAGCTTTACATATTTAGAGAGAATATATCATCTCATTTAAATACATACAGTCAACGATTAAATTATTCGCACACCCAACAATTTTGAATACGTTATCCATTTCTGAGAATCTAATGCCCGTATGATGCCAGGTTCTTATATGTTAATAAGCTCAAAAACGAATATAAAACTGAATTTTCTGAACAATAGATTAAATGCAACAAATTTGACAGGCGAATGATTCAAAATCGGAAAAGATATTTTCTACTTTGCGAATAAATTTGTCTTTTCCTCTTTTGTATAATTCGCCTGTCAAATTTGTTATATTTAATCTATTGTTCTGAAAATAGAGTTTTATATTCCTTATTTTTGTTTATTAACATATAAAAAACCTGGTATCATATACGGGCATTAGTATATGAGAAATAAATAAAAAAATATATACAAAATTGATGGGTGTACTAATAATTTCGTCGTTCAATGTATATTTAAAAGCAAAAACTGTCAAAAGAATAAAAACTAGAAGAATGTTGTGACCGGCCGTTTCTCTCTTTTTGTAAAGCTCACTCTTTAAAAAAAAAACGAAATCTCTTTTTATATATATTGTCATATATACGCACGTTCATGCATCAGACATGTTTTTCTAGATCAAATAAATCCATTTTAGATTTCTTTTTACATATTTTCCTAAATACAAATTTCATTGATATTTCACAGATGTTTAATATTTTTACAAATAATTCTTATTTTATATGCATTACCTCTTAAATTTTCCAGAAACTTCTAATTAAGCATATCGTTTCTAAGTTGGTAAGGTAATTTTCTTATATGTTCACTTGTTCAGATGATGTTATTCTTGAAAGAAACGCCGCCAAGAGAATAAAAATAAGATAAACATCGACCTGCTTTTCATATATTTCATAATTTTTGCGGATATTTCATATCTGGCATTTTGTCACATACACATACAGAGAGTTAAACATTCATACTTATAAATCAATTGTGACAAAATATGAACTACAATCCAACAGAATGGTAGGACACCCAAACATTCATATTTATAAATGAAGTGGGACCAAATATGAAATAGAATAAAAGAGAATGGTATGACACCCAACCATTCATGCTTATTGTTATGACGTTGATTTTGGGTTAGTAGAGACAAACGCCAAATAACACGTAACAAATAAAAGGGTTTTAATAGGTTGGTAAAAAGATACAGAAATCGCCGGAGTAGTCAATAACTAGCTCAGCTAAGAACTTCTGTCTTTCTGTCTGGTATTTATCAATCCACCCACGAGGATCGAATGTGGCAGAAGGCCGTTTTAATGTGGGTATCCCCGAGCCCGTAGGCTCGACCAAAAATATGGCCTTTCTGAACCCGCCTAGACGGGTTCAGGCCCTGTCAACCTCCCCGGACGAAACCTTGTCCTTCGGCAAAGTTTCGTCCGGGTCCCTCTCTGCTAATGCAGAGAGTTCGACAGTCGCCGAGAGAAAGAACTTCTCTGTCTTTCTGTCTTCTTCATGTCAACTGACATGCCACTCTTTAAAGTCTTTGTTCACAGACGCAGACAAGTTCATCTTCAAGAGGGGTGGTAGGTTTCCGACAACACCTCCCCCTTGAGATTTATTCCGGAGGAATTAATATCTTTTTCTTTTGGGATCTGGACTTAACCGTTCCACCCTAGTTCCTTTTCTTTTGCTTGTCCTTCTTTGGACAACTGTTTCAGGCAATGGTGGAGTTGGTATATCGAATAAATCATATAATACCTCCATTGGTTCTTCATTTTCTTTACTTATTTCTTCAATGATTCTTTTCCTTAATTGTTTCAAATGTTTTTTTGCGTCCATTTTTTACTTCTCATGTATAAATCTTACCAATTCTTTGAGTTACCACTCCATCTTGCCAAAATTCCTTCCCATTTTTGGCCTGAGATATTTCATATTTTCCTGATGCGTTTTGTTCTGATAACTTTTTTCTTTCCGGCAACAGCCTATTGAATACAGATCTAATTTTTCTAGCAAACATCAGTTCAGCTGGAGGCATCCCTGATATTGCGTTTGGATTTGGTGTTATTCTGTATATACTTAAAAACTGCTGTATATTACCATCATCTGTATTAGTACCATTTGTTTTTTTAAGGGATCTCTTGAACGTATCAACAAACCGTTCAGCCTGTCCATTTGACCTAGGATAGTACGGTGAAGTCGTGATGTGGTCAATTCCCAGAGTCTTACAAAACGTCTTAAATTCACTTCCTGTGAATTGAGTTCCATTGTCGGTGACAATTTTTTCTGGTACTCCAAAACGTGCAAACAGTTCTGTAAGAAAATCTTTTGTTACAGAAGCAGTTGGTCTTTTGGACTTAAAAATTTCAGGCCACTTGGAATAGCTATCCACAACTATCAAGTAGAAATTACCCTTCATCGGTCCAGCATAATCTATGTGGAGTCTGGTCCATGGAACATCTGTTTTTGGCCATGGTGTGTATTTTACTGGCGGTGCTTTCGCTGCCATTTGACACCCTCTACAAGTTTTAACTTCCTGTTCAATGTCTTGGTCCATATTTGGCCAATAAACATAACTCCTCATCAGGACTTTCATACGTCCAATACCAGGATACCCCCTGATGAAATTCCTTCAAAATCCGCTTTCGTAGTACAACCGGTATCACGACTCTTCCAGCATATAACAGCACTTCATCACATATCGAATATGCTGGTGAAGAAGTTTTATAATTTTCTGAAGTTACAACTTTTCATTTTTCTAATAAAAATGTCGTTTTCTGCTTTTAATTTTATTTCATGTAATGTCACCGGTAATTCTTTTACTGTGTTATACATTACTTCAACCAATTCATTTTCTGCTTGTAACGACGCTATCACCGTATCTTCTAGCGGTTCCGAAGACGTTGCTATCAGTCTAGATAAACCATCAGCATGGCTTAATTTTTTAGATGATAAAAATTCCATTTTGAAATTGTAATTCAAGAAAATGGTTCCCCATCGTTGCAAACGGTTTGCCGTATGAGTAGGTATACCCTTCTTCGAACCATAGATTGAAAGCAGCGGGCGATGGTCGGTCTGCAATATAAACCTTCTTCCATGTATGTACTTATGGATTTTTTTTACAAGCATAGATGATAGCTAAGCTTTCTTTCTCAATTTGAGAGTACTTCTTTTCTGCGGGTAATAATGTCCTTGCCACTGGCTTCGTATTGCCGTCTCTGAATTTATGCAGAATTACCGCACCTATTCCATACTCGCTTGCGTCCGATGCCACTATAATTTCCTGTTTAGGGTCATAATGTGTTAGTGATAATTCCGACGTCAAAATATTCCTTATTTTGTCAAACGCCTTCTGACACTTCTGACCATTCCAACTTTGCTCCCTTTTTAAGCAATTTATTTAATGGAGCCGTAAGGCTGCACATATTAGGAATATATATCCCATAATAGTTAGCAAGTCCTAAGAACGCTCGTAGCGTTACTATATTTTTGGGAGTTGGCATGCTTTTGATCGCTTCTGCCCTCGCCGGATCTGGTCTTCTTCCATCAGAGTCTATTATCTGCCCCAAAAACTTAATTTCACTCATAAAAAATTCACATTTTTCAGCTCCAAGTTTGAATCCATATTCTTAATTTTTTTCAAAAACCTGATTAATATGTCCCAAATGTTCATTTCGATCTTTACTTTTTATCAAAAGATCATCAAGATATGCAATGGCGAAGTCCAACCCTGCCAGCACAGTGTCCATAATTTGCTGAAAAATACCAGGGGATACTTTTAAACCAAAAGGCAGACGGTTTCATTTGTATAAACCCTTGTGTGTATTGATAGTCAAAAATTTAGAACATTCTTCGTCCACTTTCACTTGGAGATAGGCATCCGATAAATCTAATTTAGAGAATATTTTTCCTCCATTTAAACTTGCAAAATTGTCTTCTGGTGAAGGCAAAGGATATGTGTAGTCTTTTAAGCAATCATTTAGACCCGTAGAGAAATCGGCACACATCCGAATTTTATTATTCTTTTTCTTAACATATACAAAGGGGCAGGCCCACTCTAAAAATTGAATACGTGAAATAACTCCTAAATTTTCAAGCCGTTCCAATTGTTTGTTAATCTGTTCCAAAACACCAAATGGCACATTTCTTTTTCGCTTGAAAATAGGTTTTACATTTTCCTTCACTTCAAATTTTGTCTTCGTCTTTTTGCAACATCCAATACCTTCTGAAAATACTTGTGGAAATTTTATTTTCAGATCTTTCAAATTTTCTGTAACCCGATTTTTACATGGAAAAGAAACATTAATTCTATTGCAAAAAGAATTTATAGGGAGTTCCCATAAATTAAAAAGTATAATCAAATCTGTTTCAAATAAATTTGAAGCATTTTGTAGCACAGACTTTAGTGTCTTACCAACAAATGAAATATTGCAAGAAAATTCACCTTGAAAATGCAATTTTCTTCCAGAAATCCGGCGAGCCACTTTTTCAGTCTTTTTAAGCAAAGGTCTGCCTATTTTAATCCATGTTGCTGTATTAATAATGGAAATATCACTTCCAGTATCTAGCTGTAGTTTAACATTTTTTCCATTAATTTTTACCTGTACGAATTTTCTTTTCTGCCCCTCCTCAATCTCCTGACGTGACAACACAATATTCACATTATCTTTTGACTTAAATTTTTTTTCTTTTGCTTTTACAACGAGTACTTATATGGCCTTTATTGCCACACGAATAGCAATTTTTGTCGCGAAAAAAAAAAAAAAAGAAAAAAAAAAAAAAAAAAAAAAATTCACTTAAAATGACCACCACCGCATCCAAAGCACGTTAGTTTAACGTTTTTATTAACTATTGCCATTTTTGGTCGAATAGCATGGGCACGGGATATGTCTTTCTTCAATTTGCGTATTGTCATGTTTTAAGTTTTCAATTCTTTGACACTCTTCCGTAACCTTCTGCAAAGTGATCTCGAAATTTTGTTCGAGTTTTGCCAATATTCGGGAGCTTATGTCCTTATCTTTGCTAGAAGTCAAGCCTTGAACGAATATCAAACATTTAAATCGATCAATTGAAAGATCATGTAACAAAACGTTCACACATTCTGTTAACATTTCCAACATCCTCATCGTCACGCTTTACCATATTCAAACACGAGAAACGAGTATGAAACAAACTAACTCGCTCGCCAAAAAATACTAGATACAATATTAACAGTTTTTTTCGAAAGAAATGTCACCGGTTTTTCTTGGAAGGACAAAATTCGTTTACTTATTATTTTCATCTGTAGCCAAGTTTTGTAAAAGTAAACTCACTTTTTGTTCATCAGTCCAAATGTCACATTTTTTTTCGAATATTGTTTCAAATCTTCTGAAATACGCAGGAAATGTTATGCCCTCCTCTGGGTTAAATTTGAACTCAGTAATAGAATTAGCAATACCTTCGGCCGTAAATGACGAATTTACTGGATTCTTAAGTAAAATCGCTTCATATAAAGCCTTTGTATCATTTCGCTGCTGAACTTGTAAATCCAATAGTTGTTCCCGAAACAATTTTTGTTGCTCTTGTTGCTGAATTTGACTTTACACTAGAGTTTTCGTTAATGCAATCAAATCTTCCATTATGCATAATAGATTACACAAAACACTTTTCGAAAACAGTCAAAAAGGGAAAAGCACGTATATATCCACAATAAACACAAGTCTTACTTCTTTTTGTCACGTTGAAATCCCATTTCTTCGTGAAGAACAAAGTTCGACGTATTTTTTTTTTTTTTTTTTTTTCAGAGCAAGAAAAAAAAAATTTATATAGTCCACCTAGAGTTGAAAAATTCTCCACTCAGCGTGATGAACGAATCTCTCGTCGCCACTGTTATGATGTTGATTTGGGGTTAGTAGAGACAAACGCCAAACAATAAAAAGGGTTTTAATAGGTTGGTAAAAAGGTACCGAAATCGCCGGAGTAGTCAATAACTAGCTCAGCTAAGAACTTTTCTGTCTTTCTGTCGTATTTATCTATCCACCCACGAGGATAAAATGTGGCACAAGGCCGGTTTAAAGTGGGTATCTCTGAATATGGCCTTTCTGAACCCGCCTGGACGGGTTCGAGGCCTGTCTACCACCCCGGACGAAACCTTGCCCTTCGGCAAAGCTTCGTCCGGGTTCCCCTCTGCTAATGCAGAGAGTTCGAGAGAAAGAACTTCGCTGTCTTTCTGTCTTCTTCATGTCAACTGACATGCCACTCTTTAAATTCTTTGTTCACAGACGCAGACAAGTTCATCTTCAAGAGGGGTGGTAGGTTTCCGACACAACACTTAGAAAAGAATTGGGACCAAATATGAAATAGAAACCAACAGAATGTTACGATAAGGAATAAATAAAAAAAAAACGTTTATAAATTTAAAATGTTTTCTTTTAATTATGCTTCATCAGAAAGGAAATATGGAAATTAAATAATATTTTTAGTTTTCTCTTGTTTGTTTTCCATTGGTTAAAGAGATTTCTTGTCTATCTCTATTGTCAGGTGTGTATAATTTCTGAGTATGTATATCATACTAAAATTATTACGACCACTTCTTCCTAATTTTCAGGGTTTCCATACATTGATTTTCTTTTTTTACAGTGTTATTCTCACTGAACAAGACCCGTTAATCCTGGACTTATATGGGTTAAGGAGTCAACTCCACTGAACAGTGTCTCACGGGAAAAGGCTGTTCGAGTGGACCTCACTTCCCCCCAATAAAATATGCAAGGAATGACCGTGGTTCGCTAAAATGTGCTTAGCATGGCGAGTCCTAACAATGAAGGCAAGAACAGTCGGAATGTAGTTCAACTGAATACGTTTCTTGGAAGTAGCGATACTGCAGTGAGAGTTTTGCCACCTTCCACCTGTCAGATATGATTTACAGGGTGGAAAATAATTTGTCCCTCATATTGTGGCGCTCACCCATTGTACACAAGATAGATTCGTCCAAAGTATACTTATACTACGGAGAGATAGCGTGACAAAAACGTCGAAATAGGGTGTTCATTCGATTTATAACAGAGTCCAGAAAGAGAGATAATTACGTCTTTACTTACAGAGACTTGTACATATACTTTTCTACTAACCCGCATTTCTGGTCTACTAATCTTCATTTCAAGTTTGTATTCTTACGTTTAATACACATATTTTTCTATTTCAATTACTGGCGTTGTTTATTTGTCTGTGCAGGGATGTAGAGACGCATTCGGACTCTATCGTGACTACGACGTGAAGACAAGGTATTTCCTTTCCAAATATGTCATCAGTGCTCAATCTTAGGCTTGATCTGGCTCTTTATAAGAGCTAGATCAGTCCTAAATGGAGCACTGAGGATAGCAAAACGATTAATGTACTTGCTGGAACAGTTCAGATAACCGACATTTTTTTTCTGCATCTTTAGGTATGGATCGTATATAGGAGTTCCATTTGAGGTCTTGGTTGGGTTAAAGACTTACTGAGGGAACATCAATTTATCGTGTGTGTTGGTAGTTCAAGGTTCAGTCATAACCGATGAATTCAGAGACAGGATACCGACATCATCTTTAGAAGATGGAAAATATACGCATAATATATAACTAAATCAGACAGAGTATGCATCCCTGCTGGCCACTTCACTGGTATTCGAACTATACTTTATGTAATATATGACCTGTTTTTCCGACACCACGCTGTCCAATGAGATTTTGTGTACCGCCAACTGGGCGTCTGCTTGTACTAAATTCATAATACGTGAAGTCTGTGCTGTTGTGGCTTCATGCCAGCCGTGGAAGTTTTACATTCATACAGAGGAGCTCATGAATATTAATAAATCTGATACTAATCATAGCTGCTGACTATTGTGGATATCATATAAATATTTCTTACAATATATATGGGAATTTTCTGTGTAATTTTCTTTCATTTGTGTTTATAATCTATTCAGTTTTATTTATCTTTCTAGTCTTTCGCTTTCTTCTAATTTTCACCCTATCTCGTTTTCTGTTGATATAGCTGATTTTCTCATATATATATATATATATATATATATATATATATATATATATATATCCAAGGATTGGTGTATACGGAATAAATTCCAATAACCAACAAATATTATTCTTAAAAGAGTGCTCAGTACAGAGTTGAGCAAATATAATTATTTATTCGAAAATTATAAAATAATTATTGTATAAAATCACTAAAAAATGGCCATTTTGTTTCAACACTTCTGGTGTATAATCAAGTGATGGTATTGAATGTATAATAAAGGGTTATAAAAGGTTCAAATCAATCAAATACCCCTCGCTAGGAGAAACGCTGTTACATAAGCTGGAATGTCCAATCAAAATACAAGTATATGAGAATCCAAATAAGTTGACCACAAATTTTGGTTGTAATAATTATTTAATGCTTTAATGTACTATAAAATTCAAAATTAAAAGTTACCAATTTTAAATTTAAGTTTAATCTATATTAAGTTAAAAATTATAAAATTATTTAAAGAAGAAACTGAGGAAAATCTACATATGCTTTTCTCTTTGTTTTGTTTTTACTGAAATTGGAATAAACATTAAGATCTAATGTTGCTCTGTATTCCGTTACAACTTAGATACTTTAGGAGTGAAAACATGGGCAGGTTAGGATGAAATCTTGTAAAAGACAATACATACACAATCAGATTATAATACAGAAACACGGGGATATATTTAGATATATAAACACGCAGAAAAGCGACGTGACACGTAATATGTTCACGACTCTTAAAACAAAAGCGACAACATACACACACAATGAAGGACACACACAAGCAACCAAACACACACACCGACAAAGACACGTACATACACATATACATTGACAAAGATACGCCCATACACCTACCAGGAAATATTCCAATAATCCTTTATTATACATTCAACAACATCACTTGATAAGACAGCAGAAGTTTTGAAACAAAATGGCTATTTTTGTAGTGATTTTATAACATATTTCTTTTCGAATAAATTATATATATATATATATATATATATATATATATATATATATATATATATATATATATATATCAAAGAAAAACAGACAACTTTAAGGTGCCATTATAATACTTTATTTCACCAAAGCCCTTTTAAAGGACGCCTGATCATCAGATTGCACTTCCAAAAGATGAAACAAAAAATGAAATGAAAATTGATGGGTAGTGTAAGTTTTAAGAATTTGACAGAGAGGGTAATAAGGAGTGTTTAGAAAGACATGGTAGCGTTGAGAGAGGGTTAATTTAATATTTCTCTTAATCATACTTAGTATTTGGGGAGGAGGAATGACCAGACCTTGACCTATTTAGACGGTTAACTTAACCGAAGTGATATATTGAAATGGGAGGGGAGAAGAGAGAAAAGAAAAAAGAAAAAGTAAGAAGGGGGAAGTAAAGAGAAAGAGGCTGTAAATGGGTTTTACATATGAAGGAGAAGGGTGGTAAGTTTTTAGCGATTTATGTAAAAATATATTTTAATGTTTGATAGTAATTTAGATGTCTAAAAAAATCCAAGAAAAAATTAATGTATGTATGTATGTATGTATGTATACATATATATGTGTGTGTGTATTTTCATTTTAAGATATTCACCGTAGTAAAACAAATATAAGCTACAGAATTTCGTCAATATTTCGGAGTTTTTTTTTTATCTTTGACCTTGATAAGAGAAAATGTTGCGAAGTCATTTCCATAGCCGATAATGCACTATACATAATATTAATGATCTGTCTTGCATACTCACGTTAAAATGCATAAGTTTGGGTTGCTCCGAATTTTTCTGGCTAATGTCTTGTGCTGACATGATGTACAATGTATGTATTGAATCAACTGAATCTGCTTCAAAGGTGTTGTTCTAAAATCCTTTTCTTGTCAGAATCTATCTAACACAATTATAAGTCTACCATTCCTGTATGCATTGAATATGGCTGACAAAATCTGATCTGTTGGTTCAGTTATGTATTTAGGAATTTTTGATAAAATACAAAAAAAGTAATCGGCAATGTTATAGGTCCTGACCTCACATCTCGTCTTCAGACACTTTTCAGCCATCGTAAAGTAGCTTTTCATTTGTCTTTTCTATAAGTATTTTAATGGTAATTGTTTTGATGCGCTTTCCCCTTTGGTACAAACACTTTATGAATTTAAGGGTACTATTAGATTGGCGGCAAAGTTTAATCATTTTAGAGTAGAAATGGAGAGATGTAACCGTAAGTTCTATGCCAACATTTTTTTTCTATCGTACTTTTGGCTCGAGGAGGTCTCTCCTAGCTTCGTGCTTTTCAGCCAGTTTTGACTACCAAACAAATAAATAAAATATCAACCGTTATCTTCTGTCTTCTTAATTTACATACTTTTTTTTGTTCTTTTTGCTTATGAATGTTATAATATTTTCTTTTATATCTCTTATTCTCTCACTCTTGCGTCTTAGCAGCTTCATTGTCTTGTTTAGTGTGAAATGATTTTAAAAATATTCTTTTATTGTCCCTCTTCTATTGTTTTTTTTTTTAAATCATTTCACCCCAAACAAAGCGTTAATTCCGCTCGTATACAGGGGTTACAGGGAGAAATAGGGAATGAAAAGACTTAGTATAAGGAGGATTAAGTAAAGCAAAAAGGATAAACGGGATTCAAGCGGACGGAAGATACCGAGTTAACATGCATTTGATTTTGTGAAGATAGTAGCTATCAGAAAAGCAATTAAACAGAAAAGAGATTCACAAGCGGGAAGTGCCAGAAAAGCAATTGTTGGAGTAGAAGTAGCAGTTGCATTTAACTATTTCAACAGTAAAATGATAGAACCTAGATGCCAATTTAGTAGAACGCTTAAATTCATGTAATCGGGGCACCATGAAAAAAAAATATCGTCCTAGAATTTTCTATGAAGATATTTGTAGAAAAGATAGAAGGAAGCAAAGTGAAAGTGACGTAAATCGAGATGACATGTCAGGATCGATTACATTCCTTATCATTCTTTTGACTTTGGCAAGAATCTCGAGACGAATAGCAGGTACACCAAACCAGATATGGCAGCAGTATTCAATGCACGGTCGAATGATAGATTTACAAATGGGTAAGATTTGACGAAAATCCTGACAGGATACAATGAATCAAATTTCCTTGCCGTAGATGAAGCTATTTATTCAATGCACTGGCTCCACTTCAATTAAGTTAAAAACGTGTAGGCCAAGAAGGTACAGTTTGTTAATATCCAGGATTCTAGCGCCAGCCATGCTGATGGCAGACTGGGACGTTTCTCTATGGCGGTTAAATGAGAGTAGTTTATTTTGGGGGAATTTGTAACTTACAATCTATTTTCTGCCCCAGTTAACCAATGATCGTAGTCCCCTGTCAAGAGCAGATGCCAGATAGACTGTTTCATCTCTGGCGGATCTTCTATTGAAACACGCATAAATATTAATTTCATCTGCATTGGGAACTGATGATATTAGGGAGATCATTGATGAAGATCAGAAACAGCGTAGGACTCATGATAGTCTTGAGAGATAGCGCGTTTCTATGAAATGATCTGGTAGCGAGACGATACAAAACAAGTTTCATTTAGTGATTTGATAGGAGCAATTGCATTAAATCAAACATGGGATTGCATCACGCAGAAGTTTGTGTAGAAGACCAATGAGTTTTCTTCCTTAGTACGTCGACTCAAGGAACTGAAGCATTGTCATTTTACTGATGAAATAGATGTAACAGTCAGTTATATTCTAAAAGTCTCTTCTATTGTACTTCTGGTGGGTAGAGATCTCTTCCAGCTTCTTTTTATCCTGTAAAACGCCTTCGAGATATTTAGAGCCACAGTTCGAGCTTCGTCGTTATTGTCATGTGCTTGATGACTCGGAGTTTGGTGCTGCGGCAGAACAAATTCAGTCATACAACCCAGCAACAATGATTACGCATATTAACTCCGGAAATATTGCCTGATGTGAAGGTCATTATGAAATTCAGACATGTCATTTAATTTCTCCTCAGCCTGAAAAAGGTGAAAAATGCTTTCTGAAACCTCTTGTTACACTGTGTTTAATGTGTTTCAGCGGTGCCGACAACGATGAATATGAAAAGCC
>OZ010582.1:93374659-93439659 GCA_963932145.1 Acanthosepion lycidas | reverse complement strand
AAAGTCTGATTATTTAAGCCAGCTAATAATAACATTTTCAGCTGATCCTGTACAAATTCAGAGCCTAAAGATATAAACATATCATTTATTTGAAGTATTTTCAGATACATCTTTTTCCTTGTCAATGAAATTAATTCAGTGGCCACTATTCAGTAAATAGATTTGATATTATACAGTATTTTTTCCAAATCGAAATTCAGCTAATAATTTTGGTTATGGACATTTTAATCATAACTTGTCATTATTTTTTCTCATTATATGTATCTGCATATGAATAATACTTACCGAAAATGGTGTCATTATTTTGTTTTTGTAGTTTTATTTGCAGCCTCCGAAATTCTCTAAAGATACAGATCTTTTTTCTTATGCTGGAACAATGATTGCGAATTGCTGGCATATATGCAGGAATTTAAATAGAATTGGGAAACTGGTAAAATTTTTTCGTAAAATATTACTGTATATTAAACTAACGAAAATATGAAAAGAATATATACCGGACTAATAATGGGTTACTGATTTAAAAAATGGAAATAAATGTTAGATCTATGGAGCCTGTATCTTCAGCGTTTATCTTTCTTCGGCGTTAATTTTTTTATCGCCCAAATACAAGGTGTCCCACAAAAATGCAATAACTCAGTAAATGGCAATAACTTCCCTGCTTAGTGACTCACAAACAAGTTTAAAATTAAGAAAACAATAATTTTTATTGACTTACGAAAAATATAAACGGTTTTAAATAATAATTAAATGTTTATAAAAAATAAAAATTAAATTAAAAAACGTGTATATTTTGGGGGTCGCTCTTTCTCTCCCTCTGTGCATTATATATATATATATATATATATATATATATATATATATATATATATATGTGTGTGTGTGTGTGTGTGTGTGTGTGTGTGTGTGTGTGTGTATATATATAATTGACTCTCCCGTCGGTTTCGACGTATGAGGATCTGACAGCTTATTGATTCAGTTCTGAAAATTTTGTGCGATAATCTTTAGTGGACATTAATACCCGCTAGTCATTTACAAAGGCGGCCACATATCGAGCAAGTGTGAAGATTGTGAGATTAGAGCACTGTTAAAATGGCTGACTTTTTAGATCTTGCTCTCACTTCTTGAAGATGATTCAAAGAAGCAGATTGAAAATTGCTTAGTCCACTGAAACACGTTGATCTCCATTCTACCGGCTCCAATGCTAAGCGCTGAAGGGTGTTATGTGGTATATTGACTGTTGACAAGTTGCTTTTCAGCTTGTCTTTGTATCTTAGCCATGGGCGTCCTACATTCCTGTATCCCTGATCTAACTGGCTGTACATTAGGATCTTGGGTATCCTGTCATCAGGCATTCTCAAGACATGACCAGTCCACTGTAACTGATGAAATATACTCTTAAGGTATGCTATATTTATTGGATAAAGTGCTCAATATCGGAGAAAGATCGTGTGTAAATATAAAAGTGAACATTGAAGTCAACACTTAGAGGCTCTTGGTGTTGAATTCAACGTTCATTTGATATATATATATATATATATATATATATATATATATATATATATATATATATATATATTAAGCTTAGCGCCCCAAGCAAGGGATGAAGCCACTAGGATGCAGGGGGTTGCAGAAGATTTGTAGCAAGAGCAGATAGGAGTGATAGAAGAAAGGATGAAGGGAAGGGTAGTGTGTAGATCAAGGTAACTGGAGATGTCGATTGACATTACATTTGAATAGTTGGAGATTATAGCTATCAGGGAAACAGTAATTGGGAAGGGTGTTCCACAGGCGAGAGGTGCGAAGTATGAAGCTATTGGAGTAGAAGAGACGGCTACATTTTAAAGTTTCTGCAGTTTAAGAGTGAGAGCGGGATGCCAGCCTCGTAAGGCGCTTGTATTCATGGAGACTGGGGACGAGGGAAAGCAGCTCATCGGAGCAATTGCCATGAAAGTATTTGCAGAAGAGACAGAGAGAGGCGACGGCGCGTCTGTGAGATAGTGGCTGCAGGCGAGACGCCAGATCAGGGCCAATCACATTACATATCCGTCTCTGGATCTTGTCAAGAACTCCGAAGTAAACAGAAGGTGCCCCAGACCATATATGGCAGCAATACTCCATGCAAGGGCGAATGGTCATTTTGTATATTTGAAGAATCGATTCAGGGGAGAAAAATTTCCTGGCGCGGCACAGAGAACCAACTTTCCTCGCGCTGGACGATGCAATTGACTCAATATATTTGTTCCATCTCAGGTCAGCAGTCAACGTGAGACGGAGCAGACGCAGGGAGTTACTCTCAAGAAGTTGACTATCAGACATTCTAATGGGGGGCAGGTAAGGATATCTATGGTGGTTAATGGAGAGTAGTTTAGTTTTTGAGGCGTTAAATTTGACCATCCAATTGTTGCCCCAGTTAACAACCGATTGTAGGTCCATTTCAAGACGCGTGGCCAGGTTAGTTTTGACCGCGACACTAGATTTGGTTTTGAGGCAGGAGTAAATTGTAGTGTCGTCCGCGTAGATGTCATCTTGGGAACCTATGGCGTCAGGAAGGTCGTTGATGAAAATAAGGAAAAGTGTGGGGCCAAAGGATGGAGCCTTGGGGAACACCTGCGTTCGTGGGATAGGAACTGGAGGAGAAACCGTTGAGAACGACCTTCAATTCTCGGTTTGACAGAAATGATTGTATTAGATCAAACAGTCGACCAGTAATACCGTAACCCTGGAGCTTACGAAGAAGGCCGGCATGTCAAACCCTATTAAACGCCTTGGAGATGTCTAGGGCCACGGCACGAGCCTCATCATTATTTTGAAGTGCTTGGTAGACGGTTTCAGTGATGGCCGTCAGCACATCAGCAGTAGAACGGGCGTAGCGGAAACCATATTGCTTGTCTGAGAGAAGGTCGTGTGTGGTAAGGTGGTTAACCACTTCTGCGTTGATTAGGGCTTCGAAGACTTTGCCGAAGTGGAGTAGGAGACTTATAGGACGGTAATTAACGGGGTCAGAGGGGTCTCCAGAGTTCTTAAAGACAGCAACAATGGACGAGGAATTCCAGCAGTCAGGAAAGCAGGATTCCTTGAGGCAGTAATTATACTGTTTAGAGAGGGCGGGTGCTAGGTCAGGCACGCATTTCTTCAAGATATATATATATATATATATATATATATATATATATATATATATATATATATATATATATATATTTTTTCTTAGATGCTATTAGTGTTGACTTCATCGTTCACTTTATACATACACACACACACACATATATATATACACACAAGTATATGATTGGTGTATATGGAATGAATTCCAACAACCAACAATTACTTATTATTCTTAAAAGAGTGCTCAATACAAAGTAGAGCAGATATAATTATTTATTAAAAAAAAAAAAATATAACATAAATATGTTATAAAATCACTACAAAAATAGCCATTTTGTTTCAACACCCTCGGTGTCTTATCAAATGATGACGTTGAATGTACATTCAACGTCATCACTTGATAAGACACCGAGGGTTTTGAAACAAAATGGCTACTTTTGTAGTGATTTTATAACATATTTATGTTAAAATTTTTTTAAAATAAATAATTATATATATATATATATATATATATATATATAGAAAGTGAACGTTGAAGTCAACACTAAGACTGTTAACTTCAATGTTCACACACATATATATATATATATATATATATATATATATATATATATATATATATAGAGAGAGAGAGAGAGAGAGAGAGATAGATAGATATTCAGACATATTTGTTTGAATAATCTGAACTTATTACGTCTATTTATTTTTTTTGGTGATCCTCTCGAATTTTTTGTCGAGCCCTTAATATTCATGTTAAATTTATTAATGGCAATGAGTGTAATATCAGAACTAAGATGTTTATAAGTGTATTCGTGAGGATCACACTGAAAAATATGCATAACATATTGTTGAAACTTGACTAATGCATGGAATAATAATGCAACACAAAATGTACTTCGAACAAAATGTATTGAAACAAGAAAGTGTACACAATATTTACATATAGTCTTTTGTATATTCCTGGGAAGACCGTTCCTGGAGAATGTGTTGACTGAGTCGCAGTCGGGCAGAGTCTCTGGTTGAATCTCTTGATTCCAACCCTCTCTTCCCGGTACCAACCATAGTTATATGGTCGGTACTCCATTATGCAAATTAGGTGGATTCTACCACAACACCCACCTCCCAAGCCTTGGAATCCCTTTTGGATTTCAAACTGGCTTCCTATATGGGTTGATGATTATGGCTATTTCTTTGTAGATCCATTTGCATACTTTTAATATTTTTTTTCGTTTTGGATTCACGTCCAATGTTTCCGTGAACTTTCGTTTCCCACCGGATCTTCTCGGTTCAGGAATATTCTGCGGGGGTTCTACTTGAAACATATCATACATTACATCAATGGGATCTTCCGCCTCATCCGGTATACTCTCTTCATGCTCTAGAACGTAACATTTTTTAAGTTGGTTCTGGTGACTTTTATGAGTATTCTTCGGCCCCTTAATTATGTAAATCAGGTCACCGATTCTCTTGTCTACTATGCCTCGCTCCCAGAACTCAACGTTGTTTTTGTAGCACTTTAAAAACACCTTCTCTCCGGCGGTGTATCTTTTTCTCGCTGTATACATAGTATTTTTTACTGTATTTTTTCCTGGCAAAAGCTTGTCAAACACTGACTTAACTTTCCTAGCGAACATTAGTTCAGCTGGTGCCATGTTTGAGTGTGTTCTCTGGTTTGGCGTAATTCTGTATACCTGTAGGAATTGCTGAAGCGCCTTTTCCGTTGGAACTCCTGAGGCTTTCTTCAGCGCGCGCTTTAAAGTATCCACAAATATTTCTGCGAGTCCATTGCATCTCGGATGATACGGCGGCGTCGTTATGTGGTTAATTTGATATAACTCACAAAATTCCTTAAATTCTTCAGAAGTGAATTGTGTCCCATTGTCACTCACAATACACTCTGGCACACCGAACCGTGCAAATAGTTCATGCAAAAAAGTTGTTGTGGTATTGGACGTAGGCTTTTTGCAGCGTAGTACTTCC
This sequence comes from Acanthosepion lycidas, assembly GCA_963932145.1. Taxonomy (NCBI): domain Eukaryota; kingdom Metazoa; phylum Mollusca; class Cephalopoda; order Sepiida; family Sepiidae; genus Acanthosepion; species Acanthosepion lycidas. The sequence continues at coordinate 93,434,574 of OZ010582.1, read as the reverse complement.
GGCCATTTTGTAAAACTATCTACCACTATTAAGTAGTAATAATCTTCTACTGGACCAGCGAAATCAATGTGTAATCTTGTCCACGGATGATCCGTCTTGGGCCATGGTTTTTGTACTATAGGTGGTGCCTTAGCTGCTAACGCACACCCTTTACATCGATGAACCATGTTTGCGATATCCACATCCATTCCTTTCCAATATACAAAGCTTCGCATTAAGCTTTTTGTTCTATTAACCCCCGGGTGACCCATATGAAAGTCCCGTAGTATTCTTTTCTACAACATTTTTGGTACTACTACTCTCTCACCATATAATAAAAATCCGTCACAAATTGAATAAATCTCCTGCACTTTTTTGTCATTTGCTACCATTTTGCTTTTTATTTCTAAAATGAAATCATCGCTTTCAGCTTCTTTTTTGATTTCCTTTGATGCAACCGGTAGCTCTCTTACAATGTTGTTTACGATGCTTTTCACCTCATAATCTGCTCTGATATTTGCAATAACTGATTCTTCGAATCTTTCTTCTTGACTCGGTACGAGTCTTGATAAGCTATCCGCATGAATTATATTTTTGGATGATAGATGCTATATGTGAAAATCATAATTGAGAAGAATGGTTCCCCATCTCAACAGACGATTTGCCGTATAAACGGGTAACCCTTTCTTTGAACCAAAAATAGTGATCAGAGGTTTATGATCCGTTTCAAGAATAAAATGTCTGCCGTGGATGTATCTGTGAAATTTTGCTATGGCAAAAATGATACTCAGCGCCTCTTTTTCTATCTGTGAGTAACTTCTTTCTCCTGGGAGTAAAGTTCTCGAAGCATGTGCAATTGGTTTTCTAGAACCATCTGGCATTATGTGTTGAATACACGCTCCAATCCCGTATGAACTGGCGTCACTTGCCACTACAATATCAAGTTTTGGATTGTAATGGGTTAAAAAGAGGTCTGATGTAAGCATTTTCTTTATTTCATCAAAGGCTTTCTGACATTCTACCGTGCATTCCCATGCCTTGTCTTTTTTTAGTAGTTCATTCAACGGAGCTCTTAGATTGTACATTCCTTTAATGAACGCTTGATAATAATTTGCGAGCCCCAGAAAACTCTGTAGCATCGCCACATTAGTGGGCGTCGGCATGTCTCTAATCGAAATGGACCTTTCCGGATCTGGACATCTGCCATTTTTGTTGATTATGTGACCTAAATACTTAATTTCCTCCAAACCAAATTCGCACTTTGACTCTTTGACTTTAAATCCAAAATCCTGAATCTTTTTAAATACTTGATTGAGATGTTCTCGATGTTCGTTGACAGTTTCGCTCCTTACTATGATGTCGTCTAAGTAGGCGCACGCAAAGTCTAAGTCATTCAACATGACGTCCATAGCCTGTTGAAAAATGGCTGGTGCCACTTTAATACCAAAAGGAAGCCTGTTGTACTTGAATAACCCTCTATGCGTGTTTATCCCTAGTAACTTCGAACATTCTTCTTCGACGGGAATTTGGAGATAGGCATCTGATAAGTCGATTTTTGAAAATATAACTCCACCATTTAGCTTGTTAAAATTTTCTCCGGACTCGGTAACGGGTAATGCTAGTCCTTGATTACCGAGTTCAACCCTGTCGAAAAATCAACACAGACTCTGATTTGATTTGATTTCTTTTTTATGCACACAATCGGCGCAGCCCATGAATTAGATTCTACTTTCGAAATAATTCCAATTTTTTCAACCTATCAAGTTCTTCGTTAATTTTCTCTACACTTGCGAAAGGCACGTTACGTTTCTTTTTAAAAATTGGCATAGTATTTTATTTTAATTCAAATTTAGCTTCAAACTTGTTACATCTTGTGAAGATTTCCGGAAACTTTTTCTTTAATTCATCTTTAATGTCCTGTCTTGTTTGCGTATTACCTTCTACTTTTCTGCAGAATGAGTTTAACGGTTTATCCCACAATTCGAAAGTTTCAATAAAATCTGTACCCATCAAGTTTTCTCTATTTTTCAGAAAGAAAACCTTTATTATTTTAACGATACCGTTCAATTTCATGGGAAGTACAACCTCGCCTTCGAAGTTAATTTTACTTTCCAGGTACCGTTCGAGCGTGTTTTGTTGACTTCTTTATTGTAGGACTTTTTAAAATTTTCCATGTTTTATAGTTCATTATTGTTAAATCTGAACCCGAATCGAGTAGAAATTTGATATTCTTTTTAAATATTTCAGTCGTCACATATTTCCTCAAATCTCTATCTGATTTGATATTCGAATTTGTTTGTCTAATTCGGCTATTGATTTTTTCGTTTTACAACACGATCCTTTGTGTCCCTTCTTGTGGCCCACGAAACATTTCTTATTTCTATATGGGCAATTTACCTCCCAGTGTCTTTCGTTGCAGCGTCTGCAATTATATGGTGGAACCTTTTTTTTTCTCCTCGTTCTTCTTATTTAATTTTTACTCCAATTTTTTTCTGATGAGTAATTTGACTGTTTTTTTTATATTTTTAATATAAGCAATGCCAGATTCTTCGATTTTTTGAGACTCTTTCTTTAAAATTACGGCCCGCTGACACTCCTCTGCTAACTTTTTCAGGGTAAGGTTTTGTTCAGATTCGAGTTTAGACAAAACTCTACGTCTTATTTCGGCACTCTTACTGGATACCAGTCCTTGAGCAAAAATTAAACACTTAAATTCTTCAACCGTAATCTCTGCCAATATGAAATTGTCACAATGTCTATTCACTATAGATGCATATGTTAAATAATCCTGATCGTCGGATTTAGTGACATTCATGCATAACCATCACTTATGCCAAAGCGACATATTTGCTCCAAACAGCACTTTTAGCAATTTCACTGTTTCCGAGAATTCCAATTCATTCGTTCTTCTCGGTAGAATAAAATATACAAATTTGCTATGTTCTGCTGTACCTAGCTTTCTTAGTAATAGACTGACTTTTCTTGAATTCGACCAGTTTTCACAGTCTGTGTAGATAATATCTTCATATCGTTTAAAGTATGCTTCAAAAGTTTTTCTTCGTCTGGTACATAGTTGAAAGTTTCCAGCGAATTAAATATGGTGTTATTAGAATATGAAGAATTTCCCTCATTTGCCTGATTGTTGATTAATTTCTCCAATATTAACTTTTGAATTTCTAAAAGTCTTTCCTCTTGCTTTTCTTGATATTTTTGCTGGGATTTGAATAATTCAGCCTGACTCAACTGCTGGGATTTGAATAATTCAGATATGACTTTGGATAATTCATCCATCTTTAGCTGATAGTGTTCATGCAACAAAGAATATACCTTTAATTTGTGTATCTATGGATATAATATAAGCTGACCAAAAAAAATCGAAACAACTTAAGACTTTTTTATTTTATGTCTTGCTTTTACATTCAAGCCCGTGATAATCAACTTTGGTATTTTTTTTTATTACTTCTGTTCGCGTATTTCAATGACAAACTTCTGATTTTTATTATCAGAGGGAAATTCGTCACTATAAAATATTGTTGAGCAAACAAAACAAAACAAAAAAAAAATAATTTTTTAAAAGTTCGTTACCTTTCAAAATCGACACGGTGTATTTGTGCGCCTTTTAATTCCATGCATGTTTTTGTAGTCGGCCAGTTTTTTTTTTTTTTTTAAGGGGGTCCCGTTGTAGATAACTTTTTCAATTTAAAATCAGCGTTATTCGTTTACGACGCCTTTCAAATTTTTCTAAATGAACGTCCCTTATGCTTAGTCGTCCTTTAACGATTTCTAAATATCCAGAAATTCAGAATCCTTCGCTGTTCCGTTAGATGTTGGATTTTAATTAATAATTTTTTCCTTCAGCCTGGGTTCTTCAATGACTTGTCCCAATTGTTGAAGGCTATCAATTATTATTTTTTTTTTCGTATGGTTCTTTCTACCTCGTCGCCATTGTTGAAACTTGACTAATGCATGGAATAATAATGCAACACAAAATGTACTTAGAACAAAATGTATTGAAACATGAAAGTGTACACAATATTTACATATAGTCTTTTGTATATTCCTTGGAAGACCGTTCCTGGAATATATGTTGACTGAGTCGCAGTCGGGCAGAGTCTCTGGAGGATTTATTGTAAAAAAATTTACAATTGTGGCACGTGGCCGATGAAGGGGAGGGCTAAAAACTGGTCCAAACTAACTATCCTATACCTAGCTAATCAGATTCACGACCCATTCATACATTACAATTTACCCATTCACCACAAGAACTCGTCCATCCCCAAGCAAACCTCTAACCACCATAATACCACATCCTCTCAAGGGGAACCTACCCACACCATAAAAATTTGTTGATGAAACACATGCTATACATACAATTCTAATAATGATAGAATGAGAGGAGAGGGGAGATGAACCCAATAATAACTAAAAGGTAACACAAAATACAAACTAAACATAACATATGTTAGTAGGGAACCGTCCAACCCTTAAAAATAGAGAGGCCGCTGTATTCTGCCCCAAGGACAAAATCAAGATGCAACTCCCGCTAAGGCAGTGGGAAGAAGGCTAAAATATTATGCGGGAATGGGAAAATATAAAGCTGACTCAGTCGAGATAAAAGGGGGCCAAAACAAACTGGGGAGGTTGGGAATCTCGACTTGGAACATAACCAAAGAGTAGCCGGGTAACAGGCCAGGAACAACACTTACTCACATTAACTAGGTACACTGAAGCTTGTCTAGCCTAACCAAGGGGAGGGTTCCACAGGAAGCCACCCCGATGTGCAATAGGTTGACCTAGAAGAGAAAATAAAGGCTAGCCCCGGTCACACGAACCAAGCTCGCCTCTTTTACCCACCTTTCGCTAAAGACTGTCGAATGCAACCGTTTTCTATCAGATCTAATCTTCATCTTGAGCTGATGCTCAAAGAATTGGATTAGATGCTGATGAGAAAGACGGTTGCCTCGCAAGACTTCCTCTTTGCGCGACGTCCAAATCACCATTCGAGCCTTGGCCAGCAGCGTCAGAAACACCATTCGTTTCACCCCGGAATACGGAGGCGACACTTTGTCACACGCGTATGCGCGATGAATGGACACAAGCTGTTCGGTAGCGAGACGAGCCGTCATCTCGCTGACATGGTCCAATAAGGGGCGGACCCGGGGGCAGTGGTAGAAGGCGTGCGAAGCAGTTTCTTCTAAGCCAAGACCACACCATTCACAGTCTGGCAAATGCGCCAAACCCCATATGAAAGCCTTGTTGTTGAGAGGCAGCCGATTCCGAGCCAATCGCCAGGTAAGCGAAAACTCAGGGTTACTGAGGTAATCCGCCGCTGGCGCCCAAGACCAGTAGGAGCGATACTCCTCCTCCGACAAGCCGAGCGTATCTCGTAGGGAATCCTTCGCGGGTCCCTCCACTAAACCACGATAGAAGACCTTCCTAGGCCGTGAAAGGTCACTGGACCAGGGAATGGCCCTCAAGGCCGACCGACACTCGCGAAGAAAATCCGATTCTTCCCGGGGTTTACGACGGCGCTCAATCCTCGAGATGGTAAGGCTAGGGAAGGCTTCCCTAACAATCCCCTCCAGAATCGGATTTCTTCCAGTCAATGCGCGCCGTAGGAAAGTCAACCTAGAGGCACGGATGAGGCATTCCCAGCCCCCCATGACACGGACGTTTAATGCAGACTCGCCTGTCGACCCTGTTCACGCGTCCCCTCCATAAAATGGAGGATAGCGATCGCTCGAGCGTATCCGATGGGTCTCACATAGAGGAAGTACTGACAATCGATAAAGAATCAGGGTGAAAATGTATGTAGTACACACCTCCGCCCTGCCCTTCACGGACAACCGCCGTCGATTCCAAGTCTGACCGGCAGAATCGACCTTTGCTCGTACTTCAGACCAATTCTTCTCCAGCTGGAGGTCAGGCCCGAACCACATTCCAAGAATGCGGACAGGACCGTCCGTCCAACCGAAGCGGCCCGGAAGAGCGACCCCCTTCCAGGCACCTAACCGCAAGCCGGACGACTTGTCGCGGTTTATCCTGGCCCCTGTCACCTTCTCGTACCGATCAAGCGCCTTCTGTACCCCCTCAATGTCGCTGCGGGACGACACGAAAGCAGATACGTCATCGGCTCGAGACCCTCCCGGAACGGCGATTCCACGTAGGGCCGTACTGCCGGTCTCGTCCTTCAGCCGGCGAAGGAGAGGCTCCAACGCCAAAGCATAAAGGAGAGGCGACAGCGGACAACCCTGACGAACCGACCTAGACAGCACGAACGCGTCCGACAACCTTCCGTTCACCTGTACCACAGCACTGGGGGAGCGATACAGGAGGCTAATACAGCGGCAGAAGTTGGGTGCGAATCCAGCGGCCTGCAGGACAGTAGCAAGGTAGCGATGGTCGACCCTATCAAATGCCTTGGACTGATCCAAATTGATCAGCATGGCTTCTTCGTCGTCTTTTACACCTTCTATGATCATGCGGATCAGATGCAGGTTGCTCTGAATTGTTCGGCCCCTCACAGAACAAGTCTGCTCAGGTCCCAACAGAGACTCGGCAACTGACTGCAAACGCTCCTGCAGGATCTTGGCCATAATCTTTAACTCTGTGTTTAGCAGAGTTATGGGCCTGTAATCATCTAGCTTCCACCCACCACCTTTGCCTTTTTTCAATAGAGTGATCCGGTTTGGGATGGACCCCGACCGAAACCAGTTGTTGAACACTGCAGTCAAAATCGGAACAAAGATGTGCGACAGCCTCAAGTACAATTCATATAGCAAACCATCCAGACCGGGCGACTTGCCTCTGCCGACCTTCTTCAATACCGCGTAGACTTCGCCCTCCGTGATCTCTCCCTCGCAGCTAGCTGCTTCAGTCGGCGAAAGCCGAGGAAAGTCAGCCAAATAGCTGCGAAACTCCTCCTCACGGAGACCAGGCTCCTTGGTAAACCGGCTCTCGAAATGGCGCCGAAACGCCTCGCACATGTCATCAGTCGCCCGAAGAGTACGCCCCTCCGGGGTTATGACCTCACGAATGTAACGATCGCCACCTCGACGGACCTCTTCCCTGCGCAGATCTGCGCCCAAATTCACAGCTTCGGAAGACATCTTGCTTAACTTATGTCTAATTACCTGGCCCATGTACCGCTCGCTATTCGAACGATCCAGGGCCTCCTTAGCTAAGGCTATCTCTAGGGGACCCCCCAGACACCGCCTGGGAATAACTAGACTTGAGTGTCTTCACCTTATCAGCTCTATCTAGAGTGAGCCGTTTGCTGAAATCAGTGGTGAAGGACCTAATCCTACATTTAAGGCGTTCCCACCACTTATTCCCGATAACCACCCTCACTAGCTCCCTCTCCACTAGTCTAATTAGCTGTTCCCGGAAGTCCTCTCTGTCCAGTAAGGACAGATTGAACTTCCAGTACCCAGCCATTCTAGGCCTATTGTCTAACGCCACCCGGGCACAAACGAGTTTGTGGTCCGAATAGCCTACCCAGTGGAACGTAGGGCAATCTAGTAGATCTATGTCGGCTCTTCTAACTAACATTCTGTCAAGGTAGCTAACTACCTTGTCAAAAGGCCAATTAAAAGCCCACGATGATCGACCCGGTATCTATCGACGAGCCCATAATCGTCGATTAGATCAACCAGGCTACGATCGCCCCTTCTCCCGCTAGCTCCCCGCCCCCTGTCTAACTTGGGGTCCAGGATGGCATCCTAGTCCCCCATTAAAACTAGGCGCGTTGAATCCACTAGGAACGGCCCCAACCGCCGAAAAAACGAGACCCCCTCCTCCCGGTCATTGGGCGCATAAACCGCAACGACTCGGAACGAACCAATTTTCACGGCAATATCTGGCACGATCAACCAGCCCTCGGCATCGGTGTGCACAAGGTCCACCTTCGCATCAACAGTACGTCTAACAAGCAAATAAACTCCCCTGGCAGAACGGTCCCCATATGCTGAATAGACGACAAAGTCATCCTCCAGCACACACGCATCGGAACTGCAAACAAAGTGGGTCTCTTCGACCGCAGCAACATCCACATCAAGGGACAGAAGGTCCCGGAGCAGGCGGGCCGCCTTACCCCGATCCCTTAAGCCCCTCACATTCAACGTAGCTATCTTAATTGACATCTTCTAAGACGGATTGTCCCAGACTTCCAGTACCAAAATCCGTCGTAATGCGACCGTCCAGGACAATGCCGCCGACGTCCGTCGGGTACGTTAATTTAATGGCCCTATATAAGGAGGGGTGAAGTAAAACAGGGACCCTCCCAGAACAGAAGTTGCGAAGTTTTTTCAAGTTTGAGTTGTCTAACTCAAAAATCTTGATATCTTGGCCTCAAATATGTGGCTCCATACTTTCAGGTAAACACCCGTGTCTCTGGATACCTGGAGCCTTTGGGAAATTACGGGGGTCCTCGACGCTTTTGCCGTCCACCTCCGTCATTTTATATAGAACCCCCAACAGGGCCTTCTTTGCTTGGACAGGCCCCTTCTATACTCATCTCTGTCAATTTTACAAATTGACTCGGGGCCCTCGAACATCTTTTTTTTCTTCTTTTTCTCCCTGGCAGGATGGGGAGGGGAGAAGGTGGACGTATGTGGTGTTATGTCCAAAGTTTTTAGGGATGAGCTGGAGGTAGAGGGGGATGTAGTATGGGAAGGGGAAGAAGGGAAACTCTTAGTCCCGGGAGAGCATGACGATCTAGTTGGTGAAGCAGGGAAGGAGCGCCGCCTGGTTATGTCCACGCTGCGCTCTGCCCTACTTCGAACAGAACAACTTTCTTGTTTTTCTTCTTCTTCCTTTTCCTCCCTGCACGTGGTGGAGGGATGCTCTCCGCTTCCATGGGCATCACCTCTTGTTGTTCTTTCTGTTTCTGCTGTTGTTTTTCTTGGAGTTTCTCCTCCTTTGCATGCCGCTTTTTCTCTTCCTGTTTCTGCTGCTGCTGCTCCTGCTGGAGTTTTTCCCCCTCTGCTTGTGTGGTTTCTGCTGCTTTTGTTGCTGCTGCTGCTGCTGTTGATGGCGCTTCATTTGGTTGCGGATTTTCCGGCAGCTTCCTTTCCGCAATTTTCTTCTTCTGCGGGGGAGACTTCCGACCTCTGGATACCTCCTTCAATTCTCCACTTTTTGAAGTCCCCTCTCTAGGTTGAGACGCCGCCACTGTAGTTGCTTTCTCCGCCTCGACAGGTCGTGCTGGAGGTTGTGTTGTCTTCTTTCCAGGGCATACCTTTGCCATATGGCCCAGGGCTCGACATTCCCAACAATACGGCTTGCGCCCCTCCACAACTACCAGCATTCTTCTTTTCCGGCAAGTTAGGATGTTGGGCATATCCCGGAAATTGTCCCTCTCCACTGTTATTGACAACTCCATGTCTCCAGTGGCAATTCCTGTTTTGCTCCTGACGGCCTCGACACTATTTACTTCACCAAACCTGGTGAAAAATGCCCCCATCCTGTCAGGGCATATGTCTACCGGCACCCCATGCATGGTCACCTTTGTCCTTCGGGTGCCTAAGTACTCTGTCTGAAGGCGGAGTGATTTGGTGTTTAGGATTCTTCCCGCCAGATCTTTAGCCTCCTGTTCAGTTGACATGAGAATGTCCCACAAGGCGTTTGTCCTCCTTGCTAGGACCTTTGGGCATATTCTCAGTGTATTTAGGCTTTCTTCCATCGTGTCTCTGCTGACCCCAATGAGATTCCAAGTCTTAATATCAGAAGTCAGCAGGGATATTGTTCTTGTTTTGATGGCGTCGAAGGCCTCGTCGATTGTGAGAAACTCGTTTCCGTCGAACGAGCTCTCAATCTTTTGCTTTTGACTGATGTAGTAATTTGCATCTTTCCGGCATTTTTTTCCACTGACACCGTCGGTGATACTTCCGGTGAAGACGTATTTATATTTGTGTCGTCGGCCATTTTGACCGCGATCAAACGAATACAGTTGTATTGTCTTTTTTAGGTTATTTTAAATTTGGCAAACATGAACAGAAAATAAAACGGAAACACAAAACAAGGACAACCAAAGATAATTCAAACAAATAAATACAAGTACAAGTAATACAAACAAAAACAGTGGGGAGGGAAGAAAATACTAGAGAGAAAAGAAATAAAAGCAAACAAAATACACAAATCAACCAAAACTGAAAATTGAAAAAAGGTATTAGAAAATAAAATCAAAACTTAGCTGTTCGTCAAACTTTTTTTTTCCCCCACAAGCTAGTCCAAAAACTATATAGGGCTAGTGAGGTGTATACTAGGAGACTAGTGTCGGGTAGAGTCTCTGGTTGAATCTCTCGATTCCTACCCTCTCTTCCCGGTACCAACCATATTTATATTGTCGGTACTCCACTATACAAATTAGGTGGATCCTACCACAACACACACACACACACACACACACATATATATATATATATATATATATATATATATATATATGACGTGGCTTGACGATTGCATATAGCATGAAACAGACTGTCGCCTCTAAGTGTTGACTTCTATGTTCACTTTTATATTTACACACGCTCTATCTCTGATATTGAGCACTTTATTCCATAAATATAGCACACCTTAAGACTATATTTCTTTATATATATATATATATATATATATATATATATATATATATATATTACTTAGCCTCCTTAATATTATGAATGGATCAGTTCAATCAGATAATTCGTTCTGGGTTATTATCAAGGAAAAAGAATATAATACTATTGTAGTGACTTAGATTGCATTATTCAGACGTTCTTTTGTTTGTGCAATAGCAAAATGAATCCATTTTTGTCTCTCGTCCACGGATTGTACAGTGTTGTAAAAGCCTTTCGTTTTTGTGTTTCATTTTTGTTTTCGTTAACGTGCTGGTGAGGGAACCGCCAGATAATGGTTGAGTCTCCCCTACACCTGCCGGAATCGACACCACCTCTTGTGTCTGCATGAGCTGCTAAGAGGCCAAAGAAAAGCAGCACGAGGGTTTACGTAGCTTTTCGGAAATAATCCGCACCCTGTACCTATTCTCGAAGTCATGGATGCAGTGACAATCTCCTTCTTAACAACGGATGTGGTAACAAGGCGGCTCATTGGATTTGGAATTCCATGAAGGAGGCATTAAAAGCCCTAAAATCCTCGCCAGGAGATCCAATTCATTATGGGACACCCTGCTTGCCAAAGAGGTTGAAGCGCGTAAACTGGCGGGTAACCTATAAACGACAAAGGCAGTACGACTGCAAACGTAATATTAGGTTGGTGCAAAATTAATGACGTAATAATGTCGTTTTTTGACGTTAAAAACTACGTAAAAAAACGACATTATTACGTCATTATTTTTGCACCAACCTAATATATGTTCAGTCGGAGGACCAGTGTTTCGTTGATTGGAGTACCCATGGTTATTAGAGAGTAGCGGTTCGGAGACTTTTTCTCCAAGTTTGGTCAAATTGAAGATGTTTAAGCAATCTCTAATAAAAAAGTGAGTAGCTTCGTTGGATTTACTACTGGAAATCACCATAATGGGGGAACATTTTATGGCCATCCCGGATATACTGTCTTGTTGAAGACGTAATAGATTACTGATCGTGGAAGGTTGTCGACCCCACTGTTGGTCCAGTGGTGCGGCGGCTCACTTGGCTAAGCATGCCCCGCCAGAAACGCGGCACCGAAGCAACAACAGAAGTACCCAAACCGGCACCATACAGAGAAACTGAGGGGGAGAATAAGCCTGGTCAGTGTGACAGCGGTTCCGGGGTATGTAAAAGGAAGTTTTGAGGAAGGAAAAAAAAGTCGGCTACTCCTCCACCCAGCAGAATATCTCACACAAGACGACGACAAACCAGCAACAACAGTTGAATATGTAAAAGCAACAGCAGCGTAAAGTGCAGAAGAAAGAACACGGGGAGCAGCACCAGCGCCAACAAGAGCTACAGCAGCCACCCGAGCAGACACAACCCGAGCAGACATAGTCCGAGCAGACAAAACCCGGGCAGACTTAGCGATGGCCGGAACCTATGGAATTGCTACAATTAGATCTATATATGGAGGTGGAAGCAATAACACCATTGCGGTCCTCCTCTCTAAAATGAAGAAGGGAAGAGGAAGGGAGATAGAAAGTTTTAAAAACGGAGAAGAGAATTGGTAGAAGTATTGGTCCGTTCCAGCTTCCCCAGCAAAAGCAGAAAAGAATCCGCAGTCAGTTAAGGTTTGGAGCAATCTTCCGTCCCATAATAAAGCTCCATCCTCTCTCTCAATCCCTCCCAATAAAAGAATCCTATTCAGGCACCATCTCCGTCCCCAAAACTTTCCCTGGAAAAATAGTAAGAGGACTTTTCCTCATAGGGCAGAAGGTATGTCAAATAGAGAGACAGGTCCTAGAAAGAGCCCTTTCTTTCCAGTAGAAAGCCCTCTTGAGGTCACTTTTTAATTTCACATCTGTGGACAAGTTGTCCATAGAGGATCCAAGTAACTTTCCGTATGCCCCTGTCAGTAGCTTGATACGTAACACCGCGGAAACCTAAAAGTATGGGACCAAGTAGCGGGAGCAAATAAAAGTTCCCGAAGCTCAGAATGGGAAGAATGGAGTTGCCCCGACAAAAGAGATGATCGCCAGATTGTTCAGGGTGAGTCCCGGTTCTCCTCCACCCCTATCTATATAGGACACTTAAGTTAACTTTCCCGACTGACGTCGATGGCATTGTCTAGGAGAGAAGAATTACGTTCGACATAGGCATTGGAAGTTTGGGACAATCCGTCAGGCTATTGAGCCCCACAGATTTTCGATCAGGATGTGTCTAAAGGACTCAGGCGTAAATGAAGTCTATCCAGCTAGCCAGCTTAAATGAGAAGGGCTTAAAAGATCGGTCCCAACTTCTTCGTAATCTCTTGTCCTTCAGCACGGATATGCCTGCGATCCTGGAGATACACTTTGTTTGCGAAGTTGATGCTCGCTGCGGCCTAGCGAATTTGTTGTCTATTCAGCATATGGGGAGCCAGCTGGCCAGAGGTGATTCTTTGTTACTAAAACGTTCCTTGGCTGTAGGATTAGTCGTGGTTGATATGGCCGTGCGCCCAATGAGCACGGGGAGCGTGCCGACGCTTTCCGTCAGTTGGGGCCGTTTCTGAACGATCGTCGAGCTTTCGTCTTAATGATGGAATGCAATGTCATCCTGGACCCCAATATAGACAGGGGATTGCTAGCGAGAGATCATCGGGCGATCGTAGCTTGGTTGATCTGATTGATGAGTTTGAGCTCGTCTTTATATATCGAATTGATTATCCAGGCCCTGAGATGTGGACGTGGATTCTTAAGTTGATGTCTTTCCGGATAGCCAAATATCTGGATATAATGGTATTTAGAAGAGTCGATCTAGATTTGCAAGATTGCCCCCGTTCCACCAGTTAGACTATTCGTATCATAGACTTGTCTGCGCCCGGATGGTGTAAGGCTCTAGTCCTAGAATGGCTGGACACTGGAAGGTCAATCGGTCTTTACTGGACAGGCGAGACTTCCAGCAATATCTGACTAGATTAGTGCAGCGGAAATTAGCCGCTGCGGTTATTGGGAATAGGTGGTGTGAGAGGCTTAAGGATGGGATTTGGTCTTTCACCACCGAATATAGACATCGACTAGACTAGGCATGTCCACTGTTTTCGCGGAAAAACAGCATAGCGTAAATGAAAAATACCACAAATTTAAAGAAAATAAAATATTATCGTCAAAATGCTTATGTTATTATTAAGATGAAAGAAAAAAGTATTTTTTAATTATTTTTTGATATTTTTTATTATTTTCTAACACGTTCGAAATTTTGGTTAAAGTCTTCTTTTGTTTACGTCATCGCGGTGACGTAAAAATAACATAGTTTTTTTTTGTAAAAATAACATAGTTTTTTTTTTTCATTGCCAATCTTTCCCGTTGAAAACACATTGATTTGGAAATTCTTGTAAAAATCAAATAATTGTCCGATCTTAATGAAATTTTTAGGACTTACTCACAAATGAATGAAATTATTTTTGCAATATTTTGTTTTTAGAAAATTTTGGTAAAATTTTTTTTTTTTTAAATATGTTACCCCCCACTTATTTAATTTCATGAAATTTCGCCCAAAAACTTTTTGGCTCCTCAATTTTTTTTTTTTGTTAAAAGAAGGAGTCTTTGGAGATGGTAAATAACCTACTTTTTTTTTTCAAATTTGAGCTATTTAACTGAAAATCTTGTCTGAATTGAAAAATAATGAATCCAATAAAACTATGATATTACTTAATTAGAAAAGCTTTTAATTGCTTTTGTAAATAAGTAATATTAAGGACATTATTGCCTGAAGAAATAATTTTTTTCTGATGAATAATTAATTTTTACAAGAATTTTTTCGTTTTTTAAGAAATTTTAATTATAATAATGTATAATAGTTTAACATCGTGTAAAGCTCTGTATTAGGAGGGCTCCTCGATATTATGTAGTAATTAAGTAGAAAAAAAATTGACGAATCCAAAATTGCTAAGTTTAATAAATTTAGTTGAGCTACTTTTTTTAAAAATAATTATTTATGTTGTATTTTTTTACTTAATACATTCCTTATTTCCATGTATGATATACTGAAATTGCCAGTATTGTTACAAGGTCACGTGATTTAAGGGTTTTGTCCCTTTACGCGGCCTTTTCAACATTTCTTATTTTCCGTTCAATTTTAAAAGTGTAAACTTTAAATTTTAAAGTAATTTTTCTTTTTTTCATTTACTATTTCATTAAATAATTTTATTTTATGTATTGTATTTCGATTAGTGTGGGTCATACTCAAATAGAATAATTTTTTTTTTTAACTCCGACTTTTAAAAATTATGTCATTTATGGTAATCCGTAGTAGCTGTCATCGCCTCGTCATTCAACAATCCATCAATAGTTGGGTCAGATTAACAGGATCGATCGTTACTAATTGGTTGTATATTATTTTTTTATGCTATAAGTAAGAAAAATTTCTTTCAAATCAGATTACTTTAACTTTAATTTTTTTAATTTTACTAAAATAACGTGTCAGAAATTTTTTTAAATATTTTAAAAATCGATAAATTTATGTTTGTTTACAAATTTCTTAAAATTAAGAAAATGGCCGTTTTTAAGAAAATTTAAAAATTTAAAATTAAATTTGACAATCAAATGTATATAGTTTCTATCTGAAATACACCAGAATTGTTTAATTAATAGAAATCGTAAATTTAATTATTAAACTTTCAATTAAAGCTAAAATGAAATCTTCAAGAATGTTTTTTCGTTGTAAAAAATTCATTTTAAACTTTAATATAGAAAATTTATGCCGAAATAGTGGACATACCTAGACTAGACTTAGATAGGGCTAAGATGGTGAAGACTCTATAGGATAGTCTATCTTGGGCGGTGGATGTGATGGTTCCCTAGAGAGAGCTTTAGCTAGACAGGGTCTGTTGCTTGAGGCTA
Organism: Acanthosepion lycidas; assembly: GCA_963932145.1. Lineage (NCBI taxonomy): Eukaryota > Metazoa > Mollusca > Cephalopoda > Sepiida > Sepiidae > Acanthosepion > Acanthosepion lycidas. Next base: position 93,419,141 of record OZ010582.1, on the reverse strand, counting down.
GCAAGCGTTACCTAGGTCAAGTAAAGACACATAAGTTAAAAATGTATCTAATGAAGTGGTGAATATTGGCGCAGAATGCTCAAGGAAGAGATCCATCAATACATTTGCGAGGTCACTATCTCTGACAGGCATATTCTGAGGTCGATCAAAAGCATGTCTGAGGCGTTTCGGCGGCATTTCTAGAGCCAGTTTACCAAGGTGCCTGGTGGTGACGAGTTTCGCGCATATTTGGCTGATTCTCTTCGACTTTCGTCGGCTGTAACGGCTAGTAGTTAGGGTGGGCTCACAATGGGCGAAGTTCACTTTGCATTAAAGTGGGTCGGCAGTGGCAAGTCTGCGGCGCTTGATGGTCTCCCCTACGAATTGTAGCTGAAGCTGTCGCACATTTTTATTTTGATTTAACAACTTGTTCCGGCAGGTGTCCATCCGTGATAGGATCTCCAGGAGTGTAATTAGACTGTTGAAAAAAGGTCAAAGGCTGGAATTAGATGATTGTAGACTAAAAACTCTGCTAAACACAGAGTTAAAGATTTTTCTGCCCAAGATCCTGATCGAGTGTTTGCAGTCAGCTGTCGCGAGCTTGTTGGAACTGAAACATTGAATACAAGCTTAAAATTAACGCTGCCAAGCCCAGTAATTTTTTTCGCAATTTTTTCAAAGTTGAACTTGTTAGATGCATATTTGCAAATCCAGTTTGACGAAGAATACTTAAAACTGTTAACAATCGATGCACACAATGGATTATAAAAGTTTAGCAGATTACCTTTCGGAATTAAGGTATCACCTGGAATATTTCTGCAAGTAAGGGACATAATTTTGAGTGATTGCCTACTCAGATGATATATTAATGAAATTGAACATCCAGAACAGCATATTCAGCCCGTTATTCAGGTAAATAAACAAATATTTGTTTATTTTTAGTGATGTGAAATTCGAACTGTTTCTGACGAAAATTAAATATTTAGGTCAAAAGATTTTGATCCAAAATTTGAAATAATCGTAGGGAGCGACGCTAGTAATTAGAGTGTCTGTACTGTAATTTTGCTTATACACAAGGATGTTTATGTAAAGGGGAATAGAACATCCATCAAAAAAACATTTATCAGCTGAGAAGAATTATAGCCAGATGGAAGTGTTGGGAATCATTTTTACCGTGAAAAAAATATCACAAATTCATACACGGTAGACGGTTCAGAGTGCATACGGGCCGGCGTCCATTGTTATCTATTTTCAGGTCAAAAAAAGGGTATTCCCACATATACAGCGAATAGGAAACAATTCTGTTGAAGTACAATGTTTAAAAAGGAATCCCTCAAAAAAGCAAAGACACACAGATTGTTTGCCAAGACATATACTTAAATTATATGAACCTTTAGAAGACACTAATTATAGCGCTAAGAGCTGATAATAAAATTAAGAATCTTACGTGATCTACCAGCGGCACTGGATGAAATTAAAATAAAAGCTCAACTGGTTACTTTTGTTAGAGAAAAAAGAAACAATTTGGAAAATGTAGGAGAAGAATTAAATTATAAAGAACATTGACGGCGACAAGTATTTTCTAATCTGCGATGAGGTCTTAATGAAGGAGTGGTAAGAGAACCCGATTATCTCCCTTGTCTTTTAATTTGTATAAGTCACACCGTCTTAGCCAAAACGGCAAGACTCTTTAGGTACGTTCAATAAAGTCGCATTAAGCAGAACTAGATTCAGAGTTTTCATTACAGTATGATAAATGACTGGTAATGAATGTCTCCTCAGTAAAGGGTGATGAAAGATTTTCATATAGGTCATCCAGGTATCGCTAGAATGAAATCCCTCATGCGCATCTACGTCTAATAACCTATTATGGAAAAAGACACAGAGAGACTGGTAAATGTATGCCGTGTTTGTGCTACACCCGCAAAATCAGCACCAGTTAAATTCAACCCTTGGCCAAAGACAGACACATCAGATGACACATCGATAAATGGTGCCTACTATTAATCGTTGTCGGCAGTTTTTTTTCCAAATGGCCAGAAATTTTTAAATGTAAGATTTCAACTTGGTTTTCAGCAGTTTTCAGACGTTTATATCTTGCGATGAAAGAACATATGATAGTAAAGCGAATATTCAAGTTTTCTTGTAACTTTAACCTTCTTTCCAGAGATTAGCAAGCAGTTCTTTTGTGGAATTTGTTAATTATTCAGTATCTAAATATATATATATATATATATATATATATATATATATATATATATATATATATATATATATATATATATATCATATATAAATATATATATATATATATATATATATATATTAATATTATTGTATGTATATATGTTATATAATATTTTAATATATTATAGATAATATATATAATATATATATATACTTTATATTCACATATATATATATATATATATATATTAGTAATATGTACATATTATATACACTTTATATATATATATATATTTTAAATCTAAAATGTTCATATAGATATATTTTATATATGTACGAATATTTTGTAATATATATATATATATATATATATTATATATCATATATATATATAAATATATTTCATAAATATATATATATATATTATATGCATAATATATATATATGTATATATATCGTTTAGGTATATATATTACACATACATATATATATATATATTATATTATATATATATATATTATATAAATATCTTTTATATATTGTATATATGCATTATATGCATATATATATATATATATATATATATATATATTATTTCTACATTCTACATGTAAGTTGTAAATTTTATATATTTCTTAAATATATTATATATGTATATATTATATATATGTAATATATTATACCTATAGTATATATATATATATATATATATATATATATATATATATATATATATATATATATATATATATATATATATTAACAGACCATTGATTTTCTTTTTTAATAACCCTCCTCACGTCCGATGATGTGCGTTATATATAAAATATATTAAATAAGTGATTCAGTTCAATGTCGAAATCCCTTCACAAACAAATTTTTAAGGGTGCATTAACCTACAAATCTCTCGAGGAATGTTATGATCCTAGTTTGTAAAAAATATAAGCTGTATAAAGTTTTCTTTAATACACAATTACCTTCGGCTCTTCATTCAGTCTTATTCAAGCATGGAGATTATTTTGATTTTGGTAAAATTCAGTTAGCGTCCGAGATGAATAATTATGCCGCGAATCGAAATATATATATATATATATATATATATTTTTAAATGTGTTATTTATAACGGATAAAAATTTTTGAAACTTTTTGTAAAGAAATACCTCATACGATTGAATTGTAGATTAATGTACATTTAGAATTTTGTTAGCGAATGTACTACGCCATTTTATATCATTAACTTTACTAATATATCTTTCGTATGAATGATTCTTTGTAACATATATAACAGTGTATTGTATATTCATATAATATATAATATATATATATATATATATATATATATATATATATATATTTATATATTTTATATGTACATATTATATATATATATTTGTATATAATATATACATGTAATTATTTTATATATATATATATATATATATATATGTATATATATTATATATTCATATCTATCTATCTATCTATCTATCTATCTATATATATATATATATATATATATATATATATATATATATATATATATATATATATATATAGGTATATTATCACTGTATATATTATATTCGTAGACAACTGAATTTCTTTCTTAAATAACTCTCTTCACATCGGGTGGTATGCATTATCACAATCTTTATTAGGGCTATGAAAATCATATGTGAAATAAGAATATTATTTGATTGTGAGAATGGCTTGAAGTTTATGATCACATACTTGAGGATTGTGCGCTGCAAATTTTCCTCCTCTATGGCAATATATGCTTGACAATCCTCACACATAAGGCATAGTCTTCAAGCAACAAATATATTGTTCTAAAGAAGGATACTGAGGATTGAATAAACCGAACATCTGAGAAATGATGACGTTCGAGAAATAGCGACACTCTTAGGGAACATAATTCATACTTCTATTAAACGCCAGCAAAATGCATCTGACATTTCTAGCTCGCATAATGCGGACAGATTTCTTACAAAATTTAATAATCACACAATAGATTGAAGGTAAATGGGAAAGCCGAAAACAATTCACAACGTAAATGAGGTTGGTTTAGGAGACATAACAGAAAGCATATTGTTTCTAAGAGCTACAAATGACAGGAAATTGTGTAAAGCCATCATTGCCAACATTCTGAAGGGAGACGGCACATGGAAGTAGAAGTGCCTGGCGTAAAGAATAAACCACTTTATCATGGCGCTCGTTTTAATTGACAAATAGTTACATCGTTGTAATATCAAGATAACTGAGGGAGATCAGTTTGGATGACTGATCACCCAAGTCAGAAACATCCAGCCAATTATCAAATATCAATTATTTTGGTAGTCAACACTGACAGGAGCCCAATCTAATCAATCACACACACACACACTCATACATACATGCATAGATACATACATACATACATAGATTATATATATATATATATATATATATATATATATATATATATATATATATATATATATATATATATATATATATGTGTGTGTAAGCAAATATATGGATATAGACCCGACAGTATGAAGAAAAATATACGGAAAAAAAACGAACAAAAATCCTTATATGCAATTATGCTGTTTTAATGTTAATATAATGTCAACGTCGGACGTTTCGGTTTAATAAACCATCTTCAGGACATATTCATAAAATATAATTAACTTTATCAATTCAACATGACAAAGACGATGGACATAAGAACAAAACTTATCCAAACAGATAACTGAAAGTTTTATGATCAGCGTTCGTTTTATTAGACCGAAACGTCCGACGTTGACATTATAGTAACATTAAAACAGCATAATTGCATTTAAGGATTTTTGTTTGTTTTTTCCGTATATTTTTCTTCATATATATATATATATATATATATATATATATATATATATATATATATATACACACATACATATGTGTTGTGTGTGTGTGTGTGCTTAGCATAAACGCAACGTTATCAACTCACAGCAAATTCTTTGGTAAATAACATACAAACATGTAAATCACTCGCAAGACACAAGGTAAATTGTGTTCAATATCTGATCGAATACCCGGATGTCAGGACAATGACTCAATTTAAAGTATTATTTTTTTTAAATCTTTGAAATATTCGTTCACTTACATTTAACCAAACCCATTTAATTAAGTATTTACTGACCACATGCAACATATATATCTAGCTAGCTAGCTAGCTAGCTAGTTAGCTATGTCTGTTTGTGTATATCTCTTCTTATTACCTCTTATTATTTCAGTATTTAAAATAGTCACTAAGCAGAATATTAAGATTATGCATAGTTGCACCATAAAAAAAATGTTTAGAAATATCTAGCACAGCAAATTAATATAGTAAACACACCCATCGTATTCGACGCAGAATGTTAAAGCGCCCAGTTTCAAGTAACCGACAGCTAGACACCTTCACATGATCTGATTATAGTGGTGAAGTATTTGTGCAGAATCAGCCACATATTCTGATGTGCCGAATACAGAGACTTGGTGCACTAAGTGCCACAAGGTCCCCAAGGTCCCTCCACCGGTTTTGAATTCAGAGTTGTCCTTCTCCTAGACCCGTTGCAATCCAAAGCTATGGAAGCCAATCGGTCCTGCTATTTACCCATAGTTGGAGAGAGAAGAGGATTAATATCTATCCCAATGGTATTAGAACATAAGTGAATGTAATATATCCGACTGGAATTCGAATTCGGCTCTTTGATTCATCAATTCACTACTCCATCGTGCCTATTATAATATAAAAATTATCTATGTACGTCCAATTTTGTTCGCGGGAAAACAGCATAGTGTAATGAAAAAGACCAGAATCTTAATAAAAATAATATTTTATCATCAAAATATTTATGTTATTATTAAGATGAAAGGTTAAAATACTTTTTTTTTTTTTTTTAATTTTTTTTAATACTTTCTAACGCGTTCGAAAATTTGGTTAAAATCTGGGTGGCATAATAATTACATTCTTTTTTGCACTTTTTTTCTCGTTGAAAACTCCTTGATTTGAAAATTCATGTAAAAATCAAATAATTGTCCGATTTTAATGATATTTTTAGCTGTTATTGCAAAATGAATGAAATTATTTTTGAATGTTTTTTTTAGAAAATTGTGGTGAAAATTTACTTTTTTTTTTGCATATGTTACCTCCACTTACTTAATTTCCTGAAATTTCGCAAAAAAATATTTCCCTAATACTTTTATTCCTTAAAAGTAGGACTCCTTGGAGAATGTAAATAAACTAGACTTTTTTCAAATGTGCACTATTCTAACTGAAATTCTGCTTTCATATTGAATGAAATAAAACTATGACATTATTTAATTAGAAAAGCTTTTAATTGCTTTTGTAAATAAATTATGTTAAGGAAAGTATTTTCTGAATAAAAAGAAATTCTTCAGATGAATACTTTATTTTTGCAAGAATTTTTTCTTTTTTTTTAAATTTTTATTATGATAATTTGTAATAGTTTAAAATCGTGTAAATTTCTGTATTGGGCTATTTCCTAGATGTGCTATATTAATTAAGTCGAAACGAAATTTACGAATCCAAATTTGAAAAGATTAATAAAAGTAGTTACAAAATAGTAGTTTTAAAATATTTTTTTTTATTTTTACTTAATTCGTTCCTTTTTTCATCTATGAAAGGCTAAACCTTACATTAATATGAAAACATCCGGTGATCTAAAAGATTAGTCTCTTTACACAGAAATTAATTTAAGAAAATTTTATAGTATTTTATTTTTTAGTTTTTCATAATGCAACTTGGAAAGGTAAATAAAATCATTAAATTATTAGATAATCGCGGAAAATATATTCATTTGTAAAAATTCATAGTTAGGTAAAATAAAAAGAAATACGTTTAATTTGATCTAGTAAAATGTTGTCAGTTCCAGTCAGACATACCAGCTGTCACCACTTCGTCACTCTATTGTCCATTAATCAACGCTTCTGATAAACAGAAGCAATCAATAACAAATGGTTGTATATTACTTTTCCATGTTATAAGTAAGCAATATTTATTCCAAATCAGATTAATTTAACTTTAAATTTTCTATCTGTACTCAAATATCGTGTTTGTATATATCTATATCTATATATATATATATATATATATATATATATATATATATATATATATATATATATATATATATTGTGAAGAGTTGTAAAATCAATAAATTTATGATTACAAATTTCTTTAAATTAAGAAAATTGTCAGTTTTAAGAAAATTTTAAGAAATCGAAATTAAATGTAACATTACAAGCCATATAATGTGTATCTGAAAAACACCAGAATATTTTACTAACTGAAAATAATAAATTTAGCTTTAGCTTTCAATTAAAACTAAAAAGCAATCTTCAAGAATGCATTTGCATTTGTAAAAATTCATTTAAAACCTCAGGTGTCGAAAATTTATGCCGAAAATGCGGAGGTACCGAAACAAACAAATACATACATTTATGTTTGACTGGACACTTGTTTTTTTTTCGACAATTACACATTTACAATATTGGCATTGCGGTTAAACAAACTCAACGACAATATTAACACAGAAAAATGTGTAATTGTGGAAAACAATTACTGTCTAATACATCATAAATCTATGTATAAAGACGTCATCGATAAAGCTAACATGAAAGAAAATTTTATTTCGCTTCTACAACCAACAACTGAAAAACAAGATTTCATCACCATAAAATGACATAACAAAGAGCAATATGCAAATGGTACGGCACTCTCAAAATTTTACTGTGATATTAAAACAAATGATTATACACCAGCTGTAAATCGGAATTTTGTCGTCAAATCTACACTCTGTTCTGGCCGCGGCGACCAATGCAACTTGTGTAAAAAATGATTCATCCACAAAAATTTTAATGACCGAAATCTGCTTAATAAACGAAATGAAATCATTTTTCTTGTAATCACAGGAAAAAAAAATCTCTCTTGAAATATTTTAATTCTGGATAGATAAGTTATTCAAATATCACACGCCCTGTACGTATTTTAAGTTACATATTAATTATGCAGCCTCTAACGTTTTTAACGTCTATTAATACTTAACGAGTTACAGGGCGTACCTCTTTTAAACATTAAGCTTGCATCATTTTTTCATTTTACAATAGTATCATACCTACAATCTAGGTTTTGTATTCCTGCTTCAATATAATATTGAGTTGGTATTAACTTTGAACTTTGAATCGGCGTTTAATTTAGCGTTTTTCTTTTTTTTTCTATTCGAACCAGTATATTTTGTTAAAAACAACCATAGTTTAAATTATGCAACGATCAACGTCTTTCAATCGCCTTTTGCCTAAATCAGAGAATTGCGCTACACGTGAGGAAAAAAAGATATAAAGTTATTCTAACAAACAAACACATACACATGTATTATTAGAATAACTTTATATCTTTTTTAACTTTATATTTTATATATATATATATATATATATATATATATATATATATATATATATATATATATATATGCATGTATGCATATATATATATATATATATATATATGCTTGTGTGTGTGTGTGTCAGAAGAAACGTCTATCGGTTTAACATGTACCACTTTAATTAAAGTTTAGCAGTTAAAACAATGTGCAGAAAATTAAGAATGAAATTCAGTTAGTTTTATTTTTGCATTGTTTGGTTTCCATTTTTTAATCACGCTTCACTCGCCTTCTTAGTCATGTGCCATACGTGATAAACGATTAGGCAATCATGTATCTTTCGATATATGACTAAGGAGACAAGTTTGTTTTTTCCCGCAGTAGTTTGCTATTTCTTTCTGTGGTAGACCATTTTTCATCCAAGTCTAACAAACTCAATCTGTCCTGCTATATACCCATAGCTAAAGAGGAGAAGAAAAGTATTCATAACTTTTCCAAGGGTAATAGTAGGCATTATGGTCGGTGATTTGTTTTCATGTTGATTTGGAAACTTTTTACGTTCGCAACGTTTGTTTTAGATACGGTCAACTTCACGAGAGCGTTTCTCTGAGCTTTCTTGGTCCTACATTTTTCACTGACCTGAGGTGGAACAACTACATCGAATCAATAGCTACATCTACTGCAAGGATAGTTGGCATGAATTTAAGCGTGCTACTAGGTTGCCATCTCGATCCATTACTTTTCTGTCCAATACATCATAAATGTATGTATATAGGCGTCATCTATAAGGCTAACATTAAAAAAAAAATTATTTCGCTTCTACAACCAAGCACTGAAAAGCAAGATGTCATCACCATAAAACAACTTAACAATGAGCAATATGCAAATGCGACGGCACTCCCAAACTTTTACTGTGATATTAAAATAGATGACTATACACCAGTAGTAAACCGGTATGTAACCGCCTCTTCTCCTCCAACAGCTTCTTCTGTCGCAATTACCGACAGTGAAACTCCCTTCCTCTTACTTGTTTCCCTGATACCTATAATCTTCAAAACATTAAATGTAAGGTCAATCGACATCTGATGCCTTGATCTTGATCCCCGTTCTTCTCTTTATCCTTTCCTCAAACAACCCTCTTTACTCTTACATTGACTCTCTGTAATAACTTCCGCGCTAGTCTACTTGCTTGAGATGAAATACTTAAAAAAAAAAAGTAAGTTAGACTTAATAAGAATGAATTTAATAAGTGTTTGTGTTGTAATATAGTGCTTTTGAGGTGCATTTATACTAAGTAAAATATTTATGAGTAATCGCTCGTCGCGTACAGAAATATTTTCTTTCATAATTACGGTGACATTTGTCAAATCAAAATTTTGTGATCAGATTTTGTTCTTGTCTATTTTGAGCGAATTTAATGGGAATTATAAATTTTGTGTTGTTAATGTAAGAATTACTGTTGGCGGTGTTTAGCATCAACAATACGAAAATCATAATACAAAATTTGAAAATAAATTAGTTATCCTTAATAGTAGCAGTCGGAGATATAATTAAAAAGAAAAAAAATCTAACAACAATTCAGAAGCTGGTATTTATCAATTAAATCTCTTAACATGCATAAACAAATATATCGGCGAGACATCTAAAAGACCGTAACTATGAACATAAAATGTATTTACGTTTTGATAATACTTTACTCAGTGTTTTAAATACATATATATATATATATATATATATATATATATATATATATATATATATATATATATATATGGACAGAAAACTTTATTTTCTTTTAAGCATCTTTAAGGGAATTTTATATTTTATATAATTTGTCCCAGTACAAAAAAATGTCCATATCGTTCCTTGTCCTAATGGAACACCACTTTAGCCATTTTCAAGTTGCTGGTATTTTTTTTATTTTCATGTTTTGACTGTGAGATTATTATTCCCGAATTATAGTAACAGCGATTCAGACCTCTACTGTGTTGGGCATGGCTGGAATTCAAGTGAACGACTTCTATTTTTAAAAGACTTTCAGGGTCCCGTTATCATTTTTAAACAAGGTAAAGTTGATGGTGGGGACAGTTGTTTGATTTACTAGGCCTCTCTTATAAAGGGGTGGAATTTGATTTAAAATTTCATTTGTTTAATCGACTAATATTTTAGGGGTTCTTGTAGATTAGGGGTTGATAAATGTTTTTCTTTTTATAGAACTCCGCTCTGATAATGACATGTGAGGCGTCTAGTCAAGGAGGTGGACGTATATACACGATATGGACATATTTTGTTCTCGCTCATTCCTATCAAGAGAAAAAAATGTAAGAACGCTCTAAAAACTAAATGAATATTATAATTTTTTACACTTCCTTCATATTTAACTCTCTCTATATATATTTATATCTGGTGGACTCTCCTGTCGTGGATTATAAATTAGGATCAGCAATAGATGCTGCCTTTCGCATGCTAGTAGGTGATATTGTGGAGAAAATCGTGTAAGGGAAAGTCATATTTCATTTATGCTTTCTTAAGTGCGATACTAGAGCAGCCTTGCTGCGGGCGAAAGGCCACACTGACAGATGTAATTCGTTAAAGCAGGATTTTGATGGTATCTCTGCTTCAGAGCTTGACGAAGCTGATCACGGTACTTAAGTCTACTGTCTTCAAAACTCTTTAACTTAATGAAACCTGTTTTAGACTACACCTTTCGGTTTGATGCTTGGTCTTCCCAGGTTTTCAGATCAAAGTTGAGACGTTTCAATATATATATTGTCATCCACAGACAGAATGTTTCACTGTATCACAGCTCATCAGTGTGGCTAGACGTCCGGTCGCCTCTAGCTAGGATTGAAACCTGACGGAATTGGCGTCTACCACTTAGCCGTTGGCGCACGGCAGGGATGAAGGTGAATTTAAGCGTATTTATTTTTTAGATAAACACACAGTGACTGAGAGAACTCGATTCGATTTACCGAATAGTTTGCATTATTAGCCGTAATTGTCACTGTTTACAAACCCACACTTCCTCCTCAGAGAGCTCAACCGAAATAATTTTTTCAGGAGCTTATATATTGTCATCCACAGACAGACTGTATCACAGCTCATCAGTGTGGCTAGATGTCCGGTTGCCTCTAGCTAGGATCGAAACCTGACTGAATTAGCGTCAGTCGAGGTTTCTACCACTAAGCCGTTGGGATGAAGGTGTATGTACGCGTATTTATTTTTAGATAAACAGACAGTGACTGAGAGAACTCGATTCGATTTATCGAATATATATATATATATATATATATATATATATATATATATATATATATATATATATATATATATATATATATATATATATATATATATATATATATATAGATAGATAGATAGATAGATAGATTGATTTTTTTTAATCAAAAATATGTTTTGTTCTTCAAATATCATTACAAAGAAGTGTCTCTAATATTATATGTCTCGGCATCACTCGATTTTCCACCGTCTTAACATGTTTTCTCTCTGACTTTTGTATACATATTTTCAGGGTAATTGTTCTGACACGCTTTCCTTCCATGTGTCTCGAATGCGTAAATTAAAGCGCTGTACATGGTTCGAATTTAGGTCTCAACTTTTTTGAAGTAGCTAGGGTTTCTATTTAATAATTTCTTTTCTCGCCACGGAATTCTCAGGTTTCCCTATCATCTGCATTGTCGAATGTTTTACTTTCAACGCTATCTCCTGTCTTCTCGATTTCTGTTTTGTAATGTTCCTTTCTTTTTACTAAATTATTCTCATTGGTGGCATTATTGCATTATTTGGGATGAATATATTAAAACAATATTTCAAGCAATATACATTATTTTTGATTAATTCATAGATTATTTGTCATAATTAAACCTTATGCAGTTATGTAAAAAAAAAATAGGTCTTCTTCTGAAAGCGATTATTAGACATCCTTAAAAGGATTTTGTATTATCAGATGACATTTCAAAACCAATGTGAATATTATATTTTTTATATAATTTTACAGCCAATATTATATATCAGTTAGTTCTCGATGTAATTGGTTTGACAGTAAATATATTTATTTTACCCCTTGAGAGAGTCAATGAAAATAAATCAGGAGTGTCGAAAGTCTCATTTAATATTTTAATAATTTCCCGAAGGCAAGATCTATGGAAAAATTACAGATGATTTAATAAACAGCTAAAGGCAATGTTTTGTCTCTCTAAGGAGCGTCATTCGGGAAGACGTAAAAAGTTTTATAACAGTCGAAGAATGTTCACTTTTAAATGAATAAGAGGCATTGGACGAAACATGGACAAAATATGTAAATATTTTAAAGTAAAAGCAAGACCAGTGGAAAGAAAACTCAACAAACCGAAAGTTAATGTTCCATGGTAAAAAAAATGAAAATGAAGAATACACGTTCGTAAACATGTACGCTCGGAGTAGAACACCTGTTTCTTTAAACTTAAAAACAAAATAAGAAATTTTGATCGTACATTTCAGCCAATCAGAGAAATATCCGCCTAAAAGTTTGGATAATCGTAAGATCCAGAACTTGTTTCAACAAAGTGTATATAAAGCCAATCAAAATTAACTTCCAGGTCCTTTTTTTCTACCACTACTAGAGGAATCCACGTCGATCATTTCTTTAATATATTTTTGTTGAAACTTGACTAATGCATGGAATAATAATGCAACACAAAATGTACTTAGAACAAAATGTATTGAAACAAGAAAGTGTACACAATATTTACATATAGTCTTTTGTATATTCCTGGAAAAAAAGTCCCTGGAGAATGTGTTGACTGAGTCGCAGTCGGGCAGAGTCTCTGGTTGAATCTCTTGATTCCTTCCCTCTCTTCCCGGTACCAACCATATTTATATGGTCGGTACTCCACTATGCAAATTAGGTGGATCCTACCAAAACAATTTTCAACACGTAGGGCTTGATATTTTTCAATTTATAAAAATCATCTTTTTTTTCATACAGACAACTACATAATAATTATACATTTCTCATTCACATAAACATTCAATACACACAAAATTGAACATAGATAAATTAATCTGATATTAATATTAAGATTCGTATAGACGTTGTTAAACACAAGGAACTTTACTCATTTATCAAATAGCAAAATTTGGGTTATATAAAATCACTGCTATTGAATGTTATTTTCATTGTCTGTGTTATTTTAAATCTACAGGGTGTTTATAAAGATTTTTTTAAATTTAAAAAAAAAATTACTAAAACAAATGATCAGATAAATATGTGGAAATTGTTACAAAATGAAGAGAAGTTATTCAGGTGTTTTTAAATTTTATTTAATACACTTTTATATTCGCAACGTTAGTTGCACGAAGCATATCAAAACAGTACACGATTTCCTGCCATGTTAGTTGCAGCATGACCTCACCAATGGGGGCAAAGTCATCGGTGATCTTTTTCTTTAGATCAGTAAATTCCGTATCTTTTTTCGATACAAGCTAACTTTTATATAACCCCATAGAAAGAAGTCCAGGGGAGTAATATCTGGTGAACAAGATGGCCAGGGAATTGGGTCATCTCTTCCAATCCACTGGTCTGGAAATGTCAGGGGTTCATTTAACAGTAGGACTTTCAACAACAGAATACCTAAAATACACAAATGCAATGTGATTAAAACATTTGATATCTGTTTAATACATTGACCAAATCCGAAACATTGCATCAATTATCTTTGTAATATATATATTATTTTTAAATTGGAAAGAGGATTTATGAACACGCTGTATTTGTTTTAGAATTCTCACACAAGCTGTAGTTCCGCAACAGACCTAATAATTTCAAGATCAGTTTAAATAATGACAGTTTTCGCAAAACTAAGTGTCATATGGCTATTTAATTTCCTTCCTTACTGGATGTCAGGGTTACAACAGTTCATATGGATAGAGAAAAATATATTATCTATAATACTAGCTTGCCTGTGGTGGTACTAAATATTACGCTTCACCCTTGCTAAGACTAGGCGAAAAGAAAGATCAGCAGATAGATTTGGGTCATCTAGATTTTTAGATATGAACCTATGAACTGTGGTATATTCTGCATATATATTTGCTAATTATCTCGGAATGTTACCAGCCAGCTCGTTAATATAACGCAAAAAGAGGGTTGGACCGGGGAGGCAGTCTTGGGGGAAAAAACAACATTAACCGCATGGCCTTCCAAATATTAACCATTAACAACGACATTCAGTGACCTCGTTGTTAGGCAGAACTTGGTAACTGAGAAGAATTTTCTAGAGATTGCATAACTGGAGAGTTTGTTTAGTAACCTTCATTGCTACAAAACATCAAAATACTTTGATATATTTAAGGCGATCACTCTCGTGGGGATATAATCATCATTTTTTTTTTACTGAGTTTTTTTTTTTGTTGTTTAACGGCATATGCTCATGAGACTTTTAATTCCCAAATTTCATTTTTTTAGCAGCATTAGTAATTTCTTTTACAAAAAATTATTGCTGGTAATATTTTTCCTTACAGAAATGTGTTGCTAGTATGTTTTTATTTTTACAAAAAATTTATTGCTCGATTTTTTTTATTGTTACAAAGTTTTGTTGGTAGTTTTACTATAAATTTTTTCATACTTTCATATTGTTTTGTCCATAGCTGGTACCATAACAGGCGCTACCACCCCGAGTCAAGGTGAACCTAGTAACAGCAGAAATTAAGAGGTGATTCCACGCTCCTCAAAATCTCCCGATCAAGAACCTTGCTGCCGGATGTAGTTTATCGTTATACATCTTTTACTAAGGTCTGATTAAAAGATAGGTAAAATACCAGCACTGGACCTACAGTAGGTTGTTTCTGCTGAAGACAGACTCAAAATATTGCTGACGATTCAAATTTGGCTGGTGTGGCGATATTGTGACGACGGTCAGCTCCCTCTCGCATACTTTAAACAAGACACACAGCTGACATCTTTAATAGACTTAAAAAAAAGATTATTTCTTCAGGCAGCGATGAGACAACTTTGCCAAGATGGAGGTTAGTTCTGAGCTTACTGGATGCTACATAGATTGACCCGCTCCACAACGAACTGCAGTTTAGCAAATATCAACTGCTGCACCTTACGTACAGTTTACTACTTGCGTGGTAACTTTTACACACCATTAAATTTAGTTGTTACGTTGTGTGTCCTCTCACGTTTCTGGTTTAGTATCGGCAATTTCTCAATCCTCATTATAGTGTAAATCTACGTAATTGTTCCTATGCTTGCTTTACTTAAGGGGCGTTACAGAAATAGTAAAAAGGATTCTTGAAGAGATTTAGTGACACAGAATGCGCATTTATGTCATAAACCACCAACTAGTTGATTTAATCTGCTGAATCAAGAGACAGCAATGTATTCGGGAGCAGATAGACGGCTGCACTCTCCTACTACTGCTACGATACTGTCTGCGTATGTTTTTCAGTTGTACATTGGAACTTAAACAAAGATCAAACCAGCCACATTCAGTTCGAGTTGTTAAAGTTTGACGCGTAAGATAGGTTTTGACATTGTGTGATAGGTAACACATTCTGTAACATTTATTATGTATAAGTGAGGGTTTATAAACTATGACTTCAGGGATTGATTCTTACTGTTAGCACCACGATGATAT
This sequence comes from Acanthosepion lycidas, assembly GCA_963932145.1. NCBI lineage: Eukaryota > Metazoa > Mollusca > Cephalopoda > Sepiida > Sepiidae > Acanthosepion > Acanthosepion lycidas. Next base: position 93,402,922 of record OZ010582.1, on the reverse strand, counting down.
AATACGGAAATTCCACCAAACTTCTCCTGACATATAGTGCTACCAATTTGTCTTTGTTCTGCACTGCAATTTTCTCTAATAGTATATTCGAGAAATTATAGTGTTATAATTGTCCGGCATTTATTTCTGCCATCAACTAGGCTCTAAGTAACATCAGTTCAAACGATTATTTGTGAAGTTATATCCTTTAGAGTTGGCGGGATTTTTTTTCTTTTACTCTGTCCATTTTTACATGCGTTCTTTTTTCACGTTTTCTTCCTTTTTGAAATAAGGAAATTGATCTCTTTACGAATGATATAGAAAATCAGGTTGTTCGGAAAATGATGTCCGATTTTAGAAAAGTAGTCATGTTGACTTTTCCCAATTATATTATCTTATTTTTCCCCCACCAAAAAATCAGACTTGAGCCCTTTAACTCCCTAGGACGACACGCAGTGTCCGTCATTCTACTTTTCATCAAAGGCCTATAGGAACTCTGAACATCTATATACTTCTGACGTCGATATAAATGTATATCTATGCCTTTATGATAAAACTGTAAAGGTTTGTGCATCAAGCAATCTGTAAATGCATTTTATCTACCTTCTTTGTAAGTGGATCTCTTTTGGTTTAAAGAATTATCAAGATACTTGAAGAAATGGTTGGTAGTAGGCGATAGATCAGGGAAATATAGTAGATGTTGGAAAGATTCGTATATGTGGACCATTGTCATGAAGCAGATTTGGATCTCGTCGATTAAACAGTGATGGTCATATTTACCATAACTGAAAATGCATTTCATCCAATTGCCGGCTGAAAAAAAAATTAGCTGTGATAAGCTGGTTGGATTTCAGAAGGTTTTAATGGATTAAGCTAATAATGGATTACAAACAATCTTCGGTTGATACAATTTAGATTCTTAAGAGTGTGTGGGTTCTTCTTCATGATCAAGACATTGAGTCGATCGTTTAATTATAAAGAATTCATGTCACACTCGATGCCGCTATTCAATAAAAGAAATGGGAGCCGCTTTTTCGTGTGTCCTAGCGTTCAGTGTATTCCATTTCTATATTTGTATCCTGCAGTAAAAAGAAAAGACAAACAGAAGAAGGGATACCATTTATTGTTGCATTATAACGTTTAAAATAGAGACTAAGAAATTTAAATAAAAAGAACATAAAAAGATATTTGACTTCATTAAATAAGAAAATTCTGAATGTCTTTTATCATATCGACAAAATGTCAGGAAATTGACTTAATAATATAGAATATGAATGTGGTGGTAAGATTCACACAGAGATTGATCAGTAAAAATATATTTACAGGGTCTTAATAATTTGGGATATAAATGTGGTGTTAGGATACGCTCTAAAGCAGAAACTGACCAGTAAATTATATTTACAGCGCCTTAATGATTTAGAATACAAATATGGTGGTAGGATATACACTAAAGAAAAAAAAACTGATCATTATGACACATGTTAAAGTAGCACCAAATATGTATAATTCTAATTTTGTAGAGGCAGCACCGAATGCACTTCAAGCTTTACACTCTAACTTTCCCTCAGCTGATGTGTAACCCTTTTTCTCAAGTTTCTTAACCTTCCTGATGTTCTTCAATTTGTACGATATTATTCAAATGATGACACCCATTATGGGAAAATGTCTCTGGCAAGTTGACATAGGTTTTGCACGACTAGTCTTGATCTTCAAGATACGTTTCTCCACTTTAGAATTTCAGAAACCAGTGCCGTACGATTCGTTCACAAGTGGGTCCTCCTACCCACACTCTATTAATGCTGGCAGCACATTGAGCAGCATTAGGACCAAGCTTGAACTCATGTAAAATAAGTAAACACATCTTTTATTTTTGATGTCCAACAAAAAGAGTATATGTGTTAAGTCATATTCTGAAATGGATTGAAATAAAATCAAGAAGACACCGATTCGTTTTTGACTGCTTATCAACCCAACCCATTGCAAGTCGTTTATAGCCAAGAAATATGGAAAGAATTTCTTAAAGTAATGTTTTAGGAATGCACGTTATACTAATCAAACTGTAGTTGAGAGTAGAAAATGTTGATTCATACTCCTCCAAAGTCTATTTCTTCGTAAGGGAACATACCGAACGCAATAAAAGTACGCATGCCACTATCAAGGATCGAACCAAGACCGTTTAGATACAACACATTCTTCATACCAACTGTAACACGGGCTTGGATAACAAAGAACGAACTGACTAGACTCGATATAGTGCCAATACTCACAAATTCCGTGGTGATACTCATCCAAGTATTCATAATCCAACGGTTTGTGCCCCAATAGCAATGTCTTCGTTTAAGTAAAATAAATAATTATCGAACGATGTAAATATTGATATATCTGTATATATAAACCAGAAATAACTGTTGATTAAAACCTTAATACTTATTTCTCTCGACTTTAGCAAGATTGTCTCACTAGATCAATTACGACTGAATAGGGAGTTCGATTCTCACTGGGTTTTTCTCTTTTTCGGAATTCTGCCACACCTATCCTACGCTTGGTAAATCACTATAGCATATATTCCCATTGAAGTAAATCACTACTTTTTTGAATACTTCAATTTAGTGTAATGTTTAGCACACTTGCCTCGTTAGATCAATTAAGAACGAACAGTGATTAGGATCCTCACTGAGTGCCCCATCTTTTCGGCCTCGTGCCACACCTAAGCTGCCCTTATTAAATCAATATAACTTATATTTCTATTGGATATGGGTATTTCGACTCCATGCGTTGACTATCAATATTGTCTAACTGGAGCAATTCCGACTGAATAATCTCTTTGATCCTCACTGGGTACTTACTACATTCGACCCCGTGCAACATCTAAGCTACGCCTACTAAGTGAAAGTATGTCGATTGATACTTGATATATCATTTAATACTAATATTCCCTTCATTAACCGAATATTTAAAATGATTTAATGTTTCAGTCCAAATCCGAAAACTAACGAAAAATTTCAAAATTCCAAGAAAGTGATAACAAAACCGAAATCCAGTTTTCACAACAACCTCTGCTTATAACCAAACGTTGTTGTGAAAACTTCTATAAATCTGGTATTACATCCTCAAAACTTGCTTATTTTTTTCGGATGCATTTTAATGGCCAAATTTCATGCAATTTCCTATTAAAATGAAATAACAATCCAAGGACATTTTTTTTCTTACACTCATCAATATTTTCTTCCAAGAATTTTGAATTATTGTACGTTCAAAGTTTCTATAGTTATTTTGCATTTGAACTTAAATATCGTTTATAAATATTTGGTTGATGAAGGAAACCGAAATCCTGAAACATGAATTCTTTTATTTTTTTACTACACATTTATCGTGTCGGGCCTATGCCTCACTTAATTTTGATTTCAAAGAAAAATAAGTGCTCCTTTTCGAAATAACACGTAGCTGCTAAATAAGTTACAAGCCTGAAAATGACTGGAGGATCCAGCTGCCGAAATGTGTTAAATAATTTATTGACGTTTGGTAAATAAAAGCAGACAAAAACGTTTTTCAATGTAGCCTGCAGGACAGTAAATTATGAAAGAACGTCAGCTTTTCATATTTTTCTATTATTTTCTGGAAGCATTTTTAATTTGGCTTTCTTCGAGATTTGTTTGACGAACGCCATGTCGTTAAATATGAAAAAAAAACAAAAAAAACAACATATAATTAAATTGTCTTAACTAAATTATTCACAGATTTTAAGTACATCATTTTGTGTCTGTTCAGTCGAAAAATATGAAATGGCAGCCATTTAAAAATGGAGTTAATAATTATTTAACAAAATAAATCTGTTTTCTGTTTCTTTAGACGCGATCTTTCTATGTTTTTTTTTAAATTTAATTAGTCCATTCTATTTAATAATGATAATTATTATTCTTTAAAAAAAATTAATAAGAACATTAATACGGTGTGAAACGAAAGAACATTGTTAGATATTTACGTATTGTCGCTCCACCAGTGAGCTTTATTTAAATGCAGCTAAAATGTAAAATTTCGTTTATACAGTGTAACCCGGATATAAGAGACCCGGGTATAAGAGAAATCCGGATAAAAGAGAGATTTTTATCGGGTCCCAAATTAGAGCCTGTGTCAATGTATATAAATTAGACCAAACCCGTATATAAGAGAAACCCGGATATAAGATACTTCTTCTCCGGTCCCGACAACTCTCTTATATCCGGGTTACACTGTACAACTAGAATCCAATTCCGATATAAAACGACATGCCTACCGTAATCTTTGACGCTTTTTTATAGAAATCTTCGCCAAAAATTCTCTCCAGTTATAAAATTACTGAACGGGAGAGTTGCAAGAGTCGAGGGTGTAATGGAGATGATAATTTTAGCTGTTTCTCCATGAGCAAGAATTCACTGACCGAGTGGCCAATACTGCTGGAGATTGAAATAACTACAATATTTCTCTTAAAGAATAATTGTTCAGTAGAGGTTACCAGTCTTTCTACTGTTGATGGGGGATTTAATTCCTAATCTTATTATTTCAAGTTGCATAGAACGTTAACGTCATGATTATCTCATTATTTGCTCTTCGATTAACCCATGCTATCCGTTTTAGTAGTTCCTTCTCTTGGAATTCCTCAAGTAATCTGGATATTTACATGATCCGACCCACTGAGTCAGGTTGTGACACAAGATCAGTTTTTAACGTGGGGACCCGAATATTTTCACTCGGGCCGCTGGTCCAAACTGGTCTTAGCTGGTCATAGCTTGTCCAAGCTGCTCTAAGCTGGTCTTAGCTGGCCATAGCTTGTCCAAGCTAGTCAGAGCTAGTCATAGCTGGTCTTGGCTTGTCATAGCTGGTCCAGGCCGGAGCCGGTCCAAGCTAGTCCTAGCCGTAATACCACTAGCTCAGGGGCGAGCCTTGTGCCAGGTAGGTATTTGACAGACCATACTTAAAAGTATGATCTGTCTTTATTTTTCAAGCGTAGCTTAGATGTGGCACAAATCCGAAAGCAGGTTCCACCCAGTGAGGGTCGAACTCACTACCCAGTCGTAATTGTTTTAGCGACACAAGCTCGCTAACCATTACACCATCTCGAGATGCCCCCTCAAGTGATCTATCTATATTTCTGAGATGAGCTATTATGTACACTCTTTACTTTAATCGGAATATTTTATTAGTTCCACTAAGTGGGCGGAATTTCGTTCTTACGAAGGTGAATTTCTGATCAATGGGTAAATTATATCTACAAAGAAGCGACTCAGAGGCTGGCACACAGAGCCTTGGCAACTAACAATCGGCCTGAGCGGAATACCGTCTTTGTGAATCTTAGGAAGACCGTATATGTGAGGTAGCTTGGTGTAACGCTGCAATAACTGCCTATACGTCTTAGGTGCGAAGTGATCCTTGTCCTTGATTAGGATCTGTGACAGTTTGCGTTCGGTTTTCATTGTAGGATCCTTTTTTACTTTGCTGTAGCTACCATTGCTAATGAGGTCTTCCAGCTTTCTTGTATAACCTGATTTGTCCATCAAAACGGTTGCATTGCCTTTGTCAGTCGGTAGTATGGTAATGTTGTCGTTCCTCTGTAGGGATCGGATAGCTGAAGACATTAGTTTTTTATAATATCCCGAAATTCATACTCAGATGTCCTCAAGGACACATGGCACACTGAATAAAGGCGTAAGTTAGATCCAGTGACAGAACCCAAAATGTGTGAGTTCAATACCTGATTAAGGCGGTGGAGAACTTCGAGAGTGGAATTAACAGGAGATAACTGACATCCATTATATATGGCACGTGGAACTAGAATAGTTTACCACAGTGAGCGACATTCCAACAATCTGAAGAACGCCGGAGCGTACAACGGCCGAAACGTTGTAATAAATATGGCAACAAAGATGAGAACAATAGTCCTAATAATTTAAATATTGTCCTCAAGGGATGTCGTTACTGTTATTTTGTACAGTTATTTGTTTGGGATTTTGTTGAAAGTGTTCACAATGTTCAAAAAGGGATGGCCTTTGCAATGTACCATAGGCTTAACTGACCCAAAGCTACTTTTAAGCATTGATCTTAGAAATCGGTTATAAAAATGGCACGTCCTGGGTATGATGGTAAACTACATCCGCGTCCTGGGTATGACGGTAAACTACATCCGCGTCCTGGGTACGGCGATAAACTGCATCCAACAGCAAGGTCTCAGATAATGTTTCCAGAAAAATAATGTTGCCAGCTCTAAGTTTTTGAAACAATAATGTTGCCAGCTCTATGTTTTTGAAACAATAATGTTGCCAGCTTTACGTGTTTTTGTAAAGGAATAATGTTGCCAGTTTTACGTTTTTTGAAACAATAATGTTGCCAGCTCTACGTTTTTTTTGTTGTTTTTGAAACAATAATGTTGCCAGCTATACATTTTTTTGCCAGCTATACAATTTTTATTCCATACAAAATAGGCATTTAAAATTCATATAAACTGGATTTGGCATTAAATGCAGTGGTTGATATGCCATAAAACCCAAACAAACAAACAATATACAAATGGCAGATTAGATATCCATATGAAGTATAGATCTAACTTACGGGAGGCCAAACCGTGCCAAGCAGGGCACAGGACGCTCTTTGACCTTTAATATCTGGCTCGTCGAAATAAGCTGGCTGAGCTCTTTTTTTCAGCACAGCTAAGATAAAAAGTAAATAAGAACTCATTCAGGCTTTATAATTATTTACTGGGTATGAAATGGGACCCCACTGGATTAAAATGCATGTTTAATCTTAATATGCATGTAGCAAAAACGCGTGTGTAATTTTTTTTCATGTCTTTCGGTTTTCAAACATCTGAACTTTATCGTATGTAGCTCTTACATTAACCCTTTTCACCGGCGTAGACGTGTTTATACGTTTCACCGAAGTGTTTTATCAGACACGGACGAATAAACACATTCAAAAACCAACTCAACATTGTTCAAACGTCAATCTTGATTATTTTTATGCCTTTCTGAGCTCGAAATGAGACCAATTTCAACTCATATATTTGTTAGAGATGCTAGCCACCGCTCGGATACTTTAGGCTGATTCAGTTACTTACTAACGATATTAAATCATCGTCCTGGCTATGACGGTAAACTACATCCGCGTCCTGAGTAAGACGATAAACGAAGTCCAACAGCAAGGCCTCTGATCAGGAGGTTTTCAGGGGCGTGGAACCACTTCTTAACTGCTGGTGCTCTGAAGTCCACCCTGACCCGGGGTGGTAATAACTGTTAGGGTCCAAGCTATGGGAAAATATTTAATACGAAAAATTCTGCAAAAATAGGTTTTAATACCAGAAATACTTTGTAATAAAAAATTATTACCAGCAATAATTTTTAAGGAAAAATTATCAGCAATACTTAAAAGAACAATACCAGCAATACAAACAGTTATACATTCTTTGAAAAAAAAAATGAATAGCTATAGATTTCTTCAAGGAAAAATATTCCCAGAAATAGACTTTTGAAAAAGAAACATATTACCAGCAATAAAAATTTTGTCGGCATTAAATAACCCATTGAGATCTATAAGCCGTAAAACAAAAAACAAACCAAAATATTAAATCAAATAACATATTGTCTGAAAATGCAATGTTTTTCCCAAAAGAATTAGCTGGCAAGTTTGTAAGCAAGTTTCGACACCTCTGACTAACGAGTCTATTTAAGGACATGACTCGAGTTTTTGATTAATAATTTGCTTTTGCAGCCATTTGTTGTTTTGAGCGAGACTACCTCTGGCTCAGCCTCTTCTAGATCCAATTTCATTTTCTGCTATACTAAACTTGTTATAACGGATATTAACGCCGAGTTATTTGAAGGGAATTGTATTTACGAATTCCACAGCTTAAATTTTTCATAGCGGATTAGGGTATTTGCCATTACTGCTTTCATTTCAATTCCAGATCATAATTTCTGTTTTGGTAAGGTTTATCTTGTGTCATATTTCTTGGAACACATGGTACAGGGGATTAGCTAGAAGTGTACATGCTTGATCGATAAATGTAATCCCTAGATTTAAGACGTTTAGAATGTAGTGATAATGTAAACATCTTCACGTCTCTTTTCTATTTTTGTGTTCATATTAATTTCTTCCTCTCGTGATCCATCTTTGAATAGGTAAAACCTATGATAGTACAGTTTTTACATCTGTACTGGGGAAGAAGATATCTGAAGTGATCTTCTTTCTTTCAAACGGACTACGAAGAGACATTGCCTCATCTAGATGTTTGGAGGCTGCAAATGACTTATCTGATGGGGATGAGGTCGTCTGAGAGTCCTTTATGATAGAAGTCAATGGCGTTTTCCTTATATTGATTATCTTGTATTTTTTTTTTCGTAGTGTTTTGTTTTTAACTTTGGCTGTTACTACTTGGAAGCTTTTTTTAAAATATTCTTATATTAACTACTTTGCATAATGGACGTTCTTATTAGGTTAACCAAGACTCTCATTTTATAAAAGAGTTTATCAATTACAAATATTTAGTTTTTTTTTTTATCTTTTCGTTTCATTCCAGATTCACAAAATAAGTAAAATGGAAACTGTTCCTTATATTTCAAATTCAACAAAGAACAAAAAAAGATAGAAAACACAAAATGAATAACTGCCATTTCCCGTGAAGGGCGGTTGGAAACATTAATGGAAATAAAGAGAATTAATATCTACACTATTTACATGAGGGCTATTTTCCTCACCTTTGTTGTGATAACGTTTCGGTATTTCTTCCTTCAGGTCTTCCTCAGGTGTAGGTCGATCCGTGTAACCGACATGGAATTCGAAACTGAAACATTTTATTTAATTACTTTGTAATTAATGTTAATAAATATGTTGATTGATTTTCAAATAATCTTATTTTTTGGAAACAAATATTAAAGAAAGACGTTCTCACTTTTGCCCATTGTCTAAAATACAGGGTGCGGCAGAAATACCTCCCACAAATAACTCCCAGAAATACTTCCTACATATACCTCCCAGAAATACTTCCTACATATACCTTCCAGAAATATCTCCCAGGTATACCTCCCAGAAATACCTTCCACATATACATCCCAAAAATACCTCCCATATATACCGCCCAGAAATAACTCCCATATATACCTCCCAGAAATACCTTCCACATATACATCCCAAAAATACCTCCCAGAAATACATCCCACATATACATCCCAGAAATACCTCCCACTTATACCTCCCAGAAATACTCCCCACATATGCCTCCCAGAAATACCTCCCATATATACCTCCCAGAAATACCTTCCACATATAAATCCCAGAAATACCTCCGAATTATACCTCCCCGAAATACCTCCCACATAATGGTATGAGATTAGTGGTAATGGTGTCTTCATCTAGCTAACGTCTTACCATTATGTGGGTAGTATTTCTTGGTGGTATATCTGGGTGGTATTTCTGGGTGGCATTTCTGCCGCCACCTGTATAAGAGGCAGGAGTTCCCATATAGCCGTGTTCACTTGGAAAAATCCGTCAGATGAAATCGTTTTTACTCGTTATTTGCAGGTTATCTGGCTCAGATAGCTTCTCCATGTTCTCTAATATAAAACAGATTTATATGCATATCCATACGCACTATTTTGATACATGAACGAATCAATCAGCTTATGTTGCTACGCATGCGCTGTCAGCGTTAGAAAGACACAAACTACAGATCCAAAGTGCGAAATAAAAGTCCATAAAAACCTCACATCGTATCTTTTGGTTTTGCATGGCTCTTTGGGGAAGGATAAACCCAATGAAAAAGCTCAATATCTTTTATTTCCTCTTCTGCGAAGCGTTGAATTTCGTTTTCTCTCTCTTTCCGGTTTTATTATCCTAACTCGTTTATTTTATATTTTTTGCTAGGTTTGCCGGGGCCAAAGTATATTTTCCCTGACCGAGTAGAGAAAATGCGATATTATATGGTTATCTTGATTTAGGGCCGAACTAAAAAAAAAAAAAAAAAAATTATAAATAAAGTAATAAAAAAAGAAAGTACATGGTGAAAAATATATAAAATCTTATTTGAATCGAAAGGAGGATTTTACGGATAACGAAACGCGAAATTGTCCGCAGTATCGAATGGCATGTGCACTCGGGAATCGCCTTGAATTAAAGTCATAATAAAGCCTCGTTTCGAGGAGACAATTTCGTTCGGTTTTAATCCGCATTCGCCAGTTACGATCTAAAATTCTGAAATCAATAACACTGGACTTAGGCGTCGGATAATGGTGGCCATTAACATAAAACGATTTTTTATATCCAGTAGTCCTCGTCAGAGAAGACTCAGCTTCGAGCCGAAGAGTAAATATAAAACACTTGGCACTCTAAGATTAAAAACGGTAAGACTTTTTGTAATACCGTTCGAACAGAGTATAACGGACATTAATAAGTACTAGATTACTAGGCGCAAAATACTTATCATTATCTGTTTACATTCCATGTCCTTTCAGGACGTAGGCGATCACGGCTCTCCAATTTATTCTATCCCTTGCAGCTGTCAACAAGTTCCTTTCCTCTGTTTCCACCGCCAGACCACGTTTTGTCATCCACTTGCTTAAGCCCATATGGTATGTCAAGCGTTGTTTTCCCTTGTCTCTCTTACCCTCTATTCGACCCGTGAGTATCAGATTCTCCAGAACGTCTTTCCTCATTATGTGTCCCCAAAACTTCAGCTGCCTCTTCTTGATGTTAAGTATAAGCCTCCTCATTGTTTACATCCTCTCTAAGACCTAATATTCATTTAAATACTTATAATCAGATATGAAACTTTCTATGTGGTGTGGCGTGTGTGATACAAACTTTTTTTTTTTTCAAGGCCGATATTATATAAAAAATTGATATATTACTACGAGAATTACCGCATACTAACTCACGGTTTGCGTATTTTCATTTTTTGATGAAGCAAATTTATTAATTTGAATAAGCTCTTTTTGATTTCTGTGACGATAAGAATAAATGTAGAAATGTGAAATGTTGCCTTAAATCTTTAGCAATCTGCGTTATTCATAATTATTACTTGATCCACTATATATGGTGGCTCCTCAAATACAAACTGCAGGAGCCTTGATCTGGATTTAAGTAAAAGGCTGTTTACTGATGTTGCTATAGCAGGATGTGACAACACAATCGTGAAAGTTAAAACCTTAAATGATATTGCAATATTCTGATTGCAAGTTATTCAGATAAGTGAGTAGGTATAAATGAAAAGATTAAAATTGTCAATGTTAATCATTTTACTGAAATAGAATTTAAACAGATGAGAGTGGTCTCCCGTGTCTTTATTTCTTTCATTCATTCATTCTTTCATTCTGAAATTAAACAGCTATATGTATTTTCCGAGTTCCTTCTATATCAAAACAAAATAGTCCATTATTTATTATGTACTGATAGTTTCGTTCACTCTATGTCCCTATGTAACCCGAAACAACTTCGTGTTTTTATCGGTATACATGGGGTAAAATGATTAAAAACAAAGCCTGCCTAGGTTGCGGTGTCTGTGGTGTAATGGATATCGGCTCGGCCTAGGGAATCGGAGTGTGGATTTCAAATCCATTATATTCATTTAAGTGCTTAGTACCCTTGGGAAAGGGATGAATCATCTTTTTCTCCCAACAGCCATGGGTAAAGAGCAAGACAGTCCGGTTCTTTTCACCTTGAATTATATATATATATATACACTACTGCAGGAAAAAATCTGCCTCCTCAGTCAGGTATCGTTCGCGTAAGCGTGTATCACGCATGACACTGAAGAGGGAGGTAGTGGTGTAAGATGAAGTGAGACATAACTTTAATTTCACCAATGCCAACCATATCAATATATATATATATATATATATATATATATATCCAAATTTATATCATATTTATTCAAATTTATATCATATTCATGTTATAAGATCATTTCAAAATTGTGAAGTTTGCAGTGACTTTATAACATGCGTATATACACACCCATACAAACACACACACACACACACACATATATATATATATATTGCGTCAGTAAAGTTAGCTATATTCCTTGACCTTAAAAATACCATTTGACATGAAGTGATAACGCATTTATCTCATATATATTATGTTTGAAACTCTAGTCTTAACTTTTAATCACTGATATTATTCCATTTCGAAGTAAGAAATTGAATTAATTGCAATACGATCTATAATCAAAATTATTAACTTTCTATTTACTTTCTACAGAAAACACCTTTCTTCTCCCAGTATAGATTGCCTTTACTCCTGTCTATTAATATTAAAGTGATATGAATAGCAAAATGATTTAAAATGCATTACTATACTAAAGTCACTCATTAGTAAAAATCTAATCTAGACATTCAAACACTTGAAATCACTTCGACTTTAAAGAGATGAACGTGAGCTCGCCTTGAATTGTGTGGTCATTGGCAAAATGCCAAGCCTTGTGAAAACATAGTAATTCTCGAATTTAAGGAGACTCAAGTGACGTCGTTCTGTACTCTTGGGAATTTGACAAACAGCCAAAGCAGTTTGAAAAATCTTGTAAACATTTGAAAGCCTTTGGCAATAAGGTGGGGGGGGGCACAGAGCTTGTGCCTTAATGGAAGATTCTGCCCCAACAAATGAGTTTTGAAAGAGGAAGACAACACAAAATGCCAAATGCAGAAGCAAATGAGTAAGGGCGGCGAATAAAAAGACTTTCTGCAACATTGACAAAACTGGCTTCATATGGTACTCTAAAAGACCACGAATATATTTTATTACTCGGACAGACAGACAGACAACTGAAGACAGAGAAATCGCCGACCGAAAACTTGCGATAAAAAAGCAAATTGAATGACATTAGTCTGAATCAAAATAATAAAAATAACCACCTCACCGAAGAACGTTAAACCAAAGAATTAGTATGTATTATGCTCAAAGTAAACAAATTTCGTGTGTCTGTGTTCAAAACCGACATAAATGTCATTTTTAATTTAACTTTAAACATCGCAATGAACATCGGAAGAAACGACTACTGTTTATTTGTAAGAAAACAGAATATATAGTTCTCTGTAATAAGAACAACAAAAGTTAATTCTACAAATTGGAAATGTGAAAATCAATGAAGGAAATGTTTGAACGAATGGCGGGAAATATGACACCGAATTAAGACGGCGCGTTAAAGATGTTCTACAGAAGGATACTTAGAATGTCATAGACAGAGCATATGAAGAAAGAAAAAAATTAAGTAAAATTCTAAGGAAGCTAGTACTTAGAATCAGAAAAAAGAATAGTTTTTTTTTATAAATATAATGAGTAGAATTTCATATCAGAGGGATATATTGAAGTTCAATAGGGTCGATGGAAACAAATTCGTGAAAAATGTTTTGGTATGGTTTGGTTTGGTTTGGTTTGTTTCACGTCATATCAACTTCAATGGGTCATTTTTTTCGAGGTAATATTTTTGTTTGTCAATAATCTAATCTGTTGATATTTTTACCTCAAAAATGTATAACAGGTACTATTATTTTTCGAAAAACGTATATCTAGCAATATGTTTTTCTCAAAAACGTATAGCTGGCAACATTATTTTCTCAAAATACGTATAGCTAGCAACATTATTTTTCAAAAACTTATAGCTGGCAACATTTTTTTTTCACAAACATTATCAGAGGTCTTGCTGTTGGATGTAGTTTATCATCATACCTAGGACGCGGATGTAGTTTATCGTCTTACCCAGGAAGCGGATGTAGTTGATCGTCTTACCCAGGACGCGGATGTAGTTTATCGTCTTACCCAGGACGCGGATGAAGTTGTTCGTCATACCCAGGAAGCGGATGTAGTTGATCGTCTTACCCAGGACGCGGATGTAGTTTATCGTCTTACCCAGGACGCGGATGAAGTTGTTCGTCATACCCAGGAAGCGGATGTAGTTGATCGTCTTACCCAGGACGCGCATGTAGTTTATCGTCTTACCCAGGACGCGGATGTAAAATTTTACCCAAGAAAAATGGATGTAAAAATAGGGACTGGTAGGTGTAGTGAGCAAATAAACATGCTAAGCGATACAAACGAAAAGAAGTTGTGGAGGAACATGATCACTAATGAACGAAAGCGAAAAATCACATATGATATGAATAAGAATTTACGATTGAATTGTCTAAGCAGATTAATCTCCGGTTTTTCTTTCCTTTTTCTTATTTTAATATAAAAGAAATCGCCTGATTTGCAGCAGAAATGTTGTCCGCATGAAAATTGAAATCGGTTTATTCCAGATTTGCATTCACTTTCGCATTAATCCATTGCCATTGCGGTAAACACGAAAGCATCTAATGATTAATGATTTCAATCCAAAACCATGTACTTCATAAAATGGTGATTTCTTTTCATCACTTCATCAAAAAAAAAAAAAACACACCGGGATGGGTTAATGATTGGGAATAATAAGTAAAACAGAAGGAATATTAAGCAGCGAAAACGATAGAAGATTAATCACGAAGGAACTAGACAACGATTGACATTGCATTTAAATTTTTTAAGATCGAAATTAACTGGAAAGCATGCAACCGAGAGTGAGTTCCATCAGTGATAAATGTGACAGAAAAAATTATCAACGTAGGACTTACGCTTACAGCTAGGCATTTCAACTGTGAATTGATAAGATCTTGCGGACAATCTAGTACTGCTCTTACATTCATAAAGTCCAGGTAATGTAGCGAAGCGTCCATTCAAAGAATTACCATGAAAATATTTATAGAAAATTTACAGGGAAGCGTCATTACGGCAGTAGGAAAATGGATGAAGCTGAGATGTCAGCTGAGGATCAACAATATTGCTGATTCGTTTTAGATTTTTATCAAGAATCTCTAAATATAGAGCAGGACTGAAGCATATGTAGCAATAATATTCAAAGAATGAACGAATGATAGACTTATAAATATGTGAGATAAATTCTGAAGAGAAGGATTGTCTAGCATGGCACAGTGAACTCTCATAGCAGAAGAACTAGCAATTGATTCAATATAATGTCCACTTCCTCTCAGCCGACAAAGTTAGCCCCAGAAGGAGCAACCAGTCAGTTTCCTGGAGGTTAGCATCAGCCATAATGATGTGAGATAGGAAAAGGTCACTAATAGATTAATGGAGAAGTTTAGTTTAAGAGGCTTTAACGTTAACATGCCAGTCCTTACCACATTTAACAACAGGCTGTAGATAAATTTCTAAATCAGCTGCCAATTTGATCTTATCGAACTGATTATACGATCCAGAAAGAAATGTTTGTGTCATCAGCGCAGCTACCAGGATAGAAACAGATTCGACATGAAAAATCATCTAAGCAACAAATAAAAAGATTTCTTTTTCCTACGATAGCAAGGGGACAAATTATAGATCAGATTAGACTCTCAATGAGAAAGGAAGAGAAATTCTAAGGATGCTTGTACTTAGAATCAGCAAAGGATACCTTTTTCTTTATTAATATAATAAGGTGATCGAGCCTCGTGAACAAGAATGAGGTTTTTTGTAATAAAAAAAGAAGAAAGGAAAATCATTCCCCTAAATAGGCGAAGAGATCGTTATGAGTCAGAAAGAAAAGTAACCTGTGGAAAGAAATGACGGACACTGTACTTAAAAGAAATGATTTCTAAAATACAGAGATTATTAAAACCACAATATACATGACAACAGCTGACATGGGACAAACCCTGCATCAATATGGTCTATGTTGTTTTGATGTAGAGAATGCTGTCTAAGCAATGACTAATATAAATAAGATACAGTGTAACCTGGATATAAGAGATCCGGATATAAGAGAAACCCGGATATAAGATAGATTTAATCTGGTCCCAAATTAGAGCCATACTTACCTAAACAAAATTGACCAAGTCCGGATATGAGAGAAACCCGGATATAAGAGACTTCTTCTCCGGTGCCGACAGCTCTCTTATATCCGGGTTACACTGTATGTGCAGAGTTGTTCAGTAAAAACCAATGTGGTCCTCAGGAGACACATGTGCGTGGTAGTTGAGCATCTCTATTTAACCAAGCTCTTATTTATCGTTTGCACCGTGAGAATCCACTATATATACAGGGTGTTTCAAAAAGAATACGTCAAAATCATTACGCTGTTTTTTCAGGTCTATAGCATTGTAGTGGACTGAATCAGTGGTTATTTGATAGAGTACTTATCAAAGTTTTATTGGGTGTCAGTTTCACCGCTTCTGGTGCAGCTGAATTGTGGGAAGTTCAATCAAAATGGCGACTCCTCAGCAGAAGGCATTATGCGTGCTTGAGTTCGCGAAACCAAACGCCATTGTCACTGGGCAGCATGATTTCAGAACAGAATTCGGCATTGATCCGCCCCATCGTGAGAGCATTCGACGGTGGGTTAAACAGTTTAAAGAGAGTGGGTGCCTGTGCAAAGGAAAGAGTCCTGGAAGACCACACGTTACAGAGGAGCAAGTGGAGAGGATTCATGATGCATTTGAGAGCAGCACACGTAAGTCCGTACGTCGAGCAAGTTTTCAGCTTGCCATCCCTCATACCTCTGTCTGGCATGTGTTAAAGAGACGATTACAGATGAAACCATACAAACTAAGCCCCGTCCAAGCACTAATTATGACAAGGTGATGCGGAGGACATTCTGTGAGACTGCTGGAGATGGAGGAAGGTGATGAAACTCTCTTTTCACGTTTAGTTTTTAGTGACGAAGCGAATTTCCATTTGAGAGGCACAGTCAATCGTCACAATGTGTGCATTTGGGGAACAGAGCACCCAAAACTGGCTATTCATATTACTGCAAGCAGATTCGAATGACTTCATTTTTCAGCAATATGGAGCACCACCCCATTGGCATCTCGGCGTTAGTACTTATCTGAATTAGAACGTGCCTCAGCAATGGATTGGGAGGCGAGTTGCTACAGATCTTACTCTCTGTGCTTGGCCTGCCAGATCCCCGGACCTCACTGTGTGTGACTTTTTCTTGTGGGGTTATGTAAAAGACCAAGTTTATGTTCCAGCACTTTCAGCAAGTATCGATGACTTGAAAAATCGAATAACAGTTGTAATCAACATGGTGGACCGTAACATGCTGAGGCGCGTTTGGGAGGAATTCTCATATCGGCTTGATGTTGTCCGCGCTGCCGGTGGTGGCCACATTGAGCACTTATAAAACATGAAATGAAACTTGAATGTATATACAACACATGTGTTCATGCTAGAGGTTTGTAATTTTTTTCGTTTTTGACACATCACGTGATGATTTTGGCGTATTCTTTTTGAAACACCCTATATATATATATATATATATATATATATATCATATTAAATTCGTTAATCTGAGTAAACTGCAGAAAACATAAAAACACCCCACTTTTACTTTCTATCGTTAAAAGAGGTTGTATATTCTATTAAATATAATTAAATTGTCCACTCACCAGTAATTTACAATCGCCTGATAAGATGCATCGATACGCATAGAAACCGGACTGTAATTATTAGTGATTTAAACATGTTTTAGATGGATGTAATATCCTAAATTACTATATATATATATATATATATATATATATATATATATATATATAGTAAATAAATAAATATATATATATATATATATATATATATATATATACATATATAGTAAATAAATATATATATAAATATAGTAAATAAATATGTTTATATATATATAGTAAATAAATATATATATATATATAGTAAATAAATATATATATATATATAGTAAATAAATATATTTATATATATATATATAGTAAATAAATATATATATATATTTATAGTAAATAAATGTATTTATATATATATATATAGTAAATAAATATATATATATATACATGATGTTTAGATATATGCAGTATAAATATATTTTATATGCAATGCACACACACACACACACATATATAGCCATTTTGTTTCAACAATCATGGTGCCTTATCACGTGATGGTAATGATGACGCCAGCACATGATAAGACACCAGAAGTGTTGAAAGAAAATGTCTATTTTTTTTAGTGATGTCATAACACATTTATGTTATCATATCCGAATATATATATATATATATATATATATATATATATATATATATATATATATATATATATATATATATATATATATTGTTGGAGGTACAGAACCGTAATATTGCAAGGAATACATACAAATTATTTCCTAAAGGCATTATGAAAAATGAAAAAATAGGAGATGATAACACGTACAGAACAGACCAACCGGTTTCGTTCCCAAGCTCATCGGGTTCCACTGGGGACAATTTAACAATTATTGCGACTCACACAAACACCCAACATACAATTGAAATATTAAAAAATGAAATGATTAATGGTATGAGGGGAAACAAAATTCAAACAAAAATTGGGGAGTGTGAGGGGAATGTATGATACACACTAGAGTCTAATAACGTGAAGCCCAAGGAGACAGTCTTTTTGCTTGCAAAGAGACGGCTCCCTGGACCGAATATACAGAGACCCAAGTGCCCGGAAATGAAATGGAGAGTGCTAACTGGAGAGTACAGTAAACCAATTCGGGCCGAAATCCTTCGCACAATCCCTGCAATTTATCAAATGTTCTGTGATCGCTGACCCGGAAGTATTAACCAACTGGCTCTTACGGGCATCCGGATTAAGAACTCGCAATGGGACATGCTGCCTGATCCTACAATCTAAACGTTTCGAAGTCCTTTCTATGTAGTTGCTACCGCAACCAAATTTAAATGAATAAATCACGGAAGAAACATGATGGGGAGGAAGAGGATCCTTACGCATAGAGGAAAAGGCAGAACGAGTCGCAAAATGAATCCTTAGTTGAGCCGAAAAATAACACAGATGGACAGCAGACAAGACCTGCCTAGCCGCAAGCTCGCCCCGTGAACCAATAAATGAAAAAGCCGCAAGTAAATAGGACATTTCTGAACTAAATCTGAATCGTATCACGCATGACACTATGAAGAGTATCACTAGGATATCCAATTTTTAATAGAGTGCCGCGGATAAAATCCAATTCTTCATCCAAATATTGTTGACTGCAAATCATCAAGGCCCTATGAGTTAAGGTCTTGATGAGATTGATTTTACGCTTTCTGGGACAAAATGAGTCCCAACGCGTAT
This sequence comes from Acanthosepion lycidas, assembly GCA_963932145.1. Taxonomy (NCBI): domain Eukaryota; kingdom Metazoa; phylum Mollusca; class Cephalopoda; order Sepiida; family Sepiidae; genus Acanthosepion; species Acanthosepion lycidas. The sequence continues at coordinate 93,383,818 of OZ010582.1, read as the reverse complement.
ACAAACCAGAAAACTTTGGTTTGCGAAACACCGAAGTAAGAAATTGAGTCCGATGCACAAGGACATCAATAAAAGCGAGACAAGAATTAGACTCTTTTTCGATGGTAAATTTCAAAGATGTATGAAGTTGGTTCATAACAGTGAGAAAGGAATCGGCCTCCACTTCACTATTAAAAAGACAAAATGTATCGTCTACATACCTACGGCACATAGACGTTGCATTGTCATAAGTGCGGAGGGACGACTCATAAAAGCCCACAAAAATGTTGGCCCAAGGGGAGCCCATTGCAACCCCATCAATCTGTCTGTACATAAAATTGTTAAAGCTAAACTCCACAGACATAGTGGTGAATTGCATAAGCTCAACAAACACATTTTCTGTGATATCCGGAGGTGACAAACCACTTCCTTATAACATGTTACAACAAATATCAATAGTTTCCATTACTGGAACACAAGTAAACAGAGAACATCCGCCAAAGGAACACATAAATTTATTTTTAAAAGGAGTATTCCGAATAACCTGAACAAATGAAAAATAATCCTTAATAGTATACGAGCTAAAAAGTTCAACGACAGGTTCAAGAAGGTCTGAAAGAAAACTCACAACCTTATGTTGAGACGAGCCTGACATAGACAAGATGGGTCGAAAGGGTACATCATCCTTATGAGTCTTCAGAAGACCATACAGACGAGGGCGAATAGACCCAACAGGTTTAATATCATCAGTGATATGAAACCACGTTTAACCCAAGATAAGAGTTTCTTTTGAAATTTAATTTCTATAGGAATTGTGCGATCATGTGTCCCTACTGGACCAAGAGGAAGAAATTTTGTAGTGTCACTTTGCATTTTGGAGACATAATCAGAATGGTCCAATAGGACAATACCAGCCCCTTTATCAGGAAGAGTAATAACCAAGTTATTATTTGCTTTTAAAGTCCTGACCACGGACCGGTGCCGTTGACTCCACTTAGACTCAGAAAGGGCTACAGGGGTTGAAGCATAAGCATGTGCCAAACTATTAAGAGTAGACTTAAGATTAGAGAGTGAGTCAGAAGAGCGAGGCACAAGTCTCTCTCTCTCTCTCTCCCCATATATATATATATATATATATATATATATATATACTGCATAAAATATATTTGTACTGCATAGGGAAAAGATAAAAAGAGAGGGAAAGAAAAGAAAAAAAAACAGGAGACGTAGCCAGGATAGGCTTTTAAAAAGAATAAACCGTTAAACAATTTGATAAAAATCGCCTGAGGATACTGTACGGATTTCTAAGTTAAAATCTCTACATGTTATTTTTACTTTTATTTTATTTTTTGACACGTGTATTGAGCCATTTTTAATACTACAGCTTCCTGGTCTGATTCGACGCTGACGATACCACTTTCATATATATATATATATATATATATATATATATATATATATATATATATATATATATATATATATATATATATGTGTATGTGTGTGTGTGTGTGTGCGTGTGTTGATGGTGTTCGCTATCACGGTAAGGCGGTTGTCCATCCAGGGGAAGGACAATTCTGATTTGAAACCTCCAACAACTTATGGTAATATCGATCGAAAGACAGAAAAAGCTCTTGAAGTAAATCAATATCGAAAATCCAACGTGGAGCCCCGAACGTGTTTGGCTTTGAAAACTAAAAATCTTTCGACAACTACAGCCCATCTGTCTGGCTCCAGCTTGTATTTCAGTACGGCTGGTAATGAAACGGAGGAGCATGGCGACCATATATATATATATATATATATATATATATATATATATATATATATATATGTGTGTGTGTGTGTGTGTGTGTGTGTGTGTGCATGTGTGTGTGTGTGTGTGAGACAGACAGACAGAGAGATAGAGAGTTCCTGATATTAGAATGTATAATATTATTCAAAACAGTGGACAGAATAAAACAAACTGGAAAACATATGTAACCCCGCGTTTCCATTTTTATGGCTTCTTCAGGATGGGAAGAGAATCCAAACCCTGTGTGAGAAAAGGTTGCTGGAATATAGAGAGTGGCTTCCGAAAGACTTCCCATTTCAATTCAAAATGGCAGCGTCAAATCCTAGTATGGTTTTCGGGCACTTTCCAAATATTCTGGAACTTAGTATCGCCTGTCCAGACCGATAATGCCAAGGTGTTCCCCTCCTGACAAATTGATTATGGTGAGATTTTAATCCGAGTCTCATGGTCGCAAAGCGGACCACTCGGCCACACGCCATAATAATTTTATTATCTATGTTATCCTTTCGATAATCCATAAGTATCGCTATTTTTAAGATTTTCAATTCACTTTTATTCTAAAATACTTCAAAATGAAAGCAACCAATTATCAATGCTCACCTTAAATGTCTTCTTCATTGAATACTTCTATTTCGAAAATGAATAATTACTGAAGGCTCTTGAACACACTGAGAGCCGTCAACACACGAACGACTGCCACTCGCAATCTTACAAATTTAAAAAATACCACCTCCAAGTTTCTACTGCGGAGGTCCACAAGCCACCCCAGGGAGTGCCCTTTTATTTTTCATCTGTCAAATAAAAAAGAAACCCTTGTTTCATGTTAGGACGCCGCCGAATGCTTCTCGCCTACATCCGCCGGCCGTCTCCTGCCAATCGTTGTTCTTTCTAAATACAAATTCCTCTATACTAATAATCGATTTCTAGTATATTTACAATGCATAACAAAGTCAGTTCCAAAGCCTGCTCAAATTTTAAGTATTTTTTTTTTTAACTGACGTATATTCATTAATAATACTTTCTTACTTCTAGGCGTATTTATCATGTTATTTTAGTAAAACTAAAATAACATGATAAATACGCCTAGATATAGATATGGTTTCTACAGAAAACGACTAAATCTTAGCTGCCGGGAGATAGAACGAGATAGAGCGAGAATAGCAACCAATTTAATTGTCAGTATTTGAAATAAAAGCATTTTACGTAATTAAGTGGATTATAGTTAAGATTCAACAACTCTTGCATTTATTCGTACCGTCCGTATCACCCCCCGAATCTTCTGAGTCACTATATCTACAGTGAATATATGTTTGGACGTATTTTTCCTATACATTATAATCCTAATAAAAAGGATTATATAAACAACTTGTAAGTAAATAATAAGGGAACAGAAAACATAGAAAACAAGCACTCAACGAATCAATCTTTTATGTTAAAAATATCCATCGGCCTCATCATAGCATGCGAAAAATCCTATACGTGAAAACAATCGTTTTAGGGGCATACGTTCGAGTAAGACAAAAATACATGGTAACGGAAAATCAATTGGTTGCCATGAATCATGCGATTCTGTGAATAACTTTAGGTTCAAATCTTCGTGTTTCTGAACAATCGAAGGAAACATACGCAGAGTTGGGGACCATTGTTTCTTCCAAGATAGCTTTCAGTACCAATGATTCCTCGTGGCATTTATTCACAGGGTCTTCAACTTACTTTCCCTGCTGTTTGGCATTACTTTTCGAAAGTTTGCTTCTTTTATTTATTTCTTTTACAAACCCAAGACAGTATTCTTTGTTATCTACTTTCACCTTAGACAATGGAAGAAAAGTTTTCTTGTTTTTTTCTTTTTGTTCTCTTCTGATGATTATTTTCGAATTCTTTGGGTAAGCATCAATGATTCTTAAAGGCTAAGAGTTTATTTCTGGGAAGATACTATACAAGATGATATCCAAATTTCTTAAACCATGCATTATTAAAAAGTCACGAAATTCTTACACCTCAGATATTTAGTCAATTAATTAAGTTTATATATCAATACATTTCTTAAAGGGGGACATTTAATGACTAACTGTTCACTCCGACATCCATTGTAAATAAATATTCGCGGACATAAGGAGCTCTGGATAGAGACAGTACCTTTGATGTCTGGAACGCTGCAGTTTCGGGTGGACAGGCATCACTGGTCCTAAACAACCCCTAAATTTCTCACGTGATGGCTCCAAGGTGCCATGCCCCGGTAAATCGATTCAGTGATAAACTCTCTTGAGGGTGTCGTTAACAATGCACCACCGGGCGAAAGACTTCCTCGACGCAGGTCAGCGTCCAGCGAAGAAGGCTTCCTCAGATTACCAACGACTACGTGTTAGCGTTCAAGGTGAGCCACGTACTTGGTGGACATCAGCTGGAGAGACGAATGGACTCCGCTAGGTTAAAACGCCCGAGGCACTTAAAATAATGAGCATACCAAGAAATCATTCGAGGAGTATGGTGTCAGCTCATCACGACGGTGCCCCAGAGCCCCCTTCTGCAGTTAAGGGTAAAAGAAGAAGGTATGAACATATACTCATCGAAGGTCTTATTATATTTTAATCAATGCTATAAAATGAGAATATATAAAAAAAGGAAAGGCATCATTTACATTATTTACATTGTTCGGACGCTTCACTGACATGTATCCACGACGTTTCGACCGTTCGGACTTCTTCAAGTGTTTGGATTTTCGAACTGAACCCTTTATTTCGTCTACCGGGGTAGATTGTTCTAGTTCCACGTGCCATGCCTCTTCCTGATATCTCCGATTTACTCAACTCTCCATGTTTTGTTCACGGCGTAGATTGTTCTATTAGGTTGGTGCAAAAATAATGACGTAACAATGTCGTTTTTTGACGTATTTTTAACGTCAAAAAACGACATTATTACGTCATTATTTTTGCACCAACCTAATAGTTCCACGTGTCGTGTCTCTTCCAGATGTTTTATTTATGTCTCTTTAACACAACACGTCAAGTTTTTGCTCTGAAGGCCGGAGCGTATAACGGCCGAAATGGCATGAATATAGCAATAAAGGTGAGGACAAGAGTCCGAACAACGTATACAATGGAAATAATTACAATAACTCATCTCAGAAATATAGACAGATATTAAAGGAAAGGAAATCAGACAAAAGGAAATACAACTGCTACAAGTGGCAATACGAATAAATTATTATAAATAGTTGACAGATTTGTGTTCCTCTCTCATTTGAGTTCGTTAGAGCAGTTAAACTACTTTGGCCACAGTATGTTCCTGTCTTTCAGTAATCGAATATTCTATATCGAAATAGACGTGCAAAAATAACTACGATTTGTGAAATGTGCAGTTAGAAGCACCAGTATTTGTATGTCGGACACATTAAAGCAATCATACTCGTGATATTTTTAATTGTATTTAGTCCATGTAAGGCAGTAAATCCACTAAAACACAAGCTGTTACTGGATGTGAAAGATTTAAAATTAGAAAGATTGTTAAAAAGTGAAAACAGTAAAAGGGTAATCAGAATTTCTTAGCAGCTGACCTAGCAATGGATTCAATATAGTTTTTTCCCACTTCATGTCATCCGAGAATACTAGTCCCTGAAGTTTGCGTTTAGCATCCGCCATGTTGATGTAAAGCAGAAAGGTTCTGTTAGATGAATAATAGATAGCACTTCTGTATTGAAAGCGTTAAAATTAACATGTCATTCCTTGCCACAGTGAACTGCTTACTCTAGGATTTTTTTTATATTAGCCGCCAATTTGACATTATCGAACTGATCATACTTACTATCAAGACAGGGGTTGTGTCGTCAGCATAGATACCAAGTTTAGAGTTGTTGTCATCAGGAATGTCATTAATGAAAATTAGATACATAGGATGGCCAATTATATAGCCTTGGGAGACACCTACATTAGTACAGAATGATCTAGAATTGTGGCCGTTCAAGATAAATTACATTTCGCAATTTGATAAGTGTTGTGGATTCCGAGATGAAATTTGGTCTCCAATGAATGACAAACGCAAGAATAGATAAGAAATTAAATGTATTTACACAATAATACAGTGGGTATACTGTTAGTAAATGCAGGAACGCGGTTAGTCGTAATAATAATAATATATATATATATATATATATATATATATATATATATATATATATATATATATATATATATATATGTACAGTCTCGAAGTAGGACTTCCTTAGAGTCTACGTGCTTGTAACTGACATCTAAAAGCGGTTACCTCACACTATTACTCTACCTCCAACTCAATCACAAACTCTGCTCGCTCTCCCAATCTGTCTGTCTGTCTCTCTCTCTCTCTCTCTGTCTGTCTTTGTCTCTGTCTCTCTCTGTCTCTGTATCTGTATCTCTCTCTGTCTCTCTGTCTGTCTCTCTCTATCTGTCTGTCTCTCTCTCTCGCTCTCTCTGTATATTCTGACTGACTGTGGGTATTTAACGGCAGCAGTCCCAGTAACACTCTGGTCGAGTTCACTTCTATGAAAAATTGGAGGACTCCATAACAATAAGATCGACTGAATCCGTTCAAAAATTTGTCATAAATACATAATTACATAACAGATATTATTAGTTTCTATGCTTACAGTTTGATTGAAAAAAAATTGATATTTCATAGGATATCTTTAAATAAAATTTAATAAAGAATATCAAATTCACAACTTAATAATATATACGTCACATCACAAAAAACTTTACTGAAAAGAGCTTGAAACGTTAGGACGTTTTCAGCAAAAGATCAGACCTATTAAAACGATATTCACTATTGCTCGCATTTATGGTTTCCCCTAACTCGGTTTCAGGACCAGAAACGTTGTCACTCCTACATTCTGAAAATAATTTCTGTAACTCCGAAAACTTTTTTTATTCTACGACCGGGTTATTTTAAACTAATAAGAAACGACCCAATCGGGGAGTGATTGCTGCAAAGAATCTTATTATGGAAAAAGACTAGATCTATTCTTTTCAGATATCACTCTCGTCGACGCATAAATTGATATAATATGCCTGCCATGTCAGACATTTTAACGGAAAAAAACAGTGTAGCCGAATAGGCATCGAATAACGAAGAGCATATTCGCAATATTTCCATGTCAGCTTCTCCTACACTGTATATAAATAAATAAAATGAGTAATGTTACATTCAAATTTAAAAATCTCTACGTCACGTTTTATAGAGTTGTTCCAGCAATCTAACATTTCTCCTTTCTTCAGTGGTTAAAAAATACAGGATTTAGCCACAGTTTTAATTGTTCCAAGTGCTCACGGATACGTCACTAGCCATTAACAATGATGTGTTTTGGATAGTGATATTCTGCGTGTGGCTGGTATATATATATATATATATATATATATATATATATATATAAGAAATATAGTCTTAAGATGTGCTATATTTATGGGATAAAGTGCTCAATATCAGAGTTAGAGCGTAAATACAAAAGTGAACATAGAAGCCAACACTTAGAGGCGACAGTCTGTTTCATGCTAGATGCAATCGTCAGGCATCTAGCATGAAACAGACTGTCGCCTCTAAGTGTTGACTTCTATGTTCACTTTCATAAACACACACACACACACACACACATATATATATATATATATATATATATATATATATATCCTGATGAGAACGGCCGACAAGGACTATCGGTGTACGTCTATGGGACCTGAAACGGATACGTTTATTATCAACTAGATTTTCCTTATATATATATATATATATATATATATATATATATATATATATATATATAGAGAGAGAGAGAGAGAGAAAGATATAGTGAGATAGATATGTATATCAAATTTTTCATACTGACCTAAATAACATTTGTAACGAAAGATCAGTTAATCATAAAAGAGCACAACTATTTATAACTGCGGTTGATCAGAGCATCCGCAACTTCCAACTTCGTCTTGCCCGCCCGAACCGAATAGCTCTCTCCATTTTCGCCCTTCAAACAATTGCGACGTGCCGTCTCATTTGCTTAGTGTCATACACATCGGCCTGCCTCCGTCTTGTCATCCTTTATACACTTCAGACTAATCTAAGGCGTCCGATAAAAGATAGAGATTTACAGTCAGGTCACCCGTGCGGAAATTTCGCTCGGCTCTGCCACAAAATGGAATCTGACATCTGATAATTATCGCTTTCATATTTCATTCTGATCACTTGTCCACGTCTGGGGATGCAATGCTTTGTTACTTATTTATTGCGGGTTAACGTCTCTAGATAATCTATGAACTGCCCAGAAGGATAAAAATTATTTTTAAAATATGAAGTCTAAGATATATATATATATATATATATATATCGGAGTTGAATAAGTAAAAGCCAACTGTACATCGAAAGAGAAGCAAATGTCACACAGAAATGAATAAAGAGACAAAAAAAATACGAAAGTGAAAATACGACAATCTCTTGGGAATTATGAACAGTATTGTGATTTTGTCTTCATAATAGCGAACCTACCAGAGAATAAAGAAATAAGAGGTAATTGTTAAACATATTTCCCAGTTGAACTCATGGCAGCTGCATTAAGTTTTCGTAAATGTCTAACACATGGCTAATGAAGATCTAGCAAACTAAAGAGGAAAACAAAAGATTGTAAAACGTTAGAAATATATCGCTAAATTTATAGAGAAGCAAATGATATGTGACGATGCAATTAAGAACTTAAAAAGATCACGATTTGGTCGGAGAAATATTCAAAGGAACTCGACAAAAATATTTATTAGGTTGGTGCACACATAATGACGTAATAATGTCGTTTTTGACGTTAAAAATACGTCAAAAAACGACATTATTACGTCATTATTTTTGCACCAACCTAATAAATAATTGGAAGGAAAGTGTCTGTACCAGTTCGGGAATGAAAATAATACAATGTCAAAACAGAAGTTATGAGTCGAAATTTAGATTGAAAACCAAAATAAATAAATAAAGAAGAAGACAAAATTACAAGGAGAAAAAATGTAAATTTTAATAGACTGTAGAAAGAAATTCCATGATTAACTCAAAGCAGAGAACACTACACTGGAGACAATTTATTCATATTAAGATTAGTGGATGTATTTTAGAAGGTTAATTTGGAACAAGATTAATGTAAATATATAAAGAATAAATGAAGATGAAAATGACATTTACATAATCTATATAAATAAAGCGCAGTGCACGTGTGTCCGTCCGTGCGTCTTTCGATCTCGGCGAATCACAAACAACCTGAAGTATCAGCTAGTAACGACTGTAGTTACACGCGTTTAAAAATTAAAGAAATAACACTTTTCAAGTTAAATTTAAATACCAAACAGGGTGAAAGTTTGTTTTTTTTTAAATCCTTATTAAAGGTT